>CM065739.1:12331894-12334394 GCA_033310375.1 Conus canariensis
CTCAGCTCCCAGGCTTTGATGTTCTCCTACAAGGCTAAGGCCCCCCCCCCCCCCCTTCCTCGCCCCAAACGAACACAGCTTTTGTCTTTCTTTTCTACAGTTCACGGTGTCTCCCGGTGTAGCTTTACATCCAACAGGGTTATATGTCTTCTTTCATCAAGGTTCGGTGTCCTCCACTCCCCCCCCTCCCCCCTGCTTTTGGTGTCATTTTTTTTGTAAGGTTTGGTGTCTTCCTCCATTTTCCAAAGTTTGGTGTCTTTCAATTTCTGTAAGGTTTGGGTGTTCCTCCACCTCCTTACAGGTTTCATTTGCTCTTTCTATATTGTTCAGTGTCTCTTTCCCCCCCCCCCCCCCCCTCCCACAGTGTTCGGCGTTTGTTTACACGCCTCATGGTTTCTTGTTCTCTTTCTGTGTCTTTCAATGTCTCTTTCCCTTCTGAGAGGATTTCCAATCCTCTCAAAGATTTGCCCCCCCCCCCTCTCTGTCCCGCGCTCCTGCCGCGTTCCGTGTTCTCTTGGTATAAGGTTCGATGTCTTCGCCATACCCCACCCCCATGGTTTGCCCTCCTTTCCCTTTTTCTGTCCTCTTTCTGCAAGATTCGGAGCCTGCCCCCCCCCCCCCCACACACACACACGCGCACACCCCGCCTCATCGTTACGTGTTCACACACAGGCTTTCATGTTCTCTTTCTGTAAGGTTCAGTGTCTGTTTTACCTCCACAGCGTTTCGTGCTCTTTACTTGCAAGGTATGGTGTCTCTTCCTATCCCCCCCCCCCCCCGCCCCCCATCCCAGCCCCAAGAATTTCGGTACTCTATACACAAGGTTCAGTGTTCTCCTCCCCCCCCCCCCCCCCCCCACGCCCTCTTCATCCCCATGCACGCGCTGAGGATTTCGTGTTCACTTTCTAAAAGGTTTTGTTGTGTCTCCTCCTCTCGTGTTCTCTTTCCACAAGGTTCGATGTCTCTTGCCCTCCACAGGGTTTTGTGTCCCTCCTTTTCCCATACTTGATGTCCATTTTCTCTCAGAATCGATGTCTGTTTTTATCCCAGGCAGTTTCGTGTCCCCTTGCCGTAAGATTTGATGTCTGTTCCCTGCTACAGGGTTTCGTAGCCTCCTTTTATAAGGTTCCGTGTCCCCCCCCCTCCCCCCAACTCCTTGGTTTTTGTGTCTTCACAGAATGAGATTCGTTTTCTGATTACCTACCCCCCCCCCCCACACACACACACACACACCCGTCCCCCGTTTAGGTTCGTATTTCCATATACACAGGATTTCTTGTTCTTTTTCCGTCAGCGTTTCGTGACCTCTTTTTGTAAGGTTCGGTGTCTCCTCTCCATCCCACTCCCCATCTCCCCCCCCCCAAAAAAAAAAAAAAAAAAAAAAAAAAACTTTCAAGTAAGCTTTCTGTAAGCTTCTGTGTTTTCTCGCTCCCCTACCCCTCCCCCCTTTTCCAACGTGGTTTCATCGTATAAGGTTCAGTGTCTCTTTCTCCCTCCCCACCCCACAGGTTTCGTATCGTCTAAGGTTCAGTATTTCTCTTCTTCACTGTCTCCCCCCCCCCCCCCTGCCCGGCCCTCCCTCCTCCCATGGATTTATGTCCTCTTTCTGTAATGTTCAGTGTCGCTTTCCCACCTCAGGTATACTTGCACTCTTTCTGTTTGGTTCGTTTCTCTCTCTCTCTTCTCTCTCTCTCTCTCTCTCTCTCTCTCTCTCTCTCTCTCGTGTCTTCCTTCTCTAAGAAGTTGTGCCATCTCTTCAGCCCACACAATTTCGTTTCCTCTTCGTATAAGTTTCAATGTCTCTCCCATCCCACCCCCACCCGAATGGTTTGGTTTTGTGTCCTCTTTCTGTAAGTTTCGGTGTCTCTTTTTCCCCACATACCATATTGCGTCCTCTTTCTGCAAGGTTTGGCATCTCTCTCCCCCCCCCCCCCTTCACCTTCCCCACACACGGTTTTGTATTCTCTTTCTAGAATGTTCTGCGTCTCTACCTCCTCAAGCCCCCACCCCCAGCAGGGTTGTGGGTCCTCAAACTCCAAGGTTGGTGTCTCTTCACCATCCCACCCACCCCCGGCTTTGAAGCTTTCTACCAGGTTGGATGTCTCTCTTCCCTCCACAGGGTTTCATTTTCATTGTCTTTAAAGGTTTTGTGTATCCCCCCACCCCCACCCCCACACACACGCATGCGCACACACACATACACACACGCGCTCCCTACCTCCTGGGTTTCGCGTCTTTTGATAATGAATCGATGTCTCTTTACACCTCGGGCGTCCCCTTTTCTATGAGGTTCCGTGTCTCTTTTTCTTGCCAGAGGGTTAAGTGTCCTCTTTCGATAAGGTTCCGTGTCTCCCATCCCCCCCCCCCCCCAAGGGTTTCGTTTCCTTTGTATATGAGGTTTTGTGTCTCTCCCCGACAGGGTGTTGTGTTGTCTTTGTATAAGGTTCGGTAACTCTCCCCCCCCTCCCACACACTCTCTCTCTCTCTCACACGCACTCTC
>CM065739.1:12339394-12351894 GCA_033310375.1 Conus canariensis
GTTTCGACCTTAGGTCTTCCTCAGGTGAGAAACAAACGAACAAAACAACGAAAATTCATTTTCGTTGTTTTGTTCGTTTTTTCTCACCTGAGGAAGACCTAAGAGGTCGAAACGCGTTGTGTTTTGTCTTGTGACTCGTTTGTTCACGTTTGTCTGGGCGGTTCGCTAACATTTATTTAAGATTTGTTTAGATTTCCGCCTGCAGTCGTCTCACTTTGCAACTGTCTTTAAGGTTTGGTGCTGCTTTTCATCCCCCCCACCTTAGTTTCATGTCCTTTCAGGCTAAAGGTCTTGTGACTCCTCTCCTGCCTGCAGAAGGTTTAGTGTCTCTCCGCCCGGCTTTTCATGTGGTCTTTCTATGAAGTTGAATGCCCCTCGCCCCTCCTACATGGCTTTCGTGTGCTTTGTGAGGCATGTTCTTTTTTTTAATACGCCCACAGGGTTTCGCATCTTCCTCCTATTGGGATTGGTGTCTGTTGGCCCGCAACAGTTTTGTGTCCTCCTGTGGGTTCTGTGTCTCTTCCCCACCCCACTCCACCCCACCCCCGACGGTTTGGTGTTCTCTCTCTATGAGAGTCGGTCTGCTTTTTGCCCCACGCTTTGCAGCAGAGTTTACAGCCCTCTTTCTGTAATGTTGGGTGTCTCGTTTTCCGACCACAAGGTTTCTTCTCGACTTTCAACAAGGGTCTGGCCCCTAACCCCCCCCCCCTCCCCCCCCCCTCCCCCCCTCCCCCCCCGCTTCCAGTGTTTCGTGTTCTTTTTTTCTGAGTTGGGTGTCTTTTCTTCCCTTCACAGGGTTTCGTGTTCTTTTTTTCTGAGTTGGGTGTCTTTTCTTCCCTTCACAGGGTTTCGTGTTCTTTTTTTCTGAGTTGGGTGTCTTTTCTTCCCTTCACAGGGTTTCGTGTTCTTTTTTCTGAGTTGGGTGTCTTTTCTTCCCTTCACAGGGTTTCGTGTTCTTTTTTTCTGAGTTGGGTGTCTTTTCTTCCCTTCACAGGGTTTCGTGTTCTTTTTTTCTGAGTTGGGTGTCTTTTCTTCCCTTCACAGGGTTTCGTGTTCTTTTTTTCTGAGTTGGGTGTCTTTTCTTCCCTTCACAGGGTTTCGTGTTCTTTTTTTCTGAGTTGGGTGTCTTTTCTTCCCTTCACAGGGTTTCGTGTTCTATTTTCATGCGGTTCAGTGCCTCCCTCCCCTCCCCCTCCCCCTCCCCCCACTGGTGTTTTGTTTCCAGTTTCTGTAATCGTTGATAGCTTCTCTCCCTTCTGTCTCCCCCCCCCCCCCTTCTTTTTTTTATCTTAAAAGTTTTCTGTAGGGTACGGTGTCTTCTCCTTCCAGGCTTTCTTGGTCTTTTTTTTTTTTTTTTTTTTTTTGCAAGGTATACCCTTTCCCCCCACAGGATTTCGTTTATTCTTTCTGAACGTTTTGCTTTCGTGTCCTCTGTCACATTCGATGCCTTCCACCTCCCCACTACTCCATAAGGTTTAGTGTTTGCTCCCACCCACCCCCAGGCTTTCGTGTTCTTTCTATAACGTTCAGTGCCCCCTCCCCCCCCCCCCCCCATCCATAAGGCTTCAAGCCCCCTCCCCCCCAAGGATTTTGTGTCTTATAGTTTCTCGCGTCTTTCACCACTCTCACAGGGCTTCGTGTCCTGTATCTGTAAAGTTCGGTGTCTCCCTCGCACCCTCGACCCTGCCCCCGCCCCACGGCTTTGAGTTCTTTTTCTTAGAGGTTCGGTGAGCCTTTCACCCCTCGAAGGGCTTCGTGTGCTAACACTGTAAGGTTCGGCATCTCTCTCGCCTTTCAAAGGGCTTCGTGTTCTAACACTATAAAGATAGGTGTGTCTTTCGCGTCCCACAGGGCTTCGTGTCTTGTCTTTATAAGGTGTGGCGTCTGCTTACCAAGGTTGTCTTTTCCCCTTCCTCCCCACTCCAGGGGTTCCTATCCTCTTCCTGTAAGGTTCAGCGTCTCTCCTTTCCCCCCGGCCGTCCCCCTTACCCCATCCTATTCCTATAATGTTCGGGGTGTCTTGCTGCACGCCCTCCTGACCCCCCCCCCCCCGCCCCGCGGACTTGCGTCCTTTCTATGAAGTTCAGTGTCTCTTGCACCAAGTACCCCATTCCCACAGATTTTCGTGTCGTCTTTCCTTAAGATTCGGTGTCCATCCCCCAGGGTTTGGTGTCCTCTTTCTATGACGTTCAATATTTCTTCCACCTTCCCCTCCCCTCCCCTCCCTGTATCGTCTTTTCATAATGCTCGGTGTATCTCGCCCTCCACCACAACCACCATCCCCCTCACAGAGTATTGTGTCCTCTTCCCGTAAAGTTCGGTGTCTTCCCCCCTCGTGAAACTTCTCGTCCTCCTGTAAGATTCGGTGTTTTGTAAACTTAGAGTCATTGTCTCTACCCCCCCCCCCCACTCCCACTCCCACCCCCACCCAACAGTGTTTCATGTCCTTGATTTTTCTATGAGGCTCGGAGTCTCTCCACCCAACCCCCAGGTTGCAAGACCTCTTTCTTCAAAGGTTCGGTGTCTCTCCACTCCAGAATTTCGTGTCCTGCAATGGTCGGTGTCTGTTTTGCCACCATGAACTTGTGTGTCTTTTTCTCCTGAGGTTCGATGTCTTTCTTCCACCCGCCCTACTCCCCACCTTCCCCCAACCTCCGGGGGTTTCGTGTCTTTCTATAAGATTTGGTGTCTTCCATCCACCGGGTTTTGTATCTTCTTTCTACAAGGTTCGGTGTAAACTCCCCCCCCCCCCTCCCTCCCCCGCTCTTGGGTCTCGAGATCTTTCTATAAAAGTTCGGTGTACCCTCACCCCCACCCTCCCAGGATTTTGTGACATTTTTCTTTGCAGTTTGGTGTCCCCCCAAAAAAGATTTTGTATCCTCTTCCTTTAATTACAGTTTATCTTTTCCCCCACCCCACCAGGATTTCGTGTCTTCTATCTATGAGTTACTGTGTGCCACACCACCCCCTACCTTCCCACCTCTTTGCCCGGGGGTTTTATGTCTACCCAGATGGGTAGCCCGTTGTGTCAACGAGAATGTGGATTATAAAGCGCTTAGAGCTTGATCTCTGGCCGGGGGATAGGCGCCATATAAGTACTCGCTTAAAAAATCTTTTCCAACATTTTAGCTCTTTTCCAAACGGCTGTTCTGTGTGGGTCCATGGGTTCAATTCATGGGATTTAGAATGTCATTCTATCCCATAGTTTAATGCTTCAATTTTTAGTAGGTTTCAGTGTTAAGAAGGAGGGATGTGTGTGTGTGTGTGTGTGTGTGTGTGTGTGTGTGTGTGTGTGTGTGTGTGTGTGCGTTCGCCAATGGCTGTTCTGTGTGGGTCCATGGTTTCAATTCATGGGATTTAGAATGTCATTCTATCCCATAGTTTAATGCTTTAATTTTTAGTAGGTTTTAGTGTTAAGGAGGTGTGTGTGTGTGTGTGTGTGTGCGCGCGCGCGTGCGTGCGTGCGTGCGCCAATGACTGTTCTGTGTGGGTCCATGGGTTCAATTCATGGAATTTAGAATGTCATTCTATCCCACAGTTTAATTCTTTAGTTTTAATAGGTTTTAGTGTTAAGAAGGAGGGATGTGTGTGTGCGTGCGTGCGTGCGTGCGTGCGTGTGTGTGTGTGTGTGCGCGCGCGCGCGCGTGCGTGTGTGTGTGTGTGCTTCCCATCTGCTGCAGAGAGAAGAACCGGACAACCGTGCAAAGATAGTGCTGACGCTGACTGTGACCGAGGAGTGATTTCCGAAAGGAGCCTGGATCCGGGGTACTTTTTCAACGTCGAAGTCACGTCAGTTTGACGAACACAGGCACGGGTGAATGGACAGGGAATTTTGATTGACCCTGAGCATTTGCTTTCCTCTTTTTTTTCTATACAGGCTTTTGCCGTCCTGTTTTTCATCAAATGAACATTTTATTTCGATGAAGAGGGTGACAAAGTTGTAATGGACAATGACGTTATGCTTTCCCCTCCCCCGCCTACCCACGCGCGCGCGTGCCACACACACACACACCACCCACACACACACACACCACACACACACACACACACTTTGTGGTGGAGCAATTCTGCACGAGCATTCTCCCCTGGAGAGTGTGATGGCAGTCAATAGTGCTACAGTCCCCAGACACTTGCCGATACTGACATCTTGGGCTCAAACTCAGCACATGGAGAGGGAACTGGAATTCAAGCCATTCTGAGAGCAGGGCACGAAAGGTCTTATAATTTTACGTTTTTGTTTGTGATGATACAGGGGATGATCTTATGCAGCTCTGTTGTGGTCCGTTTTGTTCAAAGCGACCCTTTTTCTTATTGCGTTTGAAATTGAAAACGTGTACGTTGTGATTTGGAGGCTGGTGAAATACTCTTGATATTGTTCACATGATATATCTTGTTAACCGAAGTATTGTCTTGTGGCCAGAGAACAAGAAAAGAAAATGTTGCTAAAATCAGAACAGTTTTGCTCAATTGAGTGAGTGGATAACATTTATTTATACAGAAAATCGGGTGTTAAAAGGAAATACTAACGTTTCTGTCAACAGGAGCAGCAACTCCTGCTTCATTGGCTGCGGAGAGGGTGACCAGGACACGTGAACGCAGCGGATCACAAGCTTCACCAGCGTATCGTCCAAAGCAGTGTTCATAGCACCTGGTTCTTTGGAGGGGGTTGTTTTTTTAATGTAGTTTAATCGTCCCCCCCCCCCCAGGACTCCATGTCTTTTTCAGTCACAGGATTCAGTAATTTAGTTTACATATTTAGTGTCCCCTTCATTCGAAGTGTTCAGTATTTTTTTAATTTTACAGGTTTTTGCGTATTCTTTCCCACGGTTACTGCCCCCTTCATTCACAAGTGCGTGTATCTTATTTCTCGAGGGTTAGAATTGACCTTCCTACAGAGTCTGTCTTTCATGTGATCAGCACATGCGCACTGGGTTCTTATGTTGGTTTTCTGTGGAACAAGGATGCATCACGCAGGGTACCAGAGGGAGTAATTTTCTGGAAGGGCGTGAAAGATTGACTCGAAGCTTTGCAGCGTGATACATGATTCAGTGATCTGGAACATGGACGCGTGTTTTCAGATAAACTGGGTCTGGCTGCAGTGCTGTCGAGGAATGTTTTGGTCCTTCCCGAAATGTTTCCTAGTGCGCACCTGGTACCTCTCTGAGTATCCATAATCCACAGGAAAGTCTGACATGATAATCACGAGTCAACATGTGGATCCTTCCATAGGATTAAATCGATCTGTCTTTCCATAGGTGTCGTCGTAAATAGTAAGCAGTGTTCTCCGTTCATAGGATTTAGTTTCATCTAGTTTAGTGTTCTTTCATGGTTGTTTTTGAGTAGTGGTGTCCTTTTTTTCATGTTTTGTGTCTCATTTCACAGGCGTTAGCATTCTTTTCTGTCGGTGTCCTGTTTTCGTAGCGTTTAGTGTCCTTCTATAGAGTTTAATGTCCTCCTGTATACAGTATAGTGTCCTGTTTTTCTAGGGGTTAGTGTAATCTGAAGGGATCAAGTGTCTTCTTTCCCTCGGATTTAGTATCCATTCATATGTGTTGTCTTTTTACAGGACTTACGTGTGATGAGCTCCAAGCAGAAGGGACGTCCTCGAATCAACACGGGCCATGATGTCAGTGCCAGAACTGCGTGAACGCTTCGCCAGAGCCATTGTCAAGGCCCTCTAGGACTGCCCAACAGAAGGCGCTTCATTACGGTGGAACCACATCCGCGATGCCACCTGCCAATCCGCCTCGGACACCTATGGGAAGAGAGTGAGGAAGAATGAGGACTGGTTCGAAGTAGGAATCGTGGAGATGGAGCCTGCCATTGCTGCTAAGCGAGCCGCACTCCTAGATCACAAGAGAGGTCCCCGAAGAAGACGCTGTCCGTACTCCGGCAAACTCGCAACAACGCCCATTGGATCGCCCGTAAACGCGTCAACGAGTACTGGCAGAACTTGTGTCAGGGATTCCACATCTCCGCCGACAGCGACAACATCAGCGCCATGTGCGAGGGCATGAAGAAAGCGTTCGGCCATAGCGCCATCAAGATCACGCCTCTAAAATCTACATCGGGGGAGGTCATCACCGACTGCTGCAAACAGATGGAGAGATTGGCGGAGCACTACCAGGAGCTGTACTCCAGGGTGAACTCGGTCATCCACAGCCATTGAGAACACCACCCCCCTGCTGCCATGGAGGAGCTCGACCCCACTGACCATTGAGGAACTCAGCAAGGCATCGACTCGCTGGCCTGTGGTAAAGCTCCGGATAGTGACGGTATTTCGCCAGAAATCATCGGAGCCTGCAAGGAGAGTTCTCACCCCGTCACCTCCATGAGCTTCTGCTGCAGTGTTTGGAGGAAGCGACCGTACACCAGGACATGTGCGGTGCAAAGCACAAGAACAAAGGGAATCGCAGCGATTGCAATAACTATCGCGGAATATTCCTTCTCGGCATTGTTGTTAAAGCCTTCGATCGCGTCGTCCTGAACAGGCTGCAGTTACTCGCTGAACGAGTGTACCCAGAGGCACAATGCGGCTTCAGAGCTGCGAGGTCGACGATCGAAATGATCTCCCTGAGGCAGCTACAAGAGAAGTGCGTGCGAACAGAGACGACCCTTGTTCATCACCTTCATTGACCTGACCAAGGCGTTTGACTTGGTCAGTAGGTCAGGCCTCTTCACCCTATTACACCAGATTGGATGTCCCAGCAAGCTCCTGAAGATGATCACGTCATTCCAGGACAACATGAATGGCACTGTCCAGTACGGTGGTTCATCTTCGGACCCCTTATCAATCAAGGGCGGTGTCAAACAAGTGTGCATGCAAAGTCTGGCACTCTTAGGCGTCGTCTTTTCCCTGCTGCTGCACTACGCCTTCCAAGAGTCTGAAGACGGCATCTTCCTCTGCACTAGGAGTGAGGGAAGCCTCTTCAACCTGGCACGCTTCCGAGCAAAGACGAAGAGCATCTCTGAATATCACACTAACACCTAGAAAAACAGGACATTATACTTGTAAAGGAGGGCATTAAACTCTATGAAAGGACACTAAACCCTTTGAAAACAGGACACCGCATCAAAAAGATAGAGAATGCAGGGGGATGCTCATCGCAGACGCCGCCGCCCATACCGAGGAAGCATTACAACGGCTCATCACCTGCTACGCTGGTGCCTGCACGAGTTCGGCCTCACTATCTGCTCAAAGAAAATGAACATGGGCAAGACGCCAGCAGCACTCCCCGGATCTTCATCGTTGATCACACCCTCGAAGTGGTCGAAAACTTCACCTACCTGGGCTCCACCATCTTCAGCAACCTCTCTGGACGCCGAGCTGAACATGAGGATCGGCAAGGTAGCGACAGCGATGGCCTGTCTAGCGAAGAGAGTCTGGGACATGCTAACGTCAGACACCAAGATGAAAGTGCATCAAGCCTGCGTGCCGAGCACTCTTCTCTGCGGAAGCGAAGCATGGACTATGTACTCTCCACAAGAACACAGACTGAACGCCTTCCACCTGTGCTGCCTCAGAAGACTGCTTGGCATTACATGGCAGGACGGCATCACTATCATGGACGTTCTGGCCCAGGCAAGGATAACTAGCATACTTGCCATGCTGACACAGAGATGCCAGCACTGGCGTGGCCACGTCAGCCGCATGGACGACGGTCACATCCCAAAGGACTTGCTGTGCGACGAGCTGGCTACAGGTTCCAGACCCACAGGACGGCCTGCCCTACGCTACAAAGATGTATGCAAGCGCGACCTGGAAACAGTCAGCCTCGACCTAGCAGACCTGGAGACAACAGCTTCAAACCGGGTCAGTTGGCGGTCCACCATCAAGGCCGGCACCAAGCAAGCAGAGCAGAGCAGAGAGGCCCAGTGGGAAGAACAGGGGCGTCGCAGACAGCAAAGAATTGCGTCAGCACCCACACAACACTCATGACCGAGACTTAACCTGCAGCAGCTGCAACAGAGTCTGCCGCACGAGGATCGGGCTCTTCGACCACAGCAGGTGTTGCAACTCCACAACTGACTGATCCATGGCGCAACGCCATTGTCTCTCGATATAGACGGATGCCATCATCATCGAGTGTGATAAGGTATGAGGCCATCTCAGATCGGTTGGTGTCCCTTTAGTTAGGGATTTATGGCCTCCTTTTATAGGATTATTGTACTGTTTTATGTTGTAATGTGTTCCATCCATCGAATTTATAGCCACGTCGGTCATAAGCTTTACTTCTCTCTTCTTCCATCAGGTTTAGCAACCCCCGTCCACATAGTTTAAAGTTATCTTCTTCCAGAGTGTTAGAGACCTTTTTCGTAGGGTTAATTCAGCTTATCAAGGGGTTTAAGTCTTAGTCTTTATTAACAGGATTTAGAGTATTCGTTTTTGAGATTAAATGTGTTTCACTGGCTTTTTTTTTAGTATCCTCTCTAGTTTCGCTGTTTATGAAATAAGGGCCTTGGTGTCTTCTTTGAATATATTTTCAAATTTTCTCATGGTTTAGTGACCTCTTCTTCAGAATTTAATCTAAAGCTTTTCTTTCGGCAGGCCATACAAGGGTGACCGCTGTTCAAGAATTAGTATCGGTCTACCAGAGAACCATTGTGCTACGTCTTCCAGGACAATTACCATCCTCGCCAAGAACATTCAAGTCTTGGGAAAGGATTCACAAGACAACACAGTGCTGCAAGACAGCTGACGATGATGTAAATGCAAATTCTATGTTTTGAAGCAGTTCATAAGCTGGTGGTGTTTAACTGGTAAATCTCGTCCTTGCAAGGTAGATAATAGAAAGGTAGATGATAGAAGTGTGAGATATTAAGAGATAGACAGGTATGTAGGTAGGTGTAGTTACAGTAATTTGTTTGATTTCAGGACTTTGTAGGGTTTTTGCTTTCTTTCCAATGGATTCTTGTAGCCCGCATCTCCCCCTTTATGCGTTGTGGAGTGGATATCCAACTCTCCATCTCCCCTCACTCCCTCCTTCCCCTCCCTACACCACCTCTCGGTGCCTTACCGCCTTTTTCCTGACCCATCTTTACCGGTTTTACCGACTGAACTGTTACAGCGAACTCAGCCGTCACTTCTTTAGTAAGTTGATGCTGAGGAAACATTCTTACTTTTTTTTCAACCCACAGAATGTTATTGAGCTCGAACCCATATTCTGGAACAAGAGGGAGAGAGAAAAGGGGACAGAATTTGGGAGGAAATTGTGATATTGATTTCAGCAACAGTGCAGACATGAGATTTTCGTTAAGGTGAGAGATGGAGAAATGAGGCGTGATGGAAGAAGATTACGCTAAACCGTATGAAAGGGGGATGCTAAACCTGATGAAAGAAGAGAGCGTATAAACATTCTTAATTAAATCAATCTCTCTCTCTCTCACTTGCGCGCGCACACACACACACACACACACACACACGCACAGCAGACACGCACACAATATCCGCACAAACACCACCACCCCCTCCACTCTATAGACGCGTGCATTATAATTTTTAATATTCTAAGAGGCAGAGAGATTTTGTGTGCATGCGGATAGGTAAAACAATAAGTTTCTTTGCGAAAAGGAAGGAATCGCGCAAACTTTAGAAATTAAATTACTTTTGTGAAAGTTGTATTTGAAAAAGTATTTGCACATGAATTCTGTTAAAAATGTTTGTTTACATCAACAGGGTCAAAGAACTGAGCATCAACGGCTGTGGAAAACGGAGACCAGGACGAGTGAACTCGGGGAATCCTGCTTATTACTGCTAGAAGTAGGCGCGGTGGTCTTGTACTTCAATCTTTGACTCTTTTTTTCTCCTCCATTCTCCTGCACTTTTTCAGTACAGCCCCCGCCCCCCGCCCCCAGTTGTTTTATACTTTGGTTGCGTTTTGTAGGCCTTGAATCGTGTTTTTAAACAAGAGTTCAGCACCTGGTTCGTAGGAGAGGTTCACCATGTGCTTTAAGATGGTTTGTCTTCTTTTCCTGAGGATTCAGTGTCTTCTTCATTCACATGTTTCTTGTATTGTTTTCCAGTTTTGTCTCCTTCATTAAAAGGGCTTAGTGTCATCTTAATCAGGGTTTATTGTCTTCTTGATTCATAGAATTTAGTGTTTTCTCTCCCCGGGTTTTGTGTGTCTTTCTAACGTTAGTGTCGGTCGTTCATATGTTTCATATAGTTTCTCAGGTTTCTTATGTCGATGGTCTGTGGTACAAGGACACAAACCAGGGGGTACCAGAGGAAATATTTTCTGGAAGAGCATGAATTGTTGACTCCGCTACGTAGCAGGTCTCCTACTTATTCAGGGATCTGGAACATGGACGCATGTTTTCAGATCATCGAGACCGAGCTGCAGAGCTGTTAAGGAAGTCTGTAGAGCTCTTCCTGAAATATTCCCTAGTGCGCACCTGGTACCTCATGATCTGAGCGTCCTTTGATACACGGAACATATGTCAGTGGCATGGTAATCAGTGTGAACATGTGGATCCTTTATGTTCTGTAGTGTTTTCACTCCATAGATACAGCATCTTACTATCCGAGGTTTTAGTGTCCCCCTTTCTTACAGCTGTGGACTTCTTCCATGAGTTTTTGATAGGTTTTAGTGTCTCCATCCCGTAGGGCTTATAATCCTTTTTTGTCAAGAGTTAGTGTCGGCTTCTTTTATAAAGATGTCACCTTTTCATGTTGTTTAGTGTAAGCGTTTTTCAAAGTGCCAGTCTTTGTTCAGTAGGTCGATTTGTCTTTAATAAGCCTTAAGCCTCATTCACAGTCTTCTTTTTCCCAGGTTTACTAGCTTTGTTCATAGACTTTACTGTCTTCATTGTTCTCAGCGTGTATCAACACCATTCTTGGGCGTTAGTTTCTACTTTTTAAGCTTTAGTATATCATTTCTCGGAGTTAAGCAGCGACTTTTTGGTGTTTTTTTTATATCGCCTGTTTCGAAGGGTTTGGTATCATCTTTCAAATAGTATTTAATGTTTCCTTTTACGGGCATTAGTGTGTTTTTGTTGAACGTTCTTTCGTAGGGTTGAGTGTCCTTTTCAAGTAGCGAGTGTTGTCCTTATAGACGGCCTGGCTTCATGTTCTCGTATTTCACTGTTCTCTCCACCAGCACCCCGCACCCCCCCCCCCCCCTAAGGTTTAGTCTCCTCCCTTTCAAAGCAATTAGTTACGCTTTTTAAAAGAGTACCTTAATGTTTTTGCAGGGTTTAGCGTCGTCTTTCCGAGAGGTTTAGACGTCCTTTCATACGGTATTTTCTTGGGGCTTAGTTTCCTCTTTTCACAATGTTTAGGGTCCTTTCACATGGTCCAGTGTCCTCCTCCTTTAAGGTTTTAAAGGTCTCAATTTATAGGTTTTTTTCCCTCTTTCAATAAGTTTTAGCGTCTGTCTTCTCTAGGATTTACAGTCGTTTTTGTTTTAACGTTCAGTTCCCCCCTCTTTCGCCACTCGAAGTTAAGTTGAAGCTTTCAGAATGACGGAGTCCTTTTCCGAAGATTGATTTCTGGTCGTTTTGTTGAGGCATGTGCTTCATTCAAAGGGCTTACAGTTTTTCACATATTTCAGTTGCTCGTTTCATGGGCATTAATATTTTTCCACGTTCAGTGTTTTTGAACTTTTTTCGTTGGCTTTAGTTACTTCTTCATGGGATTAAGTGTCTTCATTCTCACAGTTTAGCGATTTCTCCTTCGTCAGAACTTTTTTTAGTTAGATCATAAAGGGTGATCACTCTCCGGGAATCGGAACCAGTCTACCTGAAGATCATTGCACTACGTCTTCCGGGACAATTTCCATCCCCAGAAAAGGCATGCAAATGTAGGTAGAGTCTGGATATTGCTAAGACCGTCACTGCGTTCAACGCAGCAGTACCAGAAACTTTCACAGAATCTTGCCTCAGGGGATGCAAGAGGCCAGGGATGCCCTACGTTACCTTCTTAGAACTACACAAACCACTATCTTCAGGCCTTGAACAGGACGTTGGCCGACAGTTGAAGATTGTCCTTAGCCCTTCAGCCTGCGCGGGCGAGTGGAGTAGACAGCAGAGAATGTCCTACAGGAATGCCAAAGCCATGCTACCCGAGAGACAGTACCCGGCCAGAGGGGCGGCGATGTGCCGGTGGCTATGTGAGTGCCTTGGGGTTGTCCAAAGGACGCCCCAATTCCTCTGACGTGTCTGCCAGTGAGACGGCGGCCGAGAAGAATCGTCCAGGGCTTCAAACCAGACTGCACCAGGTACAATATGGCCTCCAATGATAAATTCAGATAGTTTATTTTAGAACAGTTACGTTTTCAGTGGGATCAAGTGATGAGGGGCGGAAGAGTTCGCAACCTTGATTGAAATCGTTCAATTTCAAGAGCGGTGCAAGAAACGTTTTACTGATAGTAACGGGTGTAAAATGGGAATTCGCTTGGCTACAAGCTTCCCTTTTCCTCTATTTCCTGAGTGTCG
The DNA here is from genome assembly GCA_033310375.1 of Conus canariensis. Taxonomy (NCBI): domain Eukaryota; kingdom Metazoa; phylum Mollusca; class Gastropoda; order Neogastropoda; family Conidae; genus Conus; species Conus canariensis. The sequence continues at coordinate 12,351,830 of CM065739.1, forward strand.
GCATTCTGCATTTCACAAAACAAACTTTGTTTTTAAATGGGTGACATATTTCTAGGGAACCCCGA
>CM065739.1:12354394-12374394 GCA_033310375.1 Conus canariensis
TTGTTCACATAACAATATTGTATCAACCTAAATATCCTTAGATTGCTATATATTAGTACGCACAGATACTCTGCAAAAGCAAAATCATTTTGTTGGATTTTAGTGAGTCAGAATCATTTACGCAGTTCAATGTAAAAATACCGATGTTATTTATCAACAGGGGCAAGGCATCAACGACCGTGGTAAACGGGGACCAGTAAAGAATCGACCCGAAGAAGGCAACACAAATACAGGGAGAGTGGCGATCTTTCATTTACTCTTCCTTTTTATGCAACACTTCAAATGTTGTGCAGGGTTAAAATCTTCTTGCATAGTGTTTAAATCGTGTTTTTTTAACGTTTTCGGATGGTTTGCATAAAAAATCAACAAAATTAATTCGGTTAAACAGAGTTCCGACTGCTTATTGTTTGTAGATGATTTTGCCTTCTATGCAACTGGAAGCTTGTACCCAAGTGTTCAGCGCAGGCTACAGCTTTGAGTGGATAAAATACATCTGTGGGCAGAAGAAAATGGCTTTACCTTTTCTGCTGCTAAGACTTTCATAATTTTTGACAGCTCTTTGCTGATCCTGAAATCCAAATAGGGAAATCTTCAATGGCAGCTGTAAAGGAGACCAAATATCTGGGAGTTGTTTTCGACCAAAAGCTCAACTTCCTTAGTTACATTAAACATAAAAAAACTTCAAGCCAAAAAGCTCTGAATATTCTGCGGGTCGTAGCACACGCTGACAGGGGCGCTGATAAGAAAACTTTGCTGCACCTCTACAGAGTCTTGGTCTGTTCTAAACTGGATCATGGATATGTTGTGTACGGCTCTGCGAGACCCTCTTATCTTAAAACTCCTGGATCCTATTCATCGTCGAGGGCTTCAAGTTTGTCTTGGAGCATTACGCACCATCCCTGTGTACAGCCTGTATGCAGTGGCAGGTGAACCCTCATTATTCAACCGCAGGCAGAAACTATCCTTAAATCATCTCGGATAGTTGAACCGGAAAACCCAGCTTATGAATGTTTTTAATTCTCATTTTCAAATTTGAAGAAAATCCCAACTGTATTCCTCCATTTTGACTTCGTATGCAACCCCATGCGCAGAATGCAGGTCTTGATCTAGGAATTGCCTGACTTCTCCAAATTTCCAGATAAGCCTCCATGGACATTTTTCACACAGAAATCCGCTTTGATCTTGCTGCTTTTCGCGAAGAATCCACCCTTCAGGCATATAAGGCATTGTTTGCCGATCTCTGTACAAAATTCACATCCTTTCAGAAAATATTTACGAATGGTTCAATGTCCGAAGATGGAGTGGCTTGTGCAGCATATTGCCCAAGTGTTCTTTCTCATTGTCAAAGCATATTTCGTCAGATACTTCTGTTTACTCTGTTGAACTTGCAGCGTTGGTTCTAGCACTGAAAATTATTTCTCAATCTACAAAGACTTCCTGATGTTTTCTGATTCGCTGTCAGCTTTGGAGGCCATAGCTGGCCGTAACTTCCATCCTAAGTTTTTAAACTTTTTTTTAAAAACCTTTTACCTCTTTGAAGGCGGAAGAACACATTATTCTAGCTTGCGTTCCCGGTCATGTTGACGTTCGGGGAAATAAAATGGCTGATCGTTTTGCCAGGAATGCCACTACGAAGAAACTGCCCAACATATCTATCCCCTACTCAGATTTGAAACCGAAGATTAATGGTTATATCAGAGAGCTGGCAGGGGGACTGGAATACATAGACAAATAACAAACGTTTCCAGATCCGTCCAGACCTGAAAGAGTTCCCCTCATCTACCTCTGGTGGTCGCAAAGAAGAAACGGTTTCATACCGGCTGCACACTGGCCATTCGTTTTTAACTCGTTTGTTTCTTTTAATGAGTGAAGAAACTCCGTGGTGAGCTCCATGTCATGTACCATTCGCAGCAAAACATAGTCTTTTAGAGTGTTGGGACTTGCATGATGCAAGACATAAGCATTTTTAGCCGATACCATGAAAACCTTGTACAGAGATGTCCCACCTGATGTGATCTTCGATTATTTAAAAAAAATCATTTTTCATCTGATCTAAGCTTTTTACAGAAGAAAGTTTTTTTGTTTGTTCGCAAAATTTCCGGTATGTTTTGGGGTGTATTTTAAAGAGTTGTGTGAATGATTTCAACGCGGTGACAGTCCTGATAAGGCCTTTTGCGATAGGCTGGGCTATAAGCAGCATTACCTTACCTTTCAAATGGTTTGCTATTTTTGTTTGTTTGTTTCGTTTTTTTCCCCTGAGAACTCGGGGTGTCTTCGTTCGCAGGTTCACAGTCCTTTTTTCACGGTTCGGTGCTTCCATACAAAGGGTTTCAAGTCATGTTTATCTAGGTATCATGTTTTCTTCATTCACAGGTTTTAGAGTATTCTTTCCTTGCTTCAGTGTCTCCTTCATTGGCAGATTTATTCGGCTCCTTTCTTTGGGGTTAGTCTTTTCTAGGATTCGGTGTCTATTTTTCATATGGCCAAGAAGATAAGGCAGTTTCCTAGGTCGGTGTTCTGTGGAACAAGGATACAAAACGGGGAGTACCGGGGGGAATTGTTTCTGGAAAGGCATGAAAGGCCGATTCGGGCTCTGGAGCAGGTCTTGTGAATCAAGGGGTCTGGAACATGGACGCATGCTTTCAGATCATTTTGATTTGAGCTGCAGAGCTCCCGAGGAAGCCTTTAATCCTCTTCCTGAAATATTCCCTAGTGCGCACCTGGTACTCCTGATCTGAGTGTCCTTTATCTACAGTATGCCTGACATAATCATTCAACATAATAATAATGATAATAATAATGTTAATTTATATAGTGCCTATTCTCTAAAAATTAGGGCTCTAAGCGCTTCACATAACCACCAACACACACACACGCGCGCGCGCGCGCACCCGCGCAGAAGCGCGCGCGTACACGTGCTCACGCGTGACCACACACCCACGCTCACAGACACCCGCATACACGCACGCACGCACCCACATCAACACAGCCTGCACGCACAAGCGACACAACCACCAGGCACTCGCGCGGGCACGCAAAAAGCCTCTCAGACACTCGGAAGGTGGGTTGGGAAGTTGGGGGGAGGTTACGACCGATGAAAGAAATTTGCTTTAACGGCAGATTTGAAGGAAGAGGGTGAAGGTAGGTGTCTGACACCGATGGGAAGTGTATTCCTTTCATAGGTTTTCATGTCCTACTGTTATGGGGGCTGGTGGTCACCTTTCAAATGGTGCAAGTATTCTCGACCTCCTGTGATAGCATTTGGTATCCTCTCCTTTTGCGTTCTTTCAGAGGGTTTAGTGTCCTTTTTAAGTGGCCAGTGTAGTAGTTCTGGGTAGTGGTTACCCCTTTCTAGAAGTTGTGTTTTCACTCCACAAATATAGCATCTTCCTTTCAAAGGTTTTAGTGTTCTTTCTCACAATTATGTACTTTTATCGGTTTATTGTCTTGTTTTTGATAGGTTTTAGTGCCTTCCTCCTATAGCGCTTGTTGGAACAGTCTCTAAGTGCCACAAAACTGGTAACAAGCACCAAAACACAGTATCTATTTTCAAAATTTTCGTCAGTCTTTGCCGATACTGAAATTCATTGAAGATATCCACCATTCCAGTTGTGTAATGAGCCAAATTTATGGGTGTTATTTTTCATCTAGATGTTATTTTTTCTGTTTTTTTTTTTAATCAAAAACTGAACTTTGAAAGCCGCATCCAGTTCTTAAAAACTGCTCGTTGGAAAACGCTGAACATTCTGAGTTGCGGTTGAAACTTACCTTAAACTCTCCTCGAGTTTGTATCTCTTCTGAACCCCAAAACCCTCCATATGACTGAGGTTTTTCCACCCCAAGTTCCAAAAGAAATTTGACCACCCCAGTTCCATTCCACCCTTGAGAATTCGTACGCTTCCCTACTTGAACAATGCAGATAAAAGCTAGGAGTCGTGTGTGATTTATCCAAGTTTCCTAATGACTCACCATGGACTTTCTTCACTCCAGGGATCCGGATTGATTTAGCTTCGTGCTGTAAAGATACCACTAGCTCCTTGACATACAAGTCCTTTGTCGCCAAACTGTGTTCGAGGTTTCCATCCTTCGGAAGAATTTTCATCGACGGTTCCAAATCTGAGGAGGGGGTTGCCTCTGCTGTGTTTTGTGCAACAGGTCCTTCTCATAGATGTTCTGTACACATTCCCACTGACAGTTCCATCAACTGCGGAGTTGACAGCCTTGGTCCTGGCTCTTGAAATGGTCTCTAAATCAAAACATAAAGATTTCCTCATTTTGTCGGACTCCCTTTCTGTTTCCAGCTGTAACCTCAAGCACCCTCAACTGCTGAAATTATTCAAACTGTATACCTCTCTAAATCGGATGGATACAGCATAGTTTTTGCTTGGGTTCCCAGCCACGTGGGCAATCGAGGCAACGAGTTGGTTGACCAACTTGCCAAGAGTGCCACAATAAAAGAGTTGAGCAGATTGTCTTTCCCTCACACTGATCTGAAACCCAAAGCCCAGGCTTGCGTCAAAGACCTCTGGCAAGAGGAATGGAACTCGCAGACGGATAACAATTTAAAATCCATCCAAACCTGAAACAGTTTTTACCATTTTCCCAAGGCGGCCGTAAAGAAGAAACAGTCTTGTTCCGCTTTGCATACAGGCCACTCCTTTTACACCCATTCTTATCCCATGTCATATACCACTTGCAGTGAAATATATTTTAGAGTGTTGGGACTTGCATGATGTGTGAGACATAAATATTTCGCAGCAGACTTCACGACAACCTTGTTCAGAGGTGTCCCACCTGATATCTTTGAATTTCTGAAAGAGATTAACATTTTTCATCTGATCTAAGATTTTGCAGATGTTTAACAAAACTTCCAGTGTGTTTCAGGTGTATTTTAAATTGTGTGAATAAGGTTTTTCTTTAATGACTTATGAGTTGACTTCAACGGGGTGACAGCCCTGATCTGGTCCTTTGCGGTCGGCTGGGCTATAGGTAATGTTATCTTATCTTACCAAAGGGCTGATAAACCTTTTTTTGTCAGAAGGGTTAATGTCGGCTTCTTTTATAGAGCTAGAGTTTACCCTTGTATATTGTGTAATTCTTTCAAAATGTGAGTCTTTGTTTCGTTGGTTAATTTGTCTTTTCTAAGGCTTAAGCCTCATTCACAGTCTAATCTTTCCCAGGTTTAGTATCTTTCTTCCTTGTTTTTTTTTCAAAGACTTTTTGTTCTTTATTCTCAGCGTGCATAAACGTTATTCTTAGGCGTTAGTTTCTACTGTTCGTGCTTTAGTTTATTCTTTGTAGTGGTTTAGTGGCGTGGTCTTGGTCAGAATTTAATCGGCGGCTTCGTTTGTGGCAGGTCATGAGGCATGGGCTGTCGACGAGAATCGCTGCTAGTCGACCACGAGCTTTCGCGGTTCATCTTCCACAACCACCTCCATCCTCACCAAGGGCGAACGACTCCAGGGACGGGATATCGCCTATATCGTCATCGAGTTCACAGCGTTACTACAGGCTTGCAGAGAATCAGTTCCCAAGGGAATGCAAGAAGAAATGCGACTTGTGCTTGACCATCCCACTGCAAGGACTTCAGGATGCATTCACGACCCACAATCGCACTTTCACGTACTCGATGATTTCTGAATGTATATATATATAGACAGTGGAAGTGTCCAAAGTCACTTGACTTTTTAACACCAAGACCATGAGTTCATTGTTTTTCGCACACTAATGTTGTACCATGCAACTCAGAGACCTTGTTTTGAGGTCACAGCAGCCGTGGACCTTGATTTAGGATCAATCGGGCAAGAGAGTGGTGATAGGGTTGGGTGAGGAAGGGGTGCCGATAGACACAAGGGAAATTACTCTTGTTGGTGAAAGCATTGACTGGAAGCGAGGCTGAACTTGATCTGCACATGTTGTTGCTGTCTTGATGGTCCATTAGTATATTAGCAAGTCATTCCAAAGAAACGTAGCAAACGTTTTTTACCGTAAATGAAAAAGAATGCATATGTTAACTGGCTGATTTTCAGTTTGCCAAGAGCGGTACATGATATTTTTTAGTGTTTTTCTTTTGTCGGCCATTTATATTCTGTGCACCTCTGGACACGTATTTTTCTCCCTTTGGCGATTGCGTGGGCTTGTACGTACGTGAAATAAAGATGCTTTATTTGCAGGGAGTACACACGCACGCAGAAGAGCAGAACCTGACTCGTTACTAGACAAAACTGAAAGCTTTGTGGTATTTGAGATAATGAGCGATATGATAGATGCGCAAAGAGAGGAGCCAGAAATGAAAAGTACGCCACGGTATTGAATATAGCTTTTTCTTTACCTGAAGTCAATCAATAAAGCAAACCGTCTGGTACCAATCCAGGAACCACTACAAAAATACGTTGCTTGGTGTGGCTGATAAAAATACTCATTTAATTAATTATGAACATGGAAACGGCATTCCTCATTTACAAGTGAAAAATATGTATCCATACAGAACATTCGTTTCAATATTTTATAAATTAAAACTTGATGCCTTAAAAACTAAATATACAAACGAAGCAAAATGTATTTGTGGAGAACGAAGAATAACCAGCAACCATCTGCTGTTTGACTGTTTACCTCTTAAAGCTCATTTACCACCTTTATCAGGCATGTCTTTGTGTGGTGTCTTTCCAGATTTAAAATTTGCCATCAATGTTCTTTTTTCTTTAATTTGTAGTCCAGTTAAGCATTTACTTTAAGATTATTTGCAGGAATGTTGTAGGGATGTTTAGAGGGACATTTATATGCACTTAGATAACCACATTATGCATACATTTTCATAGTCGCAGACATTTATGCATCTCTCTCTCTCTCTCTCTCTCTCTCTCTCTCTCTCTCTCTCTCTCTTTTCGTCTAATATCACAAACGTGAACAGACGTAAAACTGAAATACTACTACTACTACTACACACATACACACTCGCAAAAACGTACATTCTCTCTCTCCCTCTCTCTCTCCCTCTCTATTTTCTCTCTCTCTCAATCTCTCTCACATTCTCTCTCTCTCTCTCTCTCTCTCTCTCTCTCTCTCTTCTCTCTCTCTCTCACACACACACACACACACACATTTGCCTGGATACTTTCACGTTGTAAGAAATCATAGTCATGATCGTGCACAACGGGTAGAAAAGGGGGAAAACGTTACATGAATCATTGTTTATTCTAAATTGTATGCATATGTATGTAACTGGACCAAAATGCATTTGAGAGTCAACTTTGACAGTCACAGAAGAATGATTTTGTGAAAGACTGTCGGGCAGAGTCCTACTTTTCAGAAAACGTAAAACCTTAGGAGGAGAATTGTTGAATATTTACCTAAATACGATATCATTTCATAGATTATACGTAAATGCTTTTATTAAAGTCGATGTTGAGTGGTTTTGCCACCGCATATCTATGAACAAACCTACAGTTTTGAGTACCTAACTTCTAGAAACAGCTTGCCATGTCTTTGAGATCTATCGTCAACTATTATTCATTCCATTAGTCTTACCATGTCATTGATAACCTGCCCTTGTACTGCATTCCCTGCATCCACGCTGTTGGTTCGGATGAGGAATTTGCACAGGCCCTCGATGCCAGGCGCCTGAAACTCGACCAACCACGAGCAAACGAAACTGAAGATTGGGAGAAACTGGATGCAAAAAGTGGAAAATGAGCATGTCCAGAGGGTCATGAGTTCGAATCCCAGCCATGGCTCGTCCCAAGATCGGAAAAAAGGGGCAGCAGAGGGACATCCGGAGTCATGAACCGGGTGTGGCCCAACCCCCCTAGAGTGTCAGGAGATAAGGGCCGAAACACTTGCTTGAAGGGGGCTCCTCTTCTGAGGACTCTCTGCTGCCACGCTCTCCACGAGTTTCTTTCTACCTCATTTTTTGTTTCCCATCCGATCATTCTCCTTACGGTTATCAACTGACAATGTTGAGACGATCGACAAGCAGAGTGTAAAGCAAATTTCTTTGGAAAAGCACAGGGATAAGAGAAGTGAAATGAAACATTTTATGAGTGTTTTAATATATACCGCTCTGTGGCTACAGCAATTCCAGAATCCCAGTATCCATGAGTTGCTGAATATGCTGTGGTGCTGGATTTAAGTAGCCGTGGTGCTGATTATTTAAGTGGCTAGTCCACACTGGATAGCATGTCACCGTTAAGTAGACGTGGTGTTGGCAAAATTTTAAGTAGACTGTCAACATCGAGTAATATGTCGCATTAAAAGTAGCCGTTCACACAAAGGGAGCAGTAGTTGGGCACCTTGTTGGTTGCTAGTCACACAGTATGAAGCCAGTTGTGGGATGGCCACCTAAAACCTGGTTAGATAACCAAAACGATGGTTAAAAAGGTACACCACCACCACCACCACCACCATCATGCAAAAGAGCAAAAATATCTAAAAGCTAAAAATGGTGCGTGAAAGTATGTCAAATGGGCAACTGAGAAGACCGTTATTTTTTTTTTAAATGATTGAATATGCCTGGTAATTTTTTTTGTTTTTGGATGTTGAAAGGATGTGTCTTCATGACGTAAGGTCATGTCCTCAAGGCCAAGGTCATGAAGGTGACCGGAGGTTGGGTTACAAAGACTGTCGCCCCATCCCAGTCCCCCTCATGCACTATTTCATCGCTGCACACACAGTTCAAAAGATGTAATGCACCGCTGTTGGCTCGGATAGTCGGTTATCTTTCAATTTTGCAGACGCTTCAATAGAAAAAAAATGCATCTAAACACAATAGATTGTCTGTTCCATTGAAACTGTCTGTTAAAGTGAAGATTCATATAGGAAACATTGACCTGAAAGCACCGGCCACAGAACGTATTCAATTCTTGTCATAGAGGGATTGGGAAACTGTGTTGAAGGTTGCCTTCGCATTGCAAAAGCATTGCATCGAGCTGCAAAGATAATTCCACTGTACAAGCTGGCCCTGTCAAACTCCCGCTGGGGATCAGCGCAGTGGTCACGCTGGTAATCCAGGACACTGGTCCCAGCGCTGATTACCTTGCACTGTTGTTCGCTAACAAGTGTTAGAACCAGTCCCAGGGAAACAAAAAAACTGGCGACAACGTAATGAAACGGGTGCTTCTTCAGTTAAATTCCAGAATGATGAACACATTGATCGTGGGCCCTTGACTGGAAAAAGGTAGAAGAAGAACTCGATGAAGATACCAAAACGGGGCTCCAGGATAGGCTTACGTTTCATCTGTATATCAAGTTAAACTTGACACGAAACTGTAACTTTGCATGCTTTCCACACTTTTTCTGAGTCAGGTTGGTTTTGCTCATTTGTTGAAGAGGAAAAGATTGATTTTTGTCGATTTTTCCACATGGTAGCACACCCACATGTAATACTATGAAAAAAAATAATGACAACTGGCTGCAATGCCATCTTTGTTTTTAGAACCAAGAGCAAACATCTTTAAACTAGTGGTGGAACCCCCCCCCCAAAAAAAAAAAAGAAAAGAAAAAAAGATGTAGTTCAATGCAATGTCACTTGCTCATTAGAAATTGCGGCTTCACTCAAAGTGATGAATTTGAAATTTGATTTGACTGTGTTGCACATGCTGTTTGAAAATAATTGTACAGTTTTTTTTCCATTATGACGCGAACTCTGTACGTACTTAGCTGCTGGCCCAGCAAACTAAAATGTTACCTGAGACCAGCAGTTTAACAAGAAATGTATTCTACTTTTGCAAACAGTAATTCACCACCATCTATCAGATAAAATAATCACTGATCAATAACAGCAGTTTGATTTCATTTGGTATTTACATATCTTAACATTTTGTTTCATCAGCTGACGCAGATCATTGCACTTGATGTTGACTGCAGATGAGTTGGTTGTGTGAATAATTGAAGTGTTTTATTTGGCCTGCTATGCCGCCATGTTCAGTGCTAGAGACCGTATAAATCTGTATTTATGGATGACAGAAGTGAATTGGACCATTGAATGAAAATGAAGAAAGTCATTTTAAAGTACTGCTTGTTGGACTAAGTACCAAGGGCCGGAGTTAAGAGAAATTGCTTGTTAGACTAAGTACCAAGGGCCGGAGTTAAGAGCACTGTCATTAACAATCTACTGAACAGAATTCAGCAACTAGTTAACCATGAAGTTATTTTTCGGTCATGCCATGCAGCATCATACTTCGCCTCCAAGTTATCCAAAGTAATTAGTATCGATACATAGGGCAACATTATGAAATTATTACTTTACCAGTGAAGTTTTCTTTTAAAATGCTGGTGTCTCGTTTTCCTTAGCCTTTCGATCATGACAAAGAAAAGAAATATTTGCTTTTCTTTGAAGAATTTCCTTTTTTTGTGTGTGTGGATTAAATGAACTCTTTAAAGGGCAGCTCACAAATTCTCGGTGACTTTAATTTTCAGTCGGACAGCGCTTCCTATACACTGAGTGTCTATCTTTTGAGCAGGTTTAAGTCTCTTTAAAAAACAAAACTAACGAACACCGAACGACGTATTTGGCACGGATTGCTATAAAACAATCTTTACGTGCGCCTGCCGGTTACGCCAGCGTGACTGCCATCGAAAAGGCGTGACAATATGGTAAGAACACGCGCACACACACACATGCTCGCGCACGCGCACTCCGAGAGAAAGAGGGGGAGAGAACTCGGAACTTGGGAAAAGCTTTATTCAAGGATAAAGACTTTAGGCAAAACCTGATCTTCCAATTGTCCTCACAAAGCTGAATCGTGCAATGAGATTGAAAAAAAAATGAGTATGGAATACATAAAAAAATTATGGAGTAAATAATGCACGCACACACGTACACGCGCGCACACACACGCACACGCGCGCGCACACACATACATATACACACACATGCACGCACGGACATATACATGCATATACACGCGTGCGCACGCATGCCTGCAGGTACACACATTTGAATTGTCTTTATGCTATTTTTTCTCCCAAAACAATGTGGAATGGCTACATCATCAAAGAGTATGACGAACGCAAAATGAGGTGTCGGGGGCCCTGTATGCTAACGGCAGCACCGTATCCTGACAGCAATCCTAAGCAGAGCATTTTGCGTTTATGGTTGGCAGTTTTGTCTGTTGACCACAAATGTATATTGTGATTAATGCACTGAGTGCGGAAACCATCGTTAAGAAGGGGTATTTTCAGAGAGAAAAAAAAATCTGTAATGAAACATTAATGAAGAGTCCCCTTTTCGCGAGTTCAATGAGAACGGGATCAGTGCCTCTGTCCGCACTATTCCTCGTCACCGTGAGAGAGAGAGAGAGTGAGTGTGTGTGTGTGTGTTTCAGTATTAGGATACATTCTGGCAATATCGCTCCGTTTTATGACCCAATCGTTTTACGTATCATGGTAAAACAAATTTCTTCTTAAACAAGAGAGAAGTTCGGCTGAATTAGCAGTACCCCTTCAACTGGCACACAAACACATAAGAGGCACACGAGTAAACAAAACCAAGGAACCTTCCCTTTAAAAAAAAAAACGGAAAAAAAAAATCCTCATTGAGAAAAATACGGCTAAAATTACCTTGCAGTACCCCTTCCACTGGCACATGAGCAGAAAGGGCCACACGGGTTAACAAAGCCAAGAAAATTCCCTTAAAGAGAGAGAGAAAGAAAAAGATCTTGGGCTCTAATCTTATACACGGACACAGCTTTGACAGGAGAAGAAACGTACAAACACAAACCAGCTTTAGTTCAACACCGTGCTAGTCTTTTCATCCGAAGGTCACGCGGAAGCCCCCCGCGAGGATTCGAGGGGCTATTCAGTGCGAATAGCTTCCCGCAGTTCCGGAAGTTCTGTGCGAGTAACTTCCTCCTGTCTGACACTGACTTGGTTTTTTCCCCCCTTTTTTTCAGCTTGTTTATCTTTACGGTTGTCAATTGTTTTTCTGCCTTTGTGGTCCATTGTTCTGTCTTTGTTCTGGAAACTCTTACGGGTTTCTTTTTTTTTTTTTTTTTTTACTGTCACAGACTATGACAGCTTTAAAAAAAAATTGTAACCTGGCGACTAGGTAGTGAACACTTTGCATACTGTCCACTGTCCAGAGTGGATACTAGCAGTCCATTCCGGGGTGTCTTATTTGCTCATTTTGCCTTTTTTTTTTATAATGAACGTTTTTCATTGATTTTATTATTTATCTTATTGTTTCAAATCTGGGAAATCGGAGAAATAAAGGGAATAACATGCGTTCTTAGCACAAGCCTTATCCGCCCTAAGAATGGATGCCGATGGTTTAGCCACCACACCAGGAACGGCTTTTGTCGTTTGTTTCTTCAAGACGTAATCTTTTTTTTTTTTTTTCTCATGACCTGACTTTTTTTCATCACGTGACCCTTGAAAGACCCTGTGTACTCGGCTAGAGGTATAATGACGGAAACTGTCACATAGAACAGAGAGATGAACAGAAGACGAATGCAGACAGGCTCGGTATGGCGGATCTGAAAGGATATCTTTAGAGAAGCGGAGGAGATTGAGCGTGCGGCTTGAGCGAACCCCTCGGTGATCTCTTCCGTTGCTGGCATGTTGGTGCTGATAAACTGTACAGCGAGTGCACCTACTCTCATTAACAGGTGAACTCTAAGGTATTTTTACTTCGACTAGCAAGGAAGTTCACAGAATGGTGTGTTTCGAAATTCGACTTGTCTTACGATGATATTTGAAAATAAAAGAAACAAGGAGGGGGGACCTAAAGTTTCAACAATTTGAAGACATTTTGCTTCTTTTTTTTTAATCCACCCCATCTTCACAGAACTCAACCTGTCATATGATGATATTAATGAACAAAAGAAACAGACAGAGGGGAATCCCCTTCATCCCCCCCCCCCCCCCCAAAAAAAAAAAAAAAAAAAATTGACAATCAGAAGACTGATTTAGCTTCTTTCTGTTTTGGATCCAACCCGTCTTCACAAGACACAGTCTTATCATACAGCGATATTATTAAATGACAAACAGACAAAGGAGGAGGGGCGGGATAAAAAAAATTTCGACAGTCTAAAGACTGATTTAGCTTCTTTCCGATTTAGATCCATTCCATCTTCCATACTGAAGGTACATTTTATCTTTAAGGGTTAGGAGTCAAAAGAAAATCTCTTCAAATGAATCGTAAATAGATGCTAGCGAACCGACAAGAAAAAAGTGGACAAACGATTTGTTTGTCCACTTTTTTTCTCTTTTTTTTTTCGCGGTTCGCTAACATTTATTTAAATTTTGTTCAGATTTCCGCCTGCAGTCGTCTCACTTTGCAACTAGATCTTCAAATGAAGTTCAGCCGTCAGTTTTGTCTCCTTCTACCTAAAAATAGTAACGTCATCTGATTGGTTGGGAGCATCGTCGGTACTCTCACTCACGATCTCTCTCTCTCACTCTCACTCTCTCTCTCTCTCTCTCTCTCTCTCTCTCTCTCTCTCTCCTGCAAAACATCCATCATCGTCCGTTCACTCAGCTCCTCAGGGTGCTCAACACGCTCCTCAGCCTGTCGCGAAGCGTCCTCTGGTACCGCAGCAAGGAGCTCCTGTACGACCAGGGCACCTGCCGACCTGCGTTCCGCACGTAGTAGCTCCGCCTGGACGACCTCGTGGGCGAGGGGTAGCCCCTATTCCTCACAGGCACCAGCCTGGGGATCAGCTGAGACCCCCTCAGCTCCCTCGCCGATGAGGGCCCCGCCACTATGCCTCGGCCGGAGGACGGCCGAAACGAGGAACCCCCGATATCTTTCGGACCCGGCGATCTTTCTCGAGGAGCGGGTCTGCCCGTGGATGGTTCTTCAGGAGCAGATTCTCGCGGAGGTCCTTGTGGAGAAGGATCCTGTCCAAAGAAGGTGCGCGTGGACGGTCTGGAGAAATTGGGCTTCCTGGAAGAAGACGTCCCAGAGTTCTGGCCGGTGCGGGAGGGACCCTGGGGGGTCTGTGGAACCGTCCGGCCTTGTCCTGGGGGGAGGCCGTGTGGGTGATGTTTGGGAGGGGCGTTGTGGACAGAGCGGTCGTTAGACACCGCGAAAGAGGGTCTGAAAAACAGCAAGGAAATTTTAAAGGATCGTGCTTTTGTGTTGGTGAAATAACTACATAGATATGTTTAGGAAGATAGATAGATAGATACACAGTACTATACTATACTATACTGTACTGTACTGTACTGCACCGTACCGTAACGTAACGGAACGTAACACACCACACCACACTACGCTACACAACACCTCTCGATGTTGTACTATGTTGTGCTATGCTATGCTGTTATGCTATGCTATGCTGTACTATACTGTACTGCACTGAACTACACTATACTATACCATACTATACCATGTATATGCATGGTATGCTATACTATGCTATGCTATGCTATGCTATACTGTACTGTACTGCATTGTGCTTTGCTGTGCTCTGCCGTGCGTCACATGCCATGGCATACCATTATCTAATCTCAAGCAATGCAAAGCAAATGCAATGCAACTTAACGTAACAGAACATGACGCACCATAACGTAACGTAGCGCAAGGCAACGCAACAAAACTCACGTCACGTCACGTCACGTCACGTCACGTCACGTCACGTCACGTCACGTCACGTCACGTCACGTCACGTCACGTACGGCACGGCACGTCAGTCACGCCACGGCACGGCACGTGGCATTATATCCGTGACTGAGTGGTTTACTTACAAGTCCCTCCTAGAAATGTGAGGTGAAATGCCATGAGCAGCTGTTACTGCATATAGAAGTTCAGCCTGCACGCTTCGTGTCCAAAGCAAATAATGCTATTTTTCAGGTACTTCTTCAAGGAAATAATGCTATTTTCAGGTACTTCTTCAAGGAAAATTTTCTATTTTTCAGGTACTTCAAGGAAATAATGCAATTTTTCAGGTACTTCTTCAAGGAAATAATGCCATTTTTCAGGTACTTCTTCAAGGAAATAATGCTATTTTTCAGGTACTTCTTCAAGAAAATAATGCTATTTTTCAGGTAATTATTCAAGGAAATAATGCTATTTTTCAGGTACTTCTTCAAGGAAAATTTTCTATTTTTCAGGTACTTCTTCAAGGAAATAATGCAATTTTTCAGGTACTTCTTCAAGAAATAATGCTATTTTCGGGTACTTCAAGAAAATAATGCTATTTTTCAGGTACTCTTCAGAAAATAATGCTATTTTCAGGTACTTCTTCAAGAAAATAATGCCATTTTCGGGTAATTATTCAAGGAAATAATGCTATTTTTCAGATAATTATTCAAGGAAATAATGCTATTTTTCAGGTATTTCTTCAAGGGCTGCGCTCCAGAGTCCGGGGTGCTGACATATAGTTGACAGAGAGACGTGGGTTTTGAAATGCAATGAACACATTTGTCTCATGACGCCTTGTGTTTCTGTGCGGAAATGTCACGCGGGCTTTTGTGTGTGTGTGTGTGTGTGTGTGTGTGTGTGTGGGTTGGGGTGGGGGGTAGGTCCTTTTTACCGCTATGTGTATGTCATCGTTTTTTTTTAGCTGTTTGTACATGTTATGCTTTCGTTTGTTTTTCTTTTTTTTCTTTCTTTAATGAATTTTCTAACAAAGTTTTTTCTTGTCTGTATATTTTTTTTTATTCGTCCTCGTCGTTGGTTAAGCCTTTCTTTCTTTCATGAATTTATTACTACTGTTTTTATATTCTAGGTAAGTAAAATGTTGATTTAAAGAATGTTATATTAAAAGTGTAATAGAATATAATGAGATATACCATAATTTAATGTAATATAATACGACGTGACGTGACATAACAAAACATGACGTAACACAACATGATATGATATAAATATATGATATAATGTAATGTAGTATAACATAATAAGCTACACACAAAAAGTTAAGGATCACTTTCACAAACATTCATAACTGTCAAAATAAGAAAGTCAATGCGTTGAAGTTTGGCCAACATTTAATTCCATTCTTTAGTGATAACGATACACAATTGCCTTCAATCTCGAGCAATCGTTTGGTGTGTACATTTGATTAAAGTGGGTACGTATCCAAATTTGATTTCCCAAAGTCATTGAAATCACAAGACAGGGCATACTGATGCTCCCAAAAGCTCAGTAATGCGTGTAACCACCATGGCTGTTCTGGCACTCGACGCAGCGAGTCCTCATCGAGTTGACCAGGTTGGTGAAGATCCTCTGTGGAAGCGCCTGCCACTCAGCCTGCAGCATCTGGTAGAGGTGTTGGGCATCCCTGGGAGGGGGGTGGCTCCTCACTTTGCGATCCAGCTCATCCCAGAGGTTCTCAATCGGGTTGAGATCGGGACTGCATGCTGGCCACTCCATTCTGTTGACTCCAGACTGCTGCAGGAAGTCGTTGACCACCCTTGCCCTGTGGGGGCGAGCATTGTCATCCTGGTAGACAGCCCGCGGTCCCATCTGCTGCAGTGTAGGCACAGCCAGCGGTCGAAGGATCTCATCCCGGTATCGGATGCCAGTCAGGTTACCCTGTACATGATACAAGGGTGTTCTGTGGTGAAGGCTGAAGGCCCCCCAGACCATTACAGAACCTCCACCAAAGGCCACCTTTTCTTGGACAGTGGCGTCAGTAAAGCGTTGCCCTGGGCGCCTCCAGACCCTCAGTCGGCCGTCGTTGTGGTGAAGGGTGAAGCGTGATTCATCACTGAACAGGACCTGGGACCATTGCTGACGTGTCCACCTCACGTGACGTGAGCAGAAGGCGCGGCGTGCTGCCCTATGGGCTGGAGTTAAGCGTGGCCGTACTGCTGGGCGACGAGAACGGAGATTAAACCCATGTAGGCGGTTCCGTATGGTCTGCTGGCTGATGTTGATGTTAGTAGCCACCCTGAACTGCCTTTGAATTATGCTGGAAGAGGCTGTTCTTGTCTGCAGGGCTTGTCGTTCAATGAGACGATCGTCACGTGGGGTTGTCTTCTTCGGTCGACCAGATCTGCGTCTTTCATGGACAATCCCAGTGGCTGTGAAGCGTTGAATCAGTCGGACAATAACCGAGATGGACACATGAAGTCGCCTGGCCACTTCTCGCTTGGGAACACCGTCTTGGAACCATGCAACAGCTCGTCCCCTATCCAACTCGCTTAATTTTCGTCGTGGAGGCATTGTCAGATCAGGCCTACTACTGGTGGAATGTCTTCTTATATAGCCAAGCGAGCGACAGCATCTCACACATAAACAGCAGTGCTTGCACGTGCATAATGGTTTTTCCATCTGGCAAGTGCAATGTGTTCAGGCAGAACGGTCCAAAACAAGGTCATTTTTCGCAAGTTTCCGCTTTTCCGTTTGCGGCCCAGCTCAGTAGTAGAGAATCCCGTGCAATTTTCGCACTAACACAACATCGCCCACTTACAGCTGAACAAGAATTCATGACAATTTGGCTGGACTAAGAAATAAATAACAGTAGCGAACTGAGTTTATTACGCACCTGTTTTCACATACCGATCCTTAACTTTTTGTGCGTAGTATATAATGTAATGTAACATAATGTAATGTAAGCTAAGGTAAAGTAAGATGATATAAGGTAAGATAATATAAGGTAAGGTAATATACTATGAT
Source organism: Conus canariensis (assembly GCA_033310375.1). Taxonomy (NCBI): domain Eukaryota; kingdom Metazoa; phylum Mollusca; class Gastropoda; order Neogastropoda; family Conidae; genus Conus; species Conus canariensis. The sequence goes on from CM065739.1 coordinate 12,371,958, forward strand.
ATAAGGCAAAGTAAGGTAAGGTAAGGTACGATGATATAAGGTAAGGATAATATAAGGTAAGGTAATGTACTATCCACCCACCCCCTGCCCACTCCAGTACACACGAAACAAGTTATTTCATCCAAGTCAAATCGAATTTAGAAAGAATCGTTCATGTCATACTGCGCTAACAAGTCTTTTGCTTCAAAGAACAGCGGCAATCAAACAATGTTAGGTAGGTTCCCAAGGTCTGACCAGCGCGTTGGGCTAAAGCGTAGGTCAGGCATTTGGCAAGTCGTGGCCATGAGACCCTTTTCTTAAATTCTCTCATATTTTAGTCATTAATTCATTTATACATCAGCTTTAAATCATGCGCAGTGTTGTCTTGAAACTTAGCGGATGCGGTGTAGTGTATGTGGACTAGTCCGCACGCAGTGACGCCTCCTTGATGAAACTGAAACTGAATAAACAATGAAAGTGATGTGTTCATAGGAGCAGTACTTGTTGACTTTACCAAAGCCTTTGACATTACTGATCACAGTTGATATAAAAGATAACAACAAACTTCATGTTGTACGGTTTCTCCACAGAAATTTTGGGACTAGTGTTGTCCTTCTTGAGAAACGGGAAGACAATGTTGAAAACTTCTGAAACATCCTCTTCTTTTCTCAGTAAAAATAGGCCTACGGGGTTCTAATTGATCAATCAAGACATATCAAGAAGAACCTCAAACATCTTGATCCAATTTAGTTCCAAATTACCAGTGATTTTTTTTTTAATGAACATAAAATATCTATTCTTAACGGAACTGGTGTGTGTGTGTGTGTGTGTGTGTGTTCCGATGATAATCGCTAGATGAGACTCCTGATTATCTGAAAAGTAAATATAGCTTATAATCTTTTAAAGCAGAACATGACAAGTATTTAATGAATAAGCTGTGGAGAACTTGAAATTGTTTCCTACGAAGGAGTTTACGCTTATACTCGCATCTGTTTGTTTTATTTATTTGTACGCAGAATTGTGCAAACAAAAATACACTGGACTACCTATGAAAAAGTTTTTCAGGAAATATCAATACTTTTTGTGTATATACTCGATATTTCGTGGTTTGCATTTTCTCTTATTTAAAAAAAATCGAAGGAAAGAAAATACGTGACGAGAAATTCCTTCACGCCGAAACGTAAAAAACATTTCCCCCCCCCCTCCCCCTCTCTTATTCTTTTAATGTGGTGTTCTGATAATAAGGATATAATGTGACTGTTGCACTGTTTCTCTTTTAGTTTGTCCTGTTCACTGTCCGTCTGTCTCTGTCTGTCTCTCTCTATCTGTCTGTCGATCTACCTGCCTGCCTGTCTGTCTGTCCGTGCCTGCCAGCCCGTCTCTGCCGCCTGCCTGTCTGTCTGTCTGTTTGTCTGTCTTTGTCTCTGTCTGTCTGCCTGCCTGCCTGTCTGTCTGTCTCTCGTTCCTCTCTCTCTCTCCTCTCTCTCTCTCTCTCTCTCTCTCTCTCTCTCTCTCTCTCCCCCCACATCCACACACCTGTGTTTGGGAAACGTCTCTCTGGGGCTCTCGCCCTGCCAGACAGGAGGAGAGGGTCTGTCAGTCGGCGTGGAGCGTGTGGGGTTGGGGGCACGAGCGCTGGGCGGGGAGGGGGCCTTTTTGCTGACCCCTTGTTTCCCTCGCAGATAGTTGACCAACGTCGTCAGGCCAGGAGGTAGGCGTCTGTCTCCTCCAAACCTGTGTTCAATCAATCAATCAATCAATCAATCAAGGTCAGTCACAATAAACAACCAACCGACTAATCAATCAACCAACCAATCAACAAACCAAGCAATCAATTAATCCATTAACCAGTCAATCACTCATTCATTCATTTGATCGATCGATCAATCATTCAATCAATCAACTAATCAATCAATCAGTTACAAACAATTATCAATCAGTCAATTAATCAACACAGACAAAACAATCAATCGGTCAACATATAGACCTGTAAATGAAAATTAAAAAAAAAAAAAAATGTTGCTACGGAACGCCGGATCACAGACACTGCGCGCTTTAGCCTTTCCCTGCACACATGACATATGTCCCTCTCTCTTGGACACGTCTTTGTAGGCGATTGAGAACGGTTTCCGTTGTTAGCTTATTTTCTATGGCGTAATTTTATTTTTGTCTTCTTCTTTTTCTTCTTCTTGTTTGGGTCCAACACCTAGATGCACCACAGGAGGGAAAGAGCACAGAGTACGGCAAAGTGAGGGGATAGGGAGAGGATTGAACCCGAAACCTTTGGTCGAGAGGACAACAATAATTTAATCCACCAAGACCACGGGACTTCCGTGCCGGGCGAGCAGAAATGAAAATGCCCTCCCCCTTTTTTTTTCTTTTTTTTTTTTTTCTTCTTCTTCTTGTTGTTGTTGTTGAGACATTTCTTTTCTTCGATTGCTAATGTTCCTTTCATCTC
>CM065739.1:12379394-12384394 GCA_033310375.1 Conus canariensis
CACACACACACACACCCCACACACACGCACCACACACACACACACACACACACACACACACAGTGGAGAGAGAGAGAGAGGGTTGGGGAGGGAGAGACAGACAGACAGACAGGCAGACAGATAAAATGCAAATGAAATCCGCGTTCGCTGTTTACTCATATTCAAAACAAAGGTTTGGCTCATAGACATCAGGAGGAAGGAACACGGTGAGGGGGAAGGGGTGGATATGTGTATGAGGGTAGGGGGTGGGTAGGGGTGGGGAAGGGGAGAAAGTGGTCACAGAGAGCGACTACAACTGAAAAGCTTACCGCCGTTGTGGACGATTCCGTAGTCGACGAAAACACATCATCATCATCGGAGTCGCTGACATTCTGAGCACCTCCAGATGGCTGCGTCGTGGTGTTGACGGAGTTCTGGAGAATGGTGGTCAGGTCGTTGAACAGCGTGGTCAGAACACTGTCGGAACTCAATGGTGAAAATGAGGAGGTACTGTTCTCATCGGGTATACCTGAGGTGGAGAACATCGGCTGAGAGGTGGTGGCGTTGAAGAGACTGTCCACCACTGTCGTCATACCTTCTAGCAATGTTGACATATCCGTTTGGGTCGATCCGTATGTGCTAGGCTGAGACGAGGTCTGCATTGTCGCCGAGGTCGAGGACGTTGTCGTTGCCGAAGACGATGAGGCTGTCGTCGCTGACGTTGATGAGAGTGCTGTTGCCGGAGATGACGTTGTTATCTCTGAGGATGTTGACGCCGGTAATGACGATGTTGTCGCCGATGATGAGAGTGTCGTTGCAGAGGATGCAGTTGTTGTTGCTGCCGATGATGAAGATGTTATCGCAGAGGATGCCGTAACTGTCGCCGAGGATGAAGATGGTGCATCCGTGGAAAAAGCTGTGGTCTCCGAGGACAGAGTTGTTGAGGATGAGGATGTTGTTGTCGAGGGTAGAGACATCGTCTCCGAGGGTGAAGGCGTTGTTGCCGAGGACATCGACGTTGTCGCAAAGGATGCGGATGTGCTTTCTGAGGGTTGAAACGTTGTTGCCGCGGATGAAGTTTCTGCTGCCGACGATAACGATGTTGTCGCCGAGGATGAGGATGTGGTCGCCATGGATGAGGATGTGGTCGCCGTGGATGATGATGTTGATGCCGAAGACGTGGATGTAAGCGCTGTTTCTGTTGATACTGTCGATGTAAAGAAAGTGGTGCCTGCGCCTTGCTCTCCAGGAGAGTCAGAAACACTGGCTGATGCTGAAGAGGTTGCTGGCGCTGTCTCTGTTGTGGAATCATGAGGTGATGAAGAACTAACCGTCGACGACGCCTGGGTGACTTCTGTTGTGGAACCATCACTGGACGATGTACTGGTAGCGGCTGCAGTCACGCCCTCTGTTGAGGACCTCGTCGACATCGAACTACCGTCAGTTGTTGAGGACGTCGCTGCCATGCTCTCTGTTGTGGAATCTTCAGAGGACAGTGTACTAGCTGTTGGCGAGTCGGTACTGGTCTGTAGAAGAACAGCAGTTGTAGTGGCACTGGCGCCGGGACCACTTGTCGCTACCACCCCTGTCGATGAAGTTGCTGGAGTGACGGACGTACTGGAAACGGAATAATCGGTCGCCGTTGCGCTCTCTGTTGTAACGTTCAAATATCCTGAAGTACTCTCTGTACTTGTTGCAGGCTCGCCTTCTCCAGGGGAGGTTACTGTCGAGGACTGACTGGCCGTGGTACCTGCTGTGGTCGGGGACGTGGAAACTGAAGAAACGCTTGAGACAGAGGCTGGCTCCTCTGTGGATGTTGATGTGACGTTGGAGGACAGAGTCGCGTTGTCTGTCGCGTTGGTGGGCGGTGGAGTAGGTGTTACGCCCGACGCCTGTTCAAAGAATACGGAGCGAAATGAGATCAACAAGCCTGAATCTAATTATCTGAGTAAGTGGCCTACTGAATGACCACCTTGCTTGTAACACAATGACCTTAATTTGGCTGACTAAATTTAAAATATGCTCTCTTTGTCTCTGTCTTTGTCTCTGTCTTTCCGTCTCTTCTCTGTCTCTTCTCTGTCTCTCTCTCTCTCTCTCTCTCTCCTCTCTCTCTCTCTCCTCTCTCTCTCTCCCCCCAGGGCTAGGTGGATAAAAAGAAAGCATTTATATTGCTTATTTCATTACCCTGGTAAAATGAAATTTCGTTCGTTCGTTCGTTTGTTCTCTCTCTCTCTCTCTCTCTCGTCTCTCTCTCTCTCTCTCCTCTCTCTCCTCTCTCTCTCTCTCTCTACCGGAATATGTCGAACGAACGAATCTTTCTGAATGAGGGAAAAGAGTCAGTATAAGAACAGGCTTTTCTTTTACATCCTGCCCTCAAAGGAGAGGAACACAAATAAAGGAAAGGATCGCAAAAGCAAATGATCAAACTAACAATGCAGCAAATACTAGTACTAAATTACAACACAGATGGAAAAACAAAGGGTATCCTAATAGACACAGAAAAAGTGCAAACTTTGATGAAAGTACATAAAGAGGGTGGAAAGAAAACGAGAGAGAGAGAGAGAGAGAGAGAGAGAGAGAGAGAGAGAGAGAGAGAGAGAGAGAGAGAGGATGTTCCCATCGTGCTAATGCACGTCTGCCCATGTTTATTTATGTACAAACGTGCCAACGTACCGCCTCTGTTGTAACATTGGCATCCTCCGTCCCGTTACCAGAAGTTGTGGCAGTGGTGCCATTCGCAGAGGTGGAGAAGTTGGCTGCTGCAGAATCATCCGTGACAGCACTGGCTGTCGTCGAGTCGGCTGTGGCAGCGGACGCCGAAACAGAAGGAGCGGACGAAGAGGAGGTACTTGAGGGCAACTGGGTCGTGTTCTCTGAGGTGGTGGTGGATTGTGGAGTAGTGGTATCAGCAAACACCTGTTTTGGTGGGCATGTAGATCAATGGCAGAATCGATGAATGGCTGAATGAATTGATACATGCGAAAGAAATGAAAATTTAGGAAATACCCATACACGAGAAATACATAAATATTCAAGAAATATCAAATGAATAATAATAAAAGCAAAAAATGAAAAGAAAAAAAAAGCAAGCTTATAAATTTGCGAATAAATAGACAAAAAAATTCAATAAGCTAATAAGTATGTAAATAGATAAGTAGACAAATAGAAGAATATTTCTGTAAGCCTAAGAGCAAAATCTATACTCTCCTACTCTAAAGGATAATAAATGAGCAAGGAATGAATACACAAATGAAAAAATGAATAAACAAATATGTAAATAAATAAAGTGTATTACTGTAAGCCTAGCTGAGCACAAGAATGTACTCTTATTTGCTTTTCATGGGCAATGAATAAATCGACAACAAAGCTATGTAAATAAGAAAGAAAGAAACAAACAAGAAACACGTAAATAAATAAATAAATAAACAGATAAGCTTTAACTGAACGAATAAAGGAATAAACATATCCATAATTTGGCAACCATGCTGCAATTACAGCTATGTGGATGAGTGTGCAAGTATGCTGCCATCCCAGAATATCGAGCCAAAATACAAATAAACACAAAAGATAGACCGCAAAGCAATGCCTATGCGATACAAATTACAGAACAGACGAGTTAACTTTCGACAAATATATGTATATACTTCAGACGTTGCAAATGACAGACACAAAACTGCACAGCAAGCGTGATCAGCGTCAAAAATATTACGATACTGGTTGATGTTTAGTCACGACTGTTGTTGTTGGTGGTGTTTGTTGTTGTTTGTTGTTGTCCTGATCTTGTTGAGACATGTCAAAACATACACAGCCTAGCCATTTTCTAGTGCAACTGGTTTTCTCCTGCTGGTCTCGTTTGTTCATAGCGCCTGCAGAAGGCCACAGCAGGGGTCGAAACGCGTTGTTTTTGTATCATTGTTTGTTGGATGCGTTGTTTTGGTTGTCCGGTAACTTGGCTTTTATTCTCTTGCCTAACACTAAAATAGAAGGTATGTAAATGTCTTGTTTTGTCTTCTTCCGTCTGTTTTCTGATTTGGTCTTGTCTCGCGTTGTCTAGTTTTGCCTTGTCTTGCGTTGTGTTCCCTCGTCTGGTCTTGCCTTGTCTTCTTTTGTCTTGCTTTGTTTTATTTTGTCCTGTCCTGATTTTGTCATACCTTGTCTGGACTTGCCTGGTCTGGTCCGATTTTTGCTGTCTTGTCTTGTCTTGGCTAGTCTGGTCTGGTTTTTCTGTCTTGTCTTGTCTTATCTGATCTGGTTGAATCTTGTCTGATCTTGCCTTGCCTTGCCCCGCATTGTCTGGTCTTGCCTTGACTTGTCTTGTTTTGTCTTGTCTTGTCGTTGCCTATCGTGTCTTATCTTGTCTTGTCTAGCTCTGGTCTGGTTTGATCTTGTCTGATGTTGCCTGGTCTTGTCTTCTCTTGTATTGCCTTGGCTTGTCTGGTGTTGTCGAGAATCGTGTGACCTGGTCTTGTTTTGTCTTGCCTTGCCTTTTCTGGTCATGTCTTGCCTTGATTCATCTGGTTTTGCCTCGTCTTGTCTTGTGTTTCTGGTCTTTCTTGCTTTGCCTTGCCTTGTGTATCTTGCCCCGTCTTTTATTGTCATGTGTTGTATTGTCTTGTCTTGTCTCCTCTTGTTTTGCTTTGTCTTACCTTGTCTGATGTTACATTGAATTAGCACTGTGTTGTGTTGTGTTGCGCATTGTGCTATGTCGCGTTATGTCGTCGTCTTATGTTGTGTTAGACTGTGTAGCGTTGAGATGTACTGCACTGTAGATGTGTTACAAGGGATAGTGTGGTGTAGTGTAGTGTAGTGTAGTGTAGTGTAGTGTAGTGTAGTGTGTGGTGTGGTGTGGTGTGGTGTGGTGTGGTGTGGTGTGGTGTGGTCCAGTCCAGTCCAGTCCAGTCCAGTCAAGTACAGTACAATACAGCATAGTGTGGTGTAGTACAGTACTATAGTAGCACAGCACAGAACAGAACAGCATAGCATAGCATAGCATAACATAGTTCTGGGCAGTATACTATAGC
>CM065739.1:12391894-12396894 GCA_033310375.1 Conus canariensis
GGAAAGACGGGGAGGGCGGGAGATAAAGGAGGGACTATTGATCGAGGAGATTGGGGGAAAGGGGAGAAGAAGAACGGGGCGAGGGAGCGCTGGAACGACACCTGTAGAACACGGCACTGACGCCACCAGAACGACAACACTTAGCAGCGAAAATGTCAGATGTTATGTTTTTGTACACCTGCTAACTCGCCAAGGACACAAAGCCCAACGACCTGAGCGAAACCAACATTAGGTTGTATTTGGTAAATGCACAGACATTTTGATTTCTTTTTCTCTAGATGACAGCACCTTGGCGTTGAGAAGTCTTTCCCCATGGTGTCTCGGTGCGTGTCGACGGCCATTGCGGGGTTGATGAAGTCTGAAGTCTGCTATCTGCTGGGGTGGCACCTATGACCTTCTTTCACATGGGGCGATCATCTGTAGGGGTTATTATCTTTAGGAGGTCAGTATGGAAGAGGTGTCGGTTATACATATCACCTTGAAGATCGCCACCTGCGTTGTATTGCGTCGTGTTGTGTTGTGTCGTGTTGTTTTGTGTTGTATTGTGTTGCACTGCAGTGAAGTGCATAGCATTGCATTACATTGCATTACATTGTATTGTATTGTATTATGTTTGGCTGACTTCGCAGAAAGGCCCAGTGACGGTGAGGAAAAGACTCACTGACCACAGGGAAAGTCCTGTCCACAGCGGAAAAGACTGCCACCCGGGATCCTCTCCAGAAGGCACGAAAGATCATGTGGCAAAAATCTGGCAGTGTCTGGAGTTGCACTGTTTTCACCTGTCAGCGAAACAGCGACGAGTGGGGGTTGCAGAATACGCGCAGCAGTTCGCTCGATGATGGGCACTGCAGTCATGAGATACGGGCTGGTACACTCACAGGGACGCCTCCGTGGAGGTTCTGTTGTATTGCTTCCAGTGGCCATTACACAGTGACATCTGCCAGGAAGCAGTTATGTCCCTTGACGTCTTTATGGAATGTCCTGTGTGTGCCTGCGCCCTATGTGAACACAGTACAGGTTTCTAATGGTATTGCAGCATCACTCTCGGCAGGTTGGTTTGACGGCTGAGGACAGCACTTCTCTGGGTTTCACTGGCACCTTCGGGTGTATCTTCTTCGTTCTCTTTTTTAGTGGGTTACCTGTCTCTTTGCCTCATAATAATGTTTGTCTCTCTGTCTGTCTATCTATCTATCTATCTATCTATCTATCTATCTATCTATCTATCTATCTATCTGTCCCTCTCTCTGTCTCTCTCTGTCTCTCTGTCTCTGTCTCTGTCTCTCTCTCTCTGTCTGTCTCTCTCTCTCTGTCTCTCTCTCGATGTAATTGTTCCTTTTCATTTATTGTTATTTTGAGGGCATAGTGTAAAAAAAAGCTTCCAGCTTATCTATTCACCCTCATTAAAGATTTCGAGTTTCGAGTTTTTCTCTCTCTCTCTCTCTCTCTCTCTCTCTCTCTCTCTCTCTCTCTCTCTCTCTCTTCTCTCTCTCTCTCTCTCTCTTTCAGTATATTCGTAAAGTTTGTATTTTTATATTTTCTGTGTGTTGCGTTGTGTTGTGTGATGTGGTGTGGTGTGGTGTGTGGTGTGTGTGGCGTGGCGTGGCGTGGCGTGGCGTGGCGTGGCGTTGTGTTGTGTTGTGTTGTGTTGTGTTGTGTTGTGTTGTGTAATGTCATTGTCACGACAATTCTCTTTTTTTTTCTTTTTTTGCTCTTTGTTTGGTTTGTTGGTGGTGGTGGTGGTGGTTTGTTTGGATTGTTTTTGTTTGTTTGTTTGTTTGTTTTCGCTTTTTCCCCTTTCTTTTTTTCTGTATTATCCTCTAGGACTCATCGATGACACAACTCCTGCACTGACCATTCCGTCTCCCCCTTATACAGCCACATCTACGGATGTCCAGCCTACTACCACAGTCCACAAGGAACAATCAAAATCAGGTCGTCATAGGGAAACTCACCGGAGGAGACACTGCGCCGCTGCCGATTCATTTTGGTGAGCTCCAATCATGCCTGTTCTGATCCAGCATAGGCAGGATACCACTTACTAAGTCCCCGTAGTGACAACAATAATCGCAGAGCCAGAATGCTGTCACATCCAGGAGGAATCACTCCATCCACCCAACGACAGTTCCCATGACATTGACGATTTCGATGACCTTGATGTGGACGCACCAAGGGCATGAACATGGAAAGGAGATCGAAACTGAGGTCACCACAAGAGCAGAGCATGAAGAATCACGATCACTGAATTCAAGTTTTTTTCTTTTATCTTACAATTGAATTGATGTTCAAAAAACGAGTCAAAAGACATATAACAGCCTTTTGACCCTAGTCAGCCGTGAGCGACGAAAATAAATAATCGTGGCAATTCTCTCTGGCTTAGGGCAATCTACACCGTTGCAAAGCAGCCTACATGCTAAGCGATCCTAGCAGAAATACCAGTGCGCGTGCATAACTATAGTTACCTGTTTTCAAGGGTCATAATTGTTTCTTTTCACGGTCGTAAAGATCTGTTTGCATCGTCTCCATTCTCTTTTTTAAGTGACTTGTAATTACCTGTTTTGACGCTTAGTGATGATTTGTTTGTTTGTTTGTTTGTTTGTTTGTTTGTTTTTTTTGTCATAAGCACCTGTTTTGATCAGTGACAGTTTCATGTTTTTGTGGCCATGTTTATTTGTTTTCATGTGTCATAATCACTTAGTCTCACGTCTATGATGATTTTTTAATGAATCATAATGATCCGGTTTCATGAGTCATAATGACTGGTTTCATATGATATCTTTACTGGTTTCATGGTGATTATGTTTGACCGTCATGTTAAGACCGAATGGGAAGGAAAACGTCTCATCATAAAGCATGTAATATCAACAGCAGTCAATGTCTTCAGATGAACACAGGCACTAGTCGCCGTTTTCTCGAAGATCGTGAGCGTTTTCACAGAACTGAAACTTTGTTTGTTTTTAAGGAGCTTTTGAGAACATAGCATTTCCATAGTTCTAGCTTACGCTTCTGGTTGTGCATAGCGGCATCGTCTCACCTGGAGAAAAAAAAAGAAGCAAAAAACAAAGAGGAAAGCTTGCATAGAGATGTCTTGGGAGAGATGTAGTGTCAAGCAAAGCGGCGCTTGACATCTCCCAATAAATTTACGCACACTTGTTCGTGACAGTTTAGAAACGGTGAAGTTCCCTACCATCTCCACTCTTCACCCCACCCCCCACCCCTCACTCTTCCCGGACACTTTCCCCAACCCCGACCGCCTTCCCCAGCCCGCCCTCCTCACTCCCCCCCTCCCCCCCCCCCCCCCCCCCCCCCGACTCCTTTCCGCAGTGAGACAAGGAAGACGAGAAAGTCATGCGTCTTCCTGTCGCTGACGCAATTTATTCTTCAGTCCCTCCCCCTTCTCTCCCACCCACCCCCTACCCCCACCCCTTCTTTTGTTGGCCCTCTCTTCATTTCCACCCCCTCCCTCTTCCTTACCCTTTCTCCCCATACCACTCCCTGTCCCCACCTCGCCCCCCCCCCTTTCCCGTGCCCCACCTTCCCTCCCTCTCTCCGTCTGCTACGTCGTTCCTCCCTTCTCGCTCAACTTTTTTTCTTTCTCCTGAACCACCTACACACAGACATAAGACAAATGAGGGGTGGGTCCTCCTACAAGATCGTTGTATTCATTAATTCCAAGGCTTTGACGCCCCGTATTGTATTGAGTTGGTGGGGGTGGGGGTGGGGTGGGGTTAAATGGGAGGGTACAGGGGTCGAGGGGAGGGGAGGGGAGGGAGGTTGGGGGTGGGCAAGATGGGGATAGAGCGCAGGCGTAATAAAGTCGAAGTGTCACTCTACGTCTCTGTCTATTATCCATCTCAGTGATGGTCTTGAAAAGACCCTGGGTAGTCAGTCTGTAATCACAGAGATGGGACATGCGTACATTGCATGGCTTTAATCTGCATAGGATTCGCGTCCCCCTGCTGCTTTTCTGTCAGACTAGCAAGCCGAGTCCTGTCTTTTACAACCCAGTTGACCATGGAGGCCACGCCCGGTGGGTTGCCATGTAAGTAATTTAGACAAACAAACAAACAAATACAGAACGATTCACACACTAAAGTGCCAAGGTTAAAAATCGAACTCAAGTCGCCATGAAACTAGCAGACTGACCCGAAACCTTTTTTTTTTTTCTCATTTCGCCAAGACCGTCTTTTTCGTAGTCAGATGAAATGGAAAGTATTGATCTCATTTACAAAGAAAAACCAGAAGGGCGCGCGGGAGTACACAGACCTCAACAAAGGTCCAACAGTCTTTCACTTTCAAGATCCAGGTTATAACCGGGATTCAACAACAAATTTTTCACGTTTCGTAGATCTATCAATGCATCAAATAATCCTGACATTTTCGCTGAGTTGATCCACACATCATTTCTTGATACATTTACAAAAAGAATCGACAATAAAAATTTAAAAAAAATCCTGGATCAGTCTCTTAATCAAGATCCGCGGCAAAATTTAACGGTTTCTTCCCTCGATCCCATTCCGTCTTTTAATCAAATTTCGTTCAGATCAATTCAGTAGTTTTCTCCTAATCCTGCTGACTGACAAACAAACAAAATGACAAACGTGAGTAAAAGCATGATCTTCTTTTCGGAGACAGAAAAAAAAGGTCACATCAGATGGAATACGTCCGCACAAGGTCTTCGTGGACATGCGCAGTAAATAATGCTTGAGTATCCGTTTGCATACCCAGCATGCTTTGCGACAGGAAGTTACTGCACAGGCCATGCCTTTTTTTAGGGGTGGGGGGGGGGGGGTGGGGGGGAGAAGGGACAGATGGGGGAGGTGCTGAGGAAGGAGGGGGTGCGGTGGGGAAAGGGAGGGGCAGAATCTGTGCCGATTTAGCGAGTGGCACGATGTCTGTCAAGCGAGTCACGCAGTGACACCAACGCCCCTGTTTACGTTGTGTTCTGCACATTCGTCTCCTCCCCTTGCTTTCCACCCCGTCTTTTTTTTTTTTTTTTTCTT
>CM065739.1:12401894-12406894 GCA_033310375.1 Conus canariensis
CCACTTAATGGATGCGTCTCTGAGAGTGTTGCTCAAATTTCCTGACCAATACTGCAGGTGTCCGTATCTCTCAGGTCTGGTTGACGCCGGGATATGTTATGAAAGGTAGCGTAGAGTACAGCCCTGTCATGTAGTCTCAGACCGGAATGGAAATCCGTAGCACCATCTTCGTCATCCTCATTCTCATCGATCAGCATAAAATTAAAAATGGGTCACAAATTAGTGCGAAGGCCTTGAATATGACGTCAGCTAAGGGGAAAGTCATGCATTTGAAGTTGGTATATGATGTCATCGGCAAAACATGTGAAATGATTGGTGTAGGGCTCCTCTTTCGATCAATTATCAGTTTGATATCAAATGCTGGTCAAATTTATGCTAGGCCTCAAAATACTTCCATTGATTATACAGTGATTTGGTGCAAAATCTTGATTGTAGCGTATGGCCTTTCTCATCTGCCGGGGAGTGATGTCGGGGCATAAAGTGATTATGGCATGTTAGGCCCGTGTAACCGCCAGAAGGGAAGAAAAAAATGACCTTAAAGGAAGGCTGACAAAGGCAGGGCCAAACAGCGTGACACCAAAAGGAAATCCCCGCGAGTATAAAGCATGTACAGAAAGCAACCCCATCTGTCCCTAAACATACTCGGGAGCTGTGGAGGGAAGAGGAGCTGGGCGTGGGAGGGGTGAGAAGCGGGGTGAAGGAAGGGGTAAAAATGAGTCATTTACAATCGTAAGCGATAGTAGACACTGAACTGAAAATATATACATTGAACTGTTATCAGTTGTATGGGAAAATGGCAGCGGGGATGAGGTGAGAGACCGGAGAGAGGGGAGGGACAGGGGTGCCCTAGCAGGGGTGGGGATGGAGGATGACGGAGGGGTGGAGGAGACAAAGAAACAAACTACAAAGGGCTTTGCAAGACGGTCAATGCAACGGAATTTCTTTTTTTCTTTTTCTTTTTTTTTTTCTTTTTTTTTTTTTTTATTAGAACCAGGGCATGGAGATTCATCTCCGTCCTGTCAATTTCGCTTAACATGTTCAACTCTCATCTGACACCATCCCACATCTATCCGAGTCTGTCAACAGGCATTTTACACTACCAACGTCTGAGACTGTCATTGTCCGTCTGCTACCGCTTGCACATCAGTCTGAAGCTGTCAACATCCACCTGACATTGTCAACATCCACCCGACACTGTAAACATCCTTTTGCCTAGTCAGCATTTATTTGAAACACACCATGTAAGACTGTTAATATCAATTTGAAGCTGTTAGCATTCATGTGACAAGTAGGGAATGTATCTGCACTTGTTAGCTAGGCAAAAATAAGGATACAAATAATCCATTAACAACAACACTTACAGCAGCAGCAATAAAACTTGTAGTGGTAATAGTAGTATAGTAGTAGTAATAGCAGCAGCAGCAGCAGCAGCAGTAGTAGTAGTAGTAGTAGTAGCAGCAGCAGTAGCAGTAGCAGCAGCAGCAGCAGCAGTTAAATAATCCATTAACAACAAAACGTACAACAACAATAAAACTTCTACCAGTTGTAGTAGTAGTAGATGAGGAGGAGGAGAAGGAGGAAGAGGAGGAGGATGACGATGATGATGATGAAAACAACAACAACAATAACAAAATTATAACAACAATAACGATAATGATAATAATAATAATAAAAATTACAACAATGATGATGATGATGATGACGATCATAATGATAATAATAATGATAATGATAATAATAGTCATAATGACAGTGATAACAATAATACTACATTGCTTCTTGTGTTATTTCGTTTCTCAAGGATTAATCTCAAGGGGGTCTTGAACAAAACATGGCTACATTTACGACAGACAACGACGGTTTTGTGACACACCGCGGATGCAGCTACCGCACAATGTGGCATTGCAGATATTGCGACAGAAAGCGTTGTAACAGACCATTCTTAGATTTCACCCTCAAATACACTGGCCCCCCCGTTTGAAAGGTCTTCAAGTCGAAGAAGCCGACAGAGCGTCCAGAAACATTTTCATCAGCAGAGGGTCTCTGGGCGCTTTCCCCTCTCTGATCAGATGGAAAATCGATCTCGTAAGAGGGTCTGAAGGTTGGAACTTTCTCAGTTTCAGAAGATATTCTCTCCGAGCGTCCGCGTCGAATGGAACCGTATGTTCTGGCCAGGCTTGAACGAAAAAAGACGGTGGGAAAAGAAGGTTACCACTGAGACTGTTCGGACTGGTCTGATTGTCGTTGGAGTTACTGCTACTGTCCGGAGAGTTCGTTTTCGTGTTCATGTTGTTTGCACCGTTATTGGAAACGAATGTATCACCGCTGCTGCCGCCGCCGCTGCTGCTGCTGCTGCTGCTGCCAGAATTCCCACCACCGGCAGAGGCAGAAGAACTTAAGCTGTCAGCATTCGCTCCTAAGCTGGCTTCAGACATGGCACCATCGCTGCCATGTCCCTCTAAGTTCGTGGCAGAGGTTCCAGTGTGCGTGTTTGGCAGGAAGAGGTCTGGAATCGTGTCGTCGTACGCTAACTCGTGGAAATACTGTCGACGCTCTAGAGGATCGTCAGGGACTTCGTACCCTGTCAGAGGCGGCAGAGAAGGCAAAGGCTGAGCGGTGGTGGTGGTTCCTGTTGTTGTTGATCTTGTACTTGGTGTTCTTGTCATTGAAGCTGGTGCTGTGGACACCGTTGTTGTTGTTGTTGTTGTTGTTGTTGTTGCTGTTGTTCCTATTGACGAGAAGACGGTGACAGTTTCCGGAGGAGCTGGTTTTGTCTTGGGGGAAATGGTGCTGGATGGGATCATGACCTGTGTGTTGGTTCCCTGGTCCGTTGCCTCCTGTCTGACCCTGCCCACTTTGGGAGCTCCCTGTCTGAGTGCCCCCTGTCTGAGTGCCCCCTGTCAGAGTGCCCCCTGCCTGTGTGCCCTTTGCCTGAGTGTTCCCTGTCTGAGTGTTCCCTGTCTGAGTGTCCCCTGTCTGAGTGTCCCCTGTTTGAGTGCCCCCTGTCTGAATGTCCCTGTTTGCGTGTCCCCTGTTTGAGTGCCCACTGTCTGAGTGTTCCCTGTCTGAGTGTCTCCTGTTTGAGTGTCTCCTGTCTGAGTGCCCCTGTCTGAGTGTCCCCTGTCTGAGTGCCCCCATCTGAGTGCCCCCTGTCTGAGTGTCCCCTGTCTGAGTGCCCCCTGTTTGAGTGTCTCCTGTTTGAGTGTCCCCTGTCTGAGTGTCCGCTGGTGGTGTTTCCCCTGCGTGAATGTCCCCTGTCTGAGTGTCCCCTGTCTGAGTGCCCTCTGTTTGAGTGTCCCCCGTGTGAATGTCCCCTGTCTGAGTGTCCCCTGTCTGAGTGCCCCCTGTCTGAGTGCCCCCTGTCTGAGTACTTCCTGTTTGAGTATCCCCTGCCGGAATGTTCCCTGTTTGTGTGCTCGTAGGCCGCATGCCCCCTTCTAGAGTACCCCCTGTCTGAGTACCCCCTGTCTGTGTGTCCCCTGTTTGTTTAACTCCTGACTGGGTGCCCCCCGGTTGAGATTTTCCCGGTTGCTTGTCGCCTGGTTGACTCTCCTCTCTTCCAACGTCCTGGCCAGCTTGTTCAGAGGGCACTCCACTCTCCTGAGCAGCTGGACCAGTGGGCTGAGGGGGCTGAACAGACGGCCGAAAACTGTCTCCACCCCCTTGAGGAAGCTGACCAGCTGGTGGAAGACTAGGGGGACCATCCTCCTGGCCGGCTGATGGAAGACTGGGACCACCTTCCTGGCCGGCTGGTGGAAGACTGGGACCACCCTCCTGGCCGGCTGGTGGAAGACTGGGACCACCCTCCTGGTCAGTTGGTGGTACACTGGGACCACCCTCCTGGCCGGCTGGTGGAAGACTGGGACCACCTTCCTGGCCGGCTGGTGGAAGACTGGGACCACCTTCTTGGCCGGCTGGTGGAAGACTGGGACCACCTTCCTGGCCGGCTGGTGGAAGACTGGGACCACCCTCCTGACCAGCCGATGGAAGACTGGGACCACCCTCCTGACCGGCCGGTGGAAGACTGGGACCACCCTTCTGACCAGCCGGTGGAAGACTGGGACCACCCTCCTGACCAGCTGGTGGAAGACTGGGGGGACCACCCTCCTGACCAGCCGATGGAAGACTGGGACCACCCTCCTGGCTGACTGGTGGAAGACTGGGACCACCCTCCTGGCCGGCCGGTGGAAGACTGGGGGGACCACCCTCCTGGCCGGCCGGTGGAAGGGTTGGGCCACTCTGCTGAGGACGATCATCGACCCGCTGAGGAGAGGCGTCGGTAGGAACTCCGGATGATTGGGAAGGCGGACTTCTGACGTCCCCTGAAGGCAGGCTGACTCCTTTCACACGGAAACTTCCAGGCACAGGCCGGTCCGAGTCGGGGAACGGCCGACGGTTGGTCGGGAGAGAGAGAAGACGGCGTCGGGTGGCGTGTAGGGTCCCTGCGTCATGAGGATGCCTGGGCAGCCTGGCGGTGAGACGTCTCGACAGGCCCAGATCGTCAGTCTGGTGAACGTGCAGGGAAAGGGTCAGCTGGACCGAGGTCATACGGGAGACAGCAAGGATGAAGGAGAATCATCAGAAGGTGCAGGAGGCGGGAGGAGAATGATGGAGTTGGAGGTGGGACGGGAGGATGGGGGGGGGGGAGGTTGAATAAAAAGGAGGCAAAGGAGAAGTTGCAAAAGGTGATAACGTCAATGAAGAAGAAAAAAAAAAGGGGGGGGGGAAGAAGTAAAGTAGAAAAAGAAGGAGAAGAAGGGGAAGGAGGAGGAGGGGAAGGAGGAGGAGAAGGGGGAGGAGGGGTACAAGAAGCCATAGGAGAAGTAGAAAAAGAGGAAACGTAACAGAAGAAGTAGGAGGCGGAGGAGGAGGAGGAGGAGGAGGAGGAGGAGGAGGGAGGAGGAGGAGGAGGAGAAGAAGAAGAAGAAGAAGAAGAAGAAGAAGAAGAAGAAGAAGAGAACAAGAACATGAACAAGAAGAATAGAAAGAGGAAGATGTAG
>CM065739.1:12411894-12436894 GCA_033310375.1 Conus canariensis
GAGGGACGGCATAGCCGTCTTTCTCCGCATGTATCGGTGTCACTGAGCACGGCAATCATTTGCATACTGACATCAATCATTCACTGTCCCATGGTACACACCTGTTATTGCGGTGCTCTCTTGTTGTATATCGCGCTGGAATTGCGTAGAAACATACATGCTTTGTTGTCTACGTCTCTTGTTCGTTGATTCGGATAGCTCTTTAGCAAGGCTGGTCTAGAGGTAATGGGAATGATCAGGAATCGGCGTTGTTGTTGATGTTGTTGGTATTGTTGGTGTTGTTGTTGTCGTTGTTGTTGTTTCTTTCTGCAGGGCACTGAAACGGACTTGGTGAAGTGATGAGAGCGGCATTCTTCTCGGAGAGTTGCAGGCATCTGCGTGTTTGTGTGTAGCAGGCAGTGGGGGGGGGGGGGGGGGGGGGGGGGGGGGGGGGAGGGGGGCCGCACGCGTGCGTGCGTACGTGTGTAGAAGGAGGGGGGGGGGGGGGGGGGTGTGTGGCGTGCGTGCGTGTGTGGTATGTATGTATGTATGTGTGTGTGTGTGTGTTGTGTGTGTGTGTGTGTGTGCGTGCGTGCGTGCGTGCGTGCGTGCGTGCGTGCGTGCGTGCGTGCAAACAAAATTTGGCCCTCGTCGTCGCCTGTTTGTAG
Source organism: Conus canariensis (assembly GCA_033310375.1). Classification (NCBI taxonomy): domain Eukaryota; kingdom Metazoa; phylum Mollusca; class Gastropoda; order Neogastropoda; family Conidae; genus Conus; species Conus canariensis. The sequence continues at coordinate 12,412,542 of CM065739.1, forward strand.
ATGTCTGTGTCTATGTTTCCTTCTGTCTGTCTGTCTGTCTGTCTGACAGACTGTCTGTCTGTCTGTCTGTCTGTCTGTCTGTCTCTCTCTCTCTCTCTCTCTCTGGAGGGGGGGGGGGGTGCCTAGGCGTCTGCTTCTACGTCTCTGTCTTCGTTTGTCTGTTTATCAGTCTATCTGTCTGTCTGTCTGTCTGTGTCTCTCTCTCAAAGAGAGAGAGAGAGAGAGAGAGAGGAGAGAGAGAGAGAGAGAGAGAGAGAGAGAGAGAGATCCGTATAGATGTCGGCCTATATTGTTATTGGTAGTAGAATTTCCTATCTTATTTACCTACTGATGGCTCGTAAATCTTACATATCCATCCAGTAAATGTGATTTTCATTGAAGAAGAAGAAGAAGATGTATATTTCGCATCCGCCGCGATCTATGATAGTTCCACACCATTCCTGAATATACACATTTACAAGTCTCTGCCTGATTACACACAAAAAATAGCATCTCCCAGTGCCTTGTTGCAGCCAAACAATGTCATTATCAGTTGCGCAGTCTTCCTTTACATTTCTGTCCAGATCAAGTATCATATGATAAACATTATACATTAGTTTGCTATATCCATATATTTCACACCTTTATTAGCCAGCTATCTAAAGAACAGGAGCTAAGCCGAAACAGATGTCGACCAATTTTATTTTGGTGGCCTTACTGATACTCTTAGGAATCTTTCACATTATAATTTGAACTTTATCAATATTCTGCTCTACTCTGTTTTGAGCATATTTCCGACGACATACAACAGAAACTTGCTCCTGTGCCCCCCCCCCCCCCCCCCCCCTTCTCCATCCTACAATCCTCGCCTCTCCCGTCATCATGCGCACTCCCAGTTGCTTGCCCTACCCCCCGATTAAAAACAAAAACAAACATACAAATAAACAAACAAACTTAACCTTTGTCACGTGCAGGATGTGTGCTACGTCAGTCAGCTATCTGACGTCAGCATCAGTATGTGTCTATTCCATAAGTATGCTCTTTTTTTTTCAAGGAAACCGCATCCAGATTCATATAACCGGTTTCTCATTTGTCAGAGGACACAAACAAACAAACAAAATCAGACAAAGAAATGCGCTTTAACTAAGCGCCGTCTCTTCGTCGTTGCTTTAGACATCCTTGCCCTCGTTCGCCTCGCGGCAAGGTATCTAGCCTTTTTGCGGAGATGAAACGCACACTAGCATGAGCGACGTTATTTGTAGGCCTGGTCAAACGCTGTACTTATCTCTTAAAAAATAACAGCGTCCCATTAAGGGGCGACAACCTTGCTCTAGCTGCATAACGAAGGTATCTCCTCTCACTCTTCTTTACTTTGTTGCTCGATGTTATTTTTCCTTTCATCTTGTGACAGTTTTGCACCTCACGTCTTCAAAATGTATTCACATGCAGCGACTTTTTCCGTAAACTTAAACGAACATGAAAAAAGGAAGATAATCTGTTCTCTCTCTCTCTCTCTCTCTCTCTCTCTCTCTCTCTCTCTCTCCGAGTGAGTTTAAGCTCACGAAACTGGCAACACCATTCTTTGAGGAGCAGCGGCATTATTAGTCAAAATTCCCAATTATTTTCGGCAAAGTGCAAATTATAAATATAGAATTATTACCATCGTCTTCGTGAGTATTCGGTGAATCGAATGGTACAAATTTTGTCTCTGAGTGTCTTCAAGTTTTCTCCATTTAACCTGTATTTTATTTTTCTCCATTGCTGGCTGTTGTGGTGGCGTGGGGCAAAGGTGTTTACCTGAATTGCACGCGCTCACGTGTCGGCGATCGTCACTGTTTACCTGCATTCCAACTGAGCGGTGGCAGACAGCTACTACTACCATGTCGTCCCCGTCCTCTGAATCTGAAGAAGTTGCTGTTACCGGTGTATCTGATCGGGAGGATACATCACCCTCGCCCCTCACTTTGACTGACATCCAGCGTATCCTCGACCAACAGACACAGGCTATCAACGAAAAATTGTCGTCACAGCTTGGCGCTCTGCGTGCTGACATGAACTCTGTGTTGTCGTCGGTGCAAGCCATTGCCTGTGACATTGCAGACTTGAAGGACCGCACCACCTGTCTGGAGAAAACCTGTGAGCAGCTGGCTGAGAAACAGGAGGATACGGCAGAGTCTGTCGAAGATCTGCAAGAAGATCTGACGGACCTACGGAAACGGTACGATGAAGAACTGGATAAGTTAGAAGCCTTTTCGCGCCGGGACAACCTTCGTTTTTTCGGACTTGTTGAAACTCCTGGTGAAACTTTTGAGTCATGTGCCACCAAAGTGGTGGAATCTTTGAAGGATACTGTGCCAGGAAAAACATGGTCGGTGGATGACATTGTGCGCGCTCACAGAGTGGGTCAGAAACCAAACTTTGCGTCAATGGCTGCCAACCGTAATCCTAACCCCAAACCCCGCCCAATGATTGTCAAATTCTTGCGTTGGCAAGATAAGATGGACGTCTTGACGAAGGGACGTATGGTGCTAAAGCAAAAGGGAATTCAGGTTGCAGGCGACTTGACAGCGCGACAGTCGGAGCAGATTAGAAAGCAACGCGAGAAAGGACTACATGCTTATTACAAGGGCAACAAGCTGGTGGTCGCGGGCCCTCTGCAGCAACGTTCCGGCAACGGCAGCACCGACAACTCGCGCCACCACAACGGGGCTCCAGTCATCCAAGAGGGGGGTCAGTCAGTAATCGTAACCTCGGAAGCAGGTCACCTGTCCGTGGCAACAGTGCGACCACTAGTGGGCCGTCCTCGAGCCACCAACACGCGTCACCCCGACCCCCAAAACGAAGGCGCCACCCAGCTCCCCCAACGACGCAGCTTCAGCAAAACCGAACCAGGCATGATGTGTCGGCCAAGCCCAGGGTTTGAACACAGTCCAACATACTGTAAGCCCTTCACTTTCTTTCTTGTCCTGGAACATTGACGGCTTTTGGAACAAATTTTCCGACCCGGATTTCTTAAATTACGTTAGTAAGTTTGACTTTGTGTGTTTATTTGAAACTTTTCTGAACAGTTCGTTTTCCCCTCCAGACTGCTGGTCAGCTTTTTCATGTTTTTCCTCTCCTGCTGTGAAACTTTCTCGTCGAGGTAGGAGCAGTGGTGGTATTATCACTTTGATACGTAAAGAATATGAAAAATTTGTATCGCGTGTTGATGTTTCATACGACCACGTTCTTGTTCTAAAATTAGATAAATCACTCCTTGGAACTGTCAGTGACGTTTTTCTTGTAGCTTGCTACGTACCCCCATCGATTCTCCGTTCTATAATTATGTGCAACATAAATGTCACTTGTTTGAAATAGAACAGTGCCTTGCAGATGTTCTTGAACAATTTGGTGATGCCCTTTTTCTACTGTGCGGAGATTTTAACAGCAGAACAGCTAACCTTCAACCCAATTCTGATGTATTCCATTCTGAGCTGGAAAACACGTTGAATGACAACACTGCATTATTTGTTGATAACCGTCAGACAGAAGACTTGGTTCTTAATGCCTTTGGTAGACATCTTCTAGATCTGTGTGCCTGCTATGAACTTTTGATTTTAAACGGCTTCTGTTACCCTGATGCATCAAAGCAATTTACGTTTGTTTCTCCTAGTGGCGCAAGTGTAAATGATTACTTTATTGCTTCTCCGGACTTTGCTTCTTTATGTACAAATTTCGTTGTAGAAGAGAGAGTGGAATCAGTACATATGCCCCTTGTGCTTTCAGTAAATCGTTTGCTTACAGAAAATGATGCAGATATCTTATGTGACAGCTCCCATTGTTCTGTTGATAAGATAATATGGAACCCTGATGAAGTACATAGACTCAATGAATCCTGTTTTTCTCCTGCGTTTTCTGACCATATAGCAGAAGCCACTGCTCAGATTGAACGATCAATCGATGATGCTTTGGACACTTTTACGTGTGCTATTAAAAATGCAGCAATGTGTATGACTAAGAGGATTTGTCCCAATAACCCTAAAGGTGTTGTCCCCACTTCTAAACAAAGTAAGCCTTGGTTCGACAAAGATTGTCGCCTGTTAAAGAAGAACGCAAGAAAAGCGTTAAGAATCTTTAATAGAAACAAGAAACTAGAACACAGATCATCATACGTACAGGAAAGGAAAAAGTATAAAACTACTCTTACAACTAAGGAAAAAGAATTCAAAAAGGAAGCTGTAGATAGACTTGTCAACAATCGACATAATTCGCAGGCATTCTGGAAAGAAATAAAGAAATGGAAACGTAAAACCAGACTAAAAAATAACATACCAAAAGAAGACTGGTTTCGTCACTTTTCTAATCTCTTAAATGACAATGCTGAACAACACGTTCACGATATTTTTGAGCCAGAGGGTAACGAAGCTGACAACTTGTTTGATCGCCTAAATATTGATATATCAGAATTAGAGGTAAAAGAAGCTATAAAACATTCAAAATCAGGAAAAGCAGCCGGACCTGATGGGTTAATAAATGAAGTTTTAAAAGTCTCACAGGATGCGATTGTCCCTTTTTTGACAAAGTATTTTAATGCATTGTTTTCCAAGGGTACGTATCCAGTGAATGGTCTAAAGCTATCATATTTCCACTCCATAAAAAAGGAGACATTAACAATCCCGATAATTATCGTGGTATTGCTCTTTTGTCTTGCCTCAGCAAACTGTATACTTATATATTGAATAAGAGGTTGTCAGAATGGTCGAATACATACAATATTATATCTGAAACACAGGCTGGTTTCCGCAAAGATTATTCTACAATCGATCATATTTTCACATTAAATGCCTTAGTTCAGAAATATCTCGCTCTGAACAGAAAGATTTATGTAGCCTTTGTCGACTTTCAGAAAGCGTTCGACACGGTCAAGAGACACGTACTGTGGAATATTTTACTAAAGATCGGAATCGGTGGTAAAATGCTTTCAGCGCTCCAAGCAATGTACAACTCTGTGAAATTTTGCGTAAGAGATGATCTGGTTTATACCGACTATTTTGAATGCCTTCAAGGACTTAAGCAGGGCTGTTTGGCTTCTCCAACACTATTTTCTTTTATTATTAACGAATTAGCTGCTTATATAATCAATAACGGTAAACATGGCTTCCAGCTTAGACCTGACACTACTGAGTTATTTTTGCTAATGTTTGCTGATGATATTGCTTTGTTTTCATCCAGCCCGTGTGGTCTTCAAACTCAGCTAAACAACTTATTTGTAATATCGGCAGAACTCGGACTGAAAGTGAACCTCAGTAAAACAAAAATAATGGTGTTCAGAAATGGGGGCTACTTATCAAAACATGAAAAATGGAATTATGGAACCCAAGATGTTGAAGTAGTAAACGTTTACAAATACCTCGGCCTCAACTTTACTACTCGCCTGAGCCGCAAATTGTCTGTTGAAGACATGATTACAAAAGCAAAGAAATGTGTTGTAGACATATTTAGAACCATGTGGAGAATCAATTGTACTGACCCAAAAATATTCTTTCAGCTTTTTGATGCCCAGATTGTACCAATACTGTTGTATGCGTCAGAAATTTGGGGTACTGATGAAATAGAAGAGATAGAAAAAGTACATTTATTTGCATGTAAACGGTTGCTGAATGTAGCTCTCCGTACACCAAATCTAATGGTGTATGGTGAACTTGGTCGATTTCCTCTCTTTGTTCAAGCTTCAGTACGGTGTATTTCTTATTGGCTTAGACTTTGTGCATTACCTGAAAACAGATTTTCTAACATGGCTTACCAAATGCTTAAAGAAATGGACGATAAAGAAAAGGAAACGTGGGCCACTAAAGTCAGAAGAATGTTGTGTGTAAATGGTTTTGGACATGTATGGTGTTCACAGGGTGTCGGAAACAGAGAAAGTTTCCTGAAGGAATTTAAACAACGATTGATTGATTGCGCTAAACAAAATTGGTTGTCAAAACTCTCTGACAGCAACCGATACGAACTTTACTGTAGTTTTAAAAGCTTATTGGAGCGTGAACAATATTTCGATGTTATTAATTCACATTACGTTAGAAACATGTTCACTACATTTCGTTTGGGAATAACAGATCTGAAGTGTAACGCATATAGATACAAATCAGAAGATATCGACGTGTTACAATGTCCTTTTTGTCTAGCCTCTCAAGAAGATGAAACCCATTTTTTGTTCTTCTGCCGATTTACGACGACTTACGTAAGAAATATCTGTCAGGTTTCAATTTGTTGTTCTACAGAACGCAGAAATTATCCATTCTCAATACCACTATTCCAACATCAACAGTGAATCTGGCCAAGTTTATTTTTTATGCCTTCAAATTCCGCAGTAACATGTTGGATCACCGTCTTTTCACGTGCGACTGTGGATAAATTCATTGTTTGATTTGTTGTCACGTATTGCTTACGGGCTGCTGGCCTACTATTCTTTCATGCGTCATCTCCCGTTATCTTGCGTAAATTTTTTGATTGTGTACGTGTGTGCTTGCTCGCGTGCGTTTATTTTTGTGTGAGCGCTTGCGCACTCACGTGTTCCATTCCTGTTTACTTGAGAGAGAGAGAGGGGAGAGAGAGAGAGAGAGAGAGAGAGAGAGAGGAGAGAGTTCCAAAGTATTATGTGTATAACGACGTCACAGAAAAGCTCCACAATGATATTCATAATAACTCACTCGATTGTATGGACACAACGTCTGAACAATAAACCATCTGAAGTCTGAAGTCTGAAGTCTCTCTCTCTCTCTCTCTCTTTTTCCACACACACACACACACACGCAAACACATACACACACGCATGCACGTGCGCGCGCACACACACAGACACAGAGGCGGGCGCGCGCTCCGCGCGTGCATGCACACACACACACACACACACACACACACACACACACACACACACACACACACACGCACACGCACACACAAGCTGCTCTTTTTGCCACACAAACACATACAACAAAATCATCAACAACAACAGTAACACACACCCTTTCTCTCTCTCTAACACACACACACACACACACACACACACACACACACACACACACACACACGCACACACATACACACACGCGCGCGCACGCACGCATGCACGCACCCGTGCACGTAGGTACGCACAAACGCGCGCGCGCGCGCGCGCGCGCACGCGCGCGCGCACACACACACACACACACACACACACACACACACACACACACACACACACACACAGAGTTCAATTCATGTTGTTTGCAGTCCATCCAATTGCCAGGGTCTGTATCAAGGCTGGCATCTTGTCGAAGTCAATCACACACACACACACACACACACACACACACACACACACACACACACACACACACACTCGCGCGCACACACATGCACGCACCCGTGCACGTAGGCACGCACACACACACGCACCACACACACACACACACACACACACACACACACACACACACACACACACACACACACAACAGAGTTCAATTCATGTCGTTTGCAGTACATCCAATTGCCAAGGTCTGTATCAAGGCTGGCATCTTGTCGAAGTCAATCACACACGCGCGCGCGCGCGCCGCGCGCTCGCATGAGGTTGCACGTTTATCTGTTATCGGGCACTGTTCTACTTCTTCGTCATCTGCTAGCCTCTCAACTGCAAAATACACGCGCCCTGTCAATCGCGCATGAATACCAGTATAGAGTCCGCAAATCACATTTATCTATTGTAAATGCAGTTCAGTTTACAAATAAACAAACAATCAATATAATTCAGACTCTATTCATTCTCCTGTTATGATTTATACGAGCGAAAATAAGCATGTGTACAATACGTTACAAAGAGAAGTAACTGTGAATGATTGCTTTGTTGGTGGTTTGCAAACGACAAAGTGAAACCACGAACAGGAAGGTAAGTCTTACAGAATCATAGGATTCCAGTTAGTCTTGTTTTGTGGTAGAATTTTTGTCTTTCAGATATGTGCTATATTGGGTATTCCGTACTTCTGTGCAACTGTGTGAATCATCAGTAAATCTAAAAGTACTGTCAGTCCTTGAAACAACCGGGAAATATAATTATGGAGTCACAAACCCACCCACCCACCCACACTCACTAAAGGTCTATTCGACATAAATTTGACATTATTTGGATCATCACACAAAGCTACTGGGGATATGTTTACAATGGTAGCTGTCTTGAAAAGTGATCGATTTTAAATCACCCAACTTGAATTCGGGGACAAAGACAATAATAATTTTTCTTTTCGAAAGACGTGAAATGAGTTTAATGTTAAAATGATTACTGAATAAAGAAGGTGATCCGCTATAAAGCTTTGGTTATTCATGCCACACGGTGTGTTTGTTACGTTTGTATGGCTTTCAAGTTTTAACTCTGGTGGCACATGACCCGTGTAAACGTAACGTTGATAAGCTGATCGACGACTTGAACACTCGATAGCTTTCATTCATTCTTCATTGGTAATGACTGGTTGCGTCCGCTGGAAGAAAGCTATCTGTAGGGCGTCAACAGATCAGGCGGAAGGAACGCCTTGACAGAGTTGCGCAGAGAGATGAAAGTGCTAAACTGCATCTTTACTGAGAGACCAAGTGGATACTATTTTCGTTAGTCCCCCCCTCCCCCCCCCCCCCCCCTCTTCCCCCACTGTACTGCCTCTTCCCATCTCTCCTCACTTGTTCTCTGTGTGTAAACTTACCCCTTTTTTTTCGGTGTGCAGAGATTTGTATTATGAACCAATGTTTTATGTTCATGTTGATTGTGTGTTGTGTGTGGTGTGTGTGTGTGTGTGGTGTTGTTCTGTTCATTGTCTATTCACTTTATGTGATTTTACCACACACACACACACACACCCCCCCCCACACACACACACACACACCCCCCACACACACACACACACACATGCACACACGCACACGGACAGAGAGAGAATGCGAATGGTTTATTCATTAGGCCATGGCCCCTTATGAAGGGGTTAGTAAACACAAGACATCACAATGACCTTATTCGTGAAATAAGACATTGAAATACACGATTACGAGGTCATAATTTCTCTGAACTTAAAATTTTTAACAAGAAAACGATAAATTCCTAACATCACTGTTTTAGAGGATGCCATCAACAAGCAGAGTTTAAAGACACAAGGGCATTGATAATATTTGCTGGAATAAACTTTTCTCTAATTTTACTAAGAGCTGGGCAGCATAAAACAAAATGTACCTCATCTTCCTTAGAATTTTGCATAAACAACATATCAGATCTGCTTCATTGTGTTCTCTGTATCTTAATAATGCACCGCTATCTCTGAAATCCCCAGCCTAAATCTCGTTGTTATATATTTCAAATGACTATCCATACTCAACAAAAGGTGTGTTTTTATTTCATGTGTATTACAAAACATCCTAAACATATTAAATCTTACACTGTTTTGAACATGATCATGCCATTTTTGCCATCTGCAATCAATTAGACGTTGACGAAAAACACATATAAATCCTTTAACATTGCCAACGCCCTGATTCATCCACACTTCACCAAAACCATACTCATATAAACATGTGCGTACATCCGAGACCCAATTTTGCTTTCCTTTCTTATCTAATTCAAACAACATATTATATGCTTTACGAGGTAAGCGACACTCATCCATTTGAAGCAAATTAAACCAATAACGAATACATTGAACAGCAGAATTTAAATATAAGGGATATCTATTGGTTTCACCGTAAACTAAATCATTGGGTGTACACATGCTTACACCCAAAAATTTCTTTAAAGCAAGTAAGTGCACAGATTCAGAAAATAAAGCAGCTCTGTTGAGTCCCCACAGTTCCGAGCCATACTGTACAACAGGTTGCACATGACAATCAAATATTTTAACAAATAATGTCAACGAATTGTTATTGATTGACGATAACTTTTTCATGATGCCAAGCAGACCCCTCTTTGCTCTGCTAGCAAGGTCCTTGCAAGCAGCAGTAAAGCTTAAACGAGTGGAAAACAAAATCCCTAAGTATTTATACAGGTTTACTACTGGCATTAAAACACCATTATATGTCCATCTTTCTCTTGCACCCAAAAAAACACCTTTCCGGAACACTATGATGTTACTTTTTTCCATATTAACGTTCAACTGAAGTGCCAGTGCTGAATTTCTTAAGTTATTAAGCTGGGTCTGAAGGCCAATGATGGTTTCAGACAATAGAACAATATCATCTGCCAGTAAAAGAATAAACAACTCAAATGCATCATAAGAAAACATGGCACCATGTCTACCATTATTCAATACTTCTAGGGCCAGTTCATTTATAAACAATGAGAATAATATGGGGCTGCACATATCGCCCTGTTTCACACCAGCAGTACAGTTAATATATTCAGTCAGTTGAGAGCCACACCTAACCCTACATTTAACGTTATCATACATGCTCCTAATACACTTGTACAGTTTACCTCTTACACCATTTTTAATCAAAACTGGCCAAAGCAAATTTCTATTTATAGAATCAAATGCCTTCTCAAAATCTATGAATGCTACATACAGTTTACGATTAAATGAAAATTGTTTTTGTATCAAGGCTAACAAAGTAAACATGTGATCTATAGTTGAATATCCCTTTTTAAAACCAGCTTGATGCTCACCTGTGATATTATGTTCATTGACCCATTCCTGCAATCTAACATTAATAATTGTACTATATAATATAAATATAAAAATACAAACTTTACGAATATACTGAAGAGAGAGAGAGAGAGAGAGAGAGAGAGAGAGAGAGAGAGAGAGAGAGAGAGAGAGAGATTTAACTTGATCTTGGTAACAACAAACTTATTTATCAAAGAAATCAATACAAAGTAAGCAATTTGGTAAGCAGTAACCTGGTATGAGAGACGTTCCATTAAAGATAACAACAACAACAACAACAAAAATGGGCCTCTGAGTTAACGACAGAGCGTTGTTACATAATCATAAGGAACTGCTTAAAACTTCATCTGTGGAAGACTCATAGAAAGCAGGCCAAGCCATTTTCATGTGCCTGTAGTAAAAAAAAAAAGTATATGAACACTAGAAATCTTTTCACCACAACTGCATTCTTAATAGATTTGGTTTTAATTCATTTATTTGCCTCCCCCCCCACTCCCCCTTTGTGTGTGTGTGTGTGTGTGTGTGTGTGTGTGTGTGTGTGTGTGTGTGTGTGTGTGTGTGTGTATGTGTGTGCGTGTGTGTGTGTTTAAATGCAAGGAGATGTCGTATAATAGGCTAGAGGCTAACCTCAGCAGCAGAACAGGCAAGCTTGCGGAGCTTGATCGCCGTGCGCAGTTGTGAACAAATCAACTGTCAACAGGGAATGAATCGTTAACGTCTTTGGTTAAATGTTTTGGAAAGGATACCCGAAGACCTCAGATTTACAGTCCTCGTAAATAAGTTGATGCAAAGTCTACTTACCAACGCGGTGACAGCCCTGATATAGCTCTTTGCGGTCGGCTGAGCTATAAGCAACATTACGTTAGCTTACCTTATGGCCAACAGTTGGGCTATAATCAGTATTCAATGAGCTGCAGTTCAGCATCTTCCGGAATAAAGAGTGACTTTTCTGTCTTTCCATGACGCCCCCACCCCCTCACACCTACACACACACTCTTTCAATCTTTAGATGTCCTTATCTGCTCAGCCCTATAGCAGTTCTTATCCATAAAATTCTGCCAACAGATAACGTGCTGAGTTTGTCCAAAACTGTTTTCGCAAAACAGTCTGAATGACGCCAGTTCTACATATCACAACATGGTCCTGCTAAAAGAAGAAAGCCCAGGGTGATTTTATTTTATTTTTATTTATTTATTTATTTTATTTTTTTTTTTGGGGGGGGGGGGGGGGGGGGAGGGGGGGGGGAGGAGGTAGGAGGGGTAGAGAAACAACAGTGAAAATGATTAAGTTCGTTTCACAGTGAGGTGACTGCAAGCGGAAGCTGAAACAAAGCTTAGAAGAAAAAAAAAAAAAAACTATTCCGCCGGACAAAAGGGGCAAACAAATGACGAGACAGAACACCACGCGTTTCGACCTCTTTGGTCTCATTCAGGTAAGACAAACAACATTCAGGACAATGAAAACGAAGAACGAGCGATCACTTTTCTCCTCAAATTAGGCGCAAAATGTCAGAAGCGAAGACCATGGTCTGCCCATAAGATAGCTTACATATACACAACACACACGAACGCGCATGCCCGAATGCGCGCGCGCACACATACACACACACAAACACACACATGTGCGTGCGCGCTCGTGCACGTGCTCACGCATGCATGCACTCGTGTGCGCGCGCCACACACACACACACACACACACACACACACACACACACACACACACACACACACACACACACCATGCACATTGATGTCGTCTTTTGACAATATTTCTGATGATGGGATGTGGCTACCCCTAATTGCGGCATTTGAAATAGTAACAGACGCAAAAATCCACCGATGCTGCATATCGGCGTTTCTTACTGAGGAACGAAGAGAAAGAGAGGGGGATATTCTCACTTCAGCCCGAATCAGCTTCAGAGGATATGACAGACAGCTGAAGTAAATAAAAAAGTGTGTACTATATTGTACCAAAAGACTTTGGTGTGTGTGTGTTGTTGTTGTTGTTGTTGTTGTTGTTATTGTTAGTCTGTTTAACGTCTGTTCACTAAAAGTGATATTAGACGGTGTGTGTGTGTGTGTGTGTTTGTGTGTGTGTGTGGTGTGTGTGTGTGTGTGTGTGTGTGTGTGTGGCGCGCGCGCGTGTGCGTGTGCACCCGCGCGTGTGTGTGTGCGTGTGCGTGTGTGCGTGTGTGTTTAGACCAGTGGCAGCCAAGTTACCTGACCTTGACCTGGAATGCCCGGTGTGTCACGAGGAGTTCCAGGACCCCAAAATCCTCCCCTGCACTCACCTGGTCTGCCAGAAATGCGTCGTGAACTGGCTGAGGACGGAAGGTCCTCGGGCTGGATGCCCTCTTTGTAGGGCTCGCGTCTTCTCCTCCACAGCCACAGGTGACCTTGAAGCCCTCGTTGATGCCTTGCCCACGGATCTAGCCATCCAGTCCGTGGTACAGAGCCAGAAGCTGTTAAGCTCTCCAGACGTCTGCTCAGTCTGCGATGGAACAAACGTTGCTGCCTCGACGTACTGCCTTCAGTGCAGTATCAAGCTTTGTACGGTCTGCTATAAAGGGCACACAAAGATACCATTCTGTAAAACTCACGTCGTGGAAGAGCTGGAGGCTCTCACCGTTCAACGATTGGCTGAAGTCTGTCGCATGATGTGCAAAACTGACGCTGATAGGCCGGTTGAGCTGTATTGCTCCTTCCACCAGGAGCTGATTTGCCTGCTGTGCTTCCCGACCAGTCACCGGGGTTGTGCAGAAGTGAAAGCAATCGCTGATGTGGCACATCAGAAGAGGGCGGAGCTGAAGAACAGGGCAGCCAGACTGTTGGAGGAGGAGGCCGTGCTGTGCTCACAGGTTCCTTTCTTTGTGTGTGTGTGTGTGTGTGTGTGTGTGTGTGTGTGTGTGTGTGTGTGTGTGTGTGTGTGTGAACTTTCCAGCCAAGGCTTAACGTTTGTATTTTAGGCCTACTACTGGAAGTTAACAAAAATTCTTGATTGTATTACTTCAGTGACTTTACAGGAAAGAACAACGTGACATTAAACATGTCAGTCTTCATATTCCCCATCATCACTTGGAATGCTGACATAAACGATAGCTGTACTTACCATCAGAAATTCACAGGAATGCAATTCCTTTTAAGCCAAAGGAAAACTAGAGTTGAACCAATACAGTGCACTTATGTGATCTGTTTGTTTCTGTACACTTGGGCCACATATCCTTTAATGAAATCGTTAAAGTCACCATTAATGTTCCACCGTCAAAGCAGATAGCAACGTGATATTCTGTTTGAACAGGCATGAACATTTCACAACACATAATATAACTCTTATGCACCAGTCATAAAATTGTGTAGGCAGGTTAACTTAGATATGTTACAGGATTGTTGTCTCAAAAAGAAAGTTGTAATGTTGTTAAAAAAAATATTTGTCTGTGCTTAGATCCAGACTGCTCGAGATGAATTCAAGAGCATCCGCAAGACTGTCAATGACATTTTTGATGACTTTGAGCATTTCCTTCGGGAGAGGCGCAAGGCAGTCATAAACGCCGTTCAGGCGGAAGAGGACGCCAGCATAACGTCACTGTCGGAAATGGAGAAAGACAGAGCATCCCTGATGGCCCACGCTGGGACGGTGAAGAAACTGGCCGAGTCGGCAGCCAATGACGCCCTGCTGGGGATGATGGGAAAACTGACGTCACGTTTGCAAGACCTGGAGCGGACGGTTGGAGCTAGAGAGAAGACGCCATTGGTTGATGTCGTGTTTGAGGTCCAGGATGTGACACGGCTGAAGAACTCCATTTCTGCTTTCGGTAATGTTTGTGACACTGGTGTTCAGTCACTGTCCTTGATGTTAAACCATGGCGAATTAAGGAGTTGAAGGATGACTTTGGATATCCACATTTTATCCGTTTTCTACGTAATCGTGCTTGAGAAAGGATGGCCATGGAAAACGTGTGTGTGTGTGGAGGGGGGGGGGGGGGGGGGGAGGGGGGGAGCGAGGGGGGTTGTAGAGGGGAGCAGAAGGGGTAGGTCAGGGTGGGAGCGTTGGATATTTGTCGAATGCTGCAGATCAAAACACATTCATTTCAGTTTCGGGGGTTTAGGCTAGACAGCGAAAGTTTTGAGTCTTCTTGTCATCATTTTGTTGATCAAATCATAAAATATGACACATTAGGAAGGACACCATCTGTTACTATTTTACCTCTAGGCCTATGTTGAAAACTTTTTTCTTTTGTTTTACTTAGCAAATATTTGATTCGTCTCGACAAGACCCTCCATTCTATGAACTTTCGTCAACTGAAGTAACTTTCTCCAACCCAGTGGAAATGGCACTGTCTGTAAGTTTACCCATAGTTCAGAGAAGGCCGCTTGCTAGAGCTGGATATCCCCATGGTTTCTGATCAGTTCAGCACTCCTGACCATTACTAACACCACCAAAGTGACAAACGTATCTCTTTCTTGTGGTGTTCTTCCTTTCCTCTCCCCCGTGATGTTCGTCATCGTCAAGGGTGAGTTTTACTTCCTATCGGCCTGAGGCCCTTAAGGACAATTATACTGCAGACGTAGGTTTGCATCATTGTGGCAACTGCTGTCGCCGGTAGTAGTGGGTGAGCTGCTGTGGGGGTCGTCGTATTTCTCTCAGAGCTCGTGTTCCTCTTGAACGTTGGTTCAATTTTCATTGTTGGTCGACCAACGATGGGCGTCAGTACATGTTGCCTCCTTTCTCCAAACATCAGGCTGTCTTCAGGACCATCGGGCGGCCTTCTTCATGCTCGGGTGGCGATGGTCCTGTGCCGCGTGAGGCCGCCTCAAGGAGGAAGCAGGACAAAAGTCGCTGGAGCGCTGCACGAGTCCCTAATATTTGGCGGGTACTTGCAGACTGCGGCCGAGAGGGCAGTTTTTCAGCCCAACCCCATAAGGAGTGTCCCCATGTCTGCAACACCTCAGAACATGGTTACCCAGGCCACGGTGATCGCAGTCAGGCAGTGCTCCTTTGCCGATCGCCCCACATCTCCGCCGTCCCCCGGCAACACAGGCTAGGTCCATGATGTTGTTCTCACTCAGTTTATACAGGGATGGACACAAAGATTTCCCTTTGGGCCATGCCTTTGTCCATGTTGCTTCTCCACCACCTTGTTCACAAGTACACTGAATTCCCCTCTCGCTACATTCTTCCACACATCAACATTTACACACATCCCTACCAATTTGCTTAGCAAACAACCGCTTCGCACCAAATGGACATCAAAATTTCCCACCGACTCTGGGAGCCACTTTAATGCAGTAATTATCCTAAAGAAAGCTACGACAACAACGTCCACACGCATTCAACTAGCTTGACAAAGCATCAACACAGTGCCCCACGGCAATACCATCTGAACAAACCCAAGACTCCTGTTCTTCAAGGTCTGTTTACAAAGCAGCTTCAGATGACTGAGTTTTCAGCGCCCACTCGATGCTCCAAGGTTTTAGTGGTTAAACACCCCCCCCCCCTCCCCCTCGCCCCCTCACCCTTTCGCTATCGGGAGGGTTCGAACTCGGGAGGGTCCTCACTACCTTAGGTGCCATCTATCACCTGACCACTTCAACCACCTTGACACAGTTCGGCCGTGTGCGCAAGGTGAGGGCGTACTGCTAATCGGTACCTTACCTATTTCTGCACCACGCGCGGCATTCTTTTCCTCTAAAGCGCTTAAAGCCCTTTTTGAGAGGTTTCACTCCATTGACAGAAATGAGGAATTTTTTTTAAGAAATAAAAAAGGAGGGGGGTGGAGGGGGGGGGGGGGGGGGGAGAAAAGCAGGAAAAAGAGACGGGGGAAATTTTTTTGTTCTTGTTGTTGATCTGTGACAAAAGGTATACGTGTTTAAATGAAATGTGTTTGTATCATTAAAAAAAAAAAAAATCGACGAAAAACAAAAGAGGAAAAGAAGTCGGGAGGAATCAATGGGCTGTTAGACTTTAGACCGACAAAAAAGTTCCTCCAAGAAATTATTACTGATCTCCATGAGCTGGTCGACTTAGGACAACATGTATCAAACAAGATAGGGGTCGAGAAGCAGAATCAAGAAATCAAAGGGCTCACTAACAAGCGTTTGAAAAAAGGATGATTATTGTTGTTGACAACAACATGTTGGCTCTCTCCGCATGAACGACAGTTTAATACGTCGCGGACAAGTAACTTAGTGAATACATTGTAATAATTTGTGGACAGGCGCCTTTGTAATTATATTAAAACACACTGTGGACAGGTGGCCAAGCGAACATATTGCGTTGTGGTGACTTAGCGAATATGTTACAATACATGGTGGACTGGTGATTTTTGTTGAATATAGTATAATGCATTGTGGATAGAAGATCAAGTGAACATATTACAATATGTTGTGGATATGTGGCGTGGTGAATATATCACAATACATTGTGCACAGGTGACTTGGCGAACATATTACATTACATTGTGGACAGGTGACTTAGTGAACATATTGCGATGTATTAGACAGGTGAGTTAGTGACTATGTTACAATGCGGACAGAAGATTAAGTGAACATGTTACAATGTGTTGTGAACATGTGGCTTAGTGAATGCATCACAATACATTGTGGAAGACTTAGCAAATATATTACATTACACTGTGGACAAGTGACTTAGTGAATATATTACGATGTGTTGGGCGGGTGACTTCGTGAACATAATACTATACATTGTGGACAGGTGACTTGGCGAACATATTACGATGTATTAGACCGGTGATTTAGTGAATATGTTACAATACATTGTGGACAGGTGACTTAGTTAACATATTACGATGTATTAGACCGGCGATTTAGTGAATACGTTACAATACATTGTGGACAGGTGACTTAGTTAACATATTACGATGTATTAGACCGGCGATTTAGTGAATATGTTACAATACATTGTGGACAGGTGACTTAGTGAACATATTACGATGTATTAGACAGGTGATTTAGTAAATATGTTACAATACATTGTGGACATGTGACTTAGTGAACATATTACGATGTATTAGACAGGTGACTTAGTGAATATGTTACAATACATCGTGGACTGGTGATTTTTGTTGAATATATTATAATACATTGTGGACAGGTGATTTAGTGAATATATTACAATACATTGAGGATAGAAGATTAAGTGAACATCTTACAGTATGTTGTGGACATGTGGCTTGATGAATATATCACAATACATTGTGGACAGGTGACTTAGCGAATATATTACATTACATTGTGGACAGGTGACTTAGCAAATATATTACATTACATTGTGGACAGGTGACTTAGCGAATATATTATAATACATTGTAGACAGGTTATTCAGTGAACATATTACAATCCATTGTGGACCGGTGACCCAGTAAACATATCACAATGCATTAGACAGGTGACTTAATGAATATAATGCAATACATCGTGGACAGGTGACTTAACGAATATAATACAATACATTGTGGACAGGTGACTTAGTGAATATAATACAATATATTGTGGACAGGTGACTTAGTGAATATAATGCAATACATCGTGGACAGGTGACTTAGTGAACATATTAGGATGTATTAGACAGATAACTTAGTGAATATGATACAACACATTGTGGACAGGTGACTTAATGAATATAATACAATACATTGTGGACAGGTGACTTAGTGAATATAATACAATATATTGTGGACAGGTGACTTAGTGAATATAATACAATACATTGTGGACAGGTGACTTAGTGAATATAAGCAATACATCGTGGACAGGTGACTTAACGAATATAATACAATACATTGTGGACAGGTGACTTAGTGAATATAATACAATATATTGTGGACAGGTGACTTAGTGAATATAATACAATACATTGTGGACAGGTGACTTAGTGAACATATTAGGATGTATTAGACAGATGACTTAGTGAATATGATACAACACATTGTGGACAGGTGACAATGAATATAATACAATACATTGTGGACAGGTGACTTAGTGAATATAATACAATACATTGTGGACAGGTGACTTAGTGAATATAATACAATACATTGTGGACTGGTGACTTAGTGAACATATTAGGATGTATTAGACAGATAACTTAGTGAATATGATACAACACATTGTGGACAGGTGACTTAATGAATATAATACAATACATTGTGGACAGGTGACTTAGTGAATATAATACAATACATTGTGGACAGGTGACTTAGTGAATGTAATACAATACATTGTGGACAGGTGACTGAATGAATATAATACAATACATTGTGGACTGGTGACTTAGTGAATATATTACGATGTATTAGACAGGTGACTTAGTGAACATATTACGATGTATTAGACAGGTGACTTAGTGCATATGTTACAATACATTGTGGACAGGTGACTTAGTGAATATGTTACAATACATTGTGTGGACAGGTGACTTAGTGAACATATTACTATGTATTAGACAGGTGACTTAGTGAGTATAATACAATACATTGTGGACAGGTGACTGAATGAATATAATACAATACAATATGGACAGGTGACTTAGTGAACATATTACTATGTATTAGACAGGTGACTTAGTGAATATAATACAATACATTGTAGGCAGGTGACTTAGTGAACATATTACGATGTATTAGACAGGTGATTTAGTGCATATGTTACAATACATTGTGGACAGGCGACTTCATGAACATATTAGTATGTATTAGATGGATGACGTAGTGAATATAATACAATACATTGTGGGCAGGTGACTTAGTGAACATATTACGATGTATTAGCCAGATGATTTAGTGAATATATTATTATACATTGTGGACAAGTGACTTCGTGAATATATTACGATACATTCTGGACTGGCGCCTTGGTGAATATATTACAATGCATTGTGGACTGTTGACTTTGTGTGAATATAATACAATACAGCGTGGACAGGTGACTTAATGAATATAACTGGTGACTTAGTGAACATATTACAACACATTGTAGACAGGTGGCCTTATGAATACATTACAATGTGTCGTGCACTGGTGGCATAGTGAATACATTACAATACAATGTGGACTGGTGACTTGGTGAATATATTACAATACATTGTGGACTGGTGACTTTGTGAAGACATTACGACACAGTGTGGACAGGCGACTTAATGAATATATAACAATGCATTGTTGACTGGTGACTTAGTGAATATGTTACTACTACACATTGTGGACAGGTGGCCTTTTGAATGTATTACAATATATTGCGTACAGGTGGCCACCAGAATATATTGGAAGTCAGTGTAGACATGCGGCTCAGTAGAAATAAAACAAAAGTAAAAATGAAACAATATAATGTGGACAGACGGCTTTATGAATGTATAACAATAATTTGTGGATGATGACTTAGTTGATTTATTACAATACATTTGGGGGCAGGTGATGGTGGTGGTGGTGGTTTTATTTTACGTCTTTTCATCCGGCAGATGATATTAGACGGAAAAAACCCACTTAAGTCATTTCAACACATACATCAGCATACACTTATGAAAAAGAAAACAGCATATCAGTTAAGGACCCTCATAATAGTCTAGCTACCTCAGAAGTGGCTAAAGTGGTGGCAAACTCAATTATGCATGAGTCAGACAGAACTTGACTCTCATTTTCATATTTGTCAAGATTGATACCTTTCGCCGTATACATTTCAATTAAAACTGGACAATCTAATAGAAGGTGATGCACAGAAGTGAATTTTCCACAGACACACACAACTTCAGGAGAAAATTTGGTCTTCCATGTGTTCAGCCTTAATTTTGTGATAATCTTAGCCAGATGGCGTGAGCAGCTAGGCAGTGTGTAGCATTTTTCACAGAAAAAGATTTTGTAAACGTAGTGTTCCAGGTTGAATAGTATTTCACACTTGGAAGAATGTAATGGCAAATTTAGCGCACATTCTGAACAGTTTTGTGCGCCAAGTTTAGCTAGATTATCTGCTATTTCATTCCCTCTGAGACCACAAAGTGAAGGAATCCAACAGAAGTCTACGATTATACCCTGAGACATAATACAGTGTATCAGGTACCTTATTTCATATAGTAAATCTTTTCTGGCCTTACAATCCCAGGTTTGCAGTGATTGCAAAACAGACTTGGAATCAACACAAAACAGCACACTAAAAAAGGATATTGGAGTACTATGCACACAAAATAAAGCCATCAGTATGGCATACAGTTCTGCTGTGAATATTGAAAATCCCTTTCCGAGATGAAAATGTTTTCGTATATTCAGACTTGGAATAACGAAACCAGAACCGCTTTCAGCTGTGTCCATAACTGAACCATCAGTATAGATTTTAAGGTGATTAGGATAAGAATTTTCGAGGTGTTCTTTCACATCGTTCACTAGAATGTTAATATTTTCTTTTTTCTTTGAGACTGTATACTCATAATCAAAATTTCCACTCAAGTGTTCCTAAGGAGGCATCATTGGAACTGTGGGGAACTCTGGAATCGATGTTAAATCTACATTACACTTAGACATAAGTTCAGCGGTATAATTCATTATTGGCTGAATATATGAGATGTCCTTGGCTCTACTTGGAAAATCTTCATTCGAATTTACAAAAATATCATCAGTAACTGAATTTTTTACTGACAGGCTTCGAATCACATATTTGGTTACTTCTAGACGCTTTTGCTCCGATAAAGGTAAGATATTCGCCGCTTTGTAGCTCTTATATGTATTTGTGTGTACAGGAACTCCTAGACCTAATTTAATAGCTTTACTGTCGATACTTTGTAACATTTTTAAAAGATACTTTGGCGCTGAAAAGTAAACTTCTTGTCCATACTTTAACTTGGAGCGGACAAGAGCCAAATAAAGATGCAAAAGGGTTTTTAGTATTTTGACCCCAAGGTTGGCAATTAACAATTTTAAGCAAATTTAGTCTAGCTCTAGCTTTAGATAACAATTTTTCTATATGCATTTTCCAGCTTAGTTTTGGCGTTAAAAAGACTCCCAACAAATTTACTGATTTCTGATATTGCAACAAAGTGCCATCTATATTCAAGGATGGGAGTACAGGCGGATTTTCTCCATTGTTAAACAACATTAAACATGTTTTTTCACCTGATAATTCAAGCCCATTTTCTTTTATATATGCCGATAAATTGTCCAATTCATATTGATATGACTTCTGCACATGATCAATTGACCTCTTCTTTGTATGTTTTCTTAAACTAGTATGCATCCATATTGCGATGTCATCAGCATACTGAACTACACGGATATGTTTGGACAGCGCAGAAGGAAGATCATATAGGAGAATTGAAAACAAAATTGGGACAATAATTGATCCTTGGGGGATACCCATATTAATGTACCTGAAGGAAGAATACATCTTACCAATTCTTGTACATATATGTCTGTCCATTAAAAAAAAAAACTTTTTATGAAGGAATACATGTTGCTTGTGACAGAATGCATGGGCAGGTGACTTAGTGAACATATTACAATATTTTGTGGACAGGTAGCATAATGGGTAAATCACCAATCATTGTGGACTGGTGGCCTAACTGTGGATACATTACAGTACATTGTGGGCAGGTGACTCAGTCAGTGTATTACAATACATTGTGGACAGGTGGGCTTGTGAATAGATTACAATATGTCGTGGACAGGTGGCCTGATGAATATCTTATTTGTCAAGGTGGACAGGTGGGTCAGTGAATGTATTACAACACATTGTGAATATATGGCTCAGTACATGTATTACAATATTGTGAATATATGGCTCAGTACATATATTACAATACATTGTGGGCAGGTGACTTGATAAATATTTCATAATTTATTGTGGATACGTGGCCTGGTGTATGCATTACAAATCAATATGGACGAGATGGCCTGATTGATATACTACAAATCATTGTGGGATTGCAAGAATGCGTGGTCATTCTCCTGCCACGCTTTTTCACAAGTGTGAGAAAACTTGTGCGCTTTCCCATGCTTTCTCTCAATGTATGAGAAAGTGTTGGAAGTTCTCCTTATTCATAATAAAAAGATTTCTTTTTGCATCGAGTTTAGCTTCTTGTCTTTCAAAAATACAAATTTCAGAGAGAGGGAGAGAGAGAGAGAGAGAGAGAGAGAGGAGAGAGAGAGAGAGAGAGAGAGAGAGAGAGAGAGAGAGACAGATAGACAGACAGACAGAGCCAGAGAGAGAGATATAGAACAACAACACGCACAAAAACACTTGGCATCACACGATATTACACATAACCACACATGGCTCCACACATTACAACATCATACATAGCACGCCATGGCATCACACTCTAACAGAGTAAGACATCACTTGCAACACTTGTCTTCATGCATCGCAAAACTTAGCATCTCATGTAGCAACATACAACATCACACGCAACAAGACATGGCGGAAAGACAATGAGAGCACCGATGATAGAGGACTACGCCTGTTAGAATTTGCCAGTCGTGATGATTTGATTCTCGCTAACACTCTTGGTGAGCATAAAGCTCCCGGCGATGGTATATGTGCTCCCCAAACAGTCAGCACTACAGCCAGATAGACTATGTCCTCGCGAAAGATCCGATATAGATCTGGCATCCATAGGACTAAAACAAGAACATTTCTAGAAGCTGATGTTGGTAGTGATCACGACTTGTCACGGTGAATCATAAAGTACGTTTGAAGAACAAATGAGCCTGAAAAACAAATTCAATCTCGACAGTCTGAAGGATCCTGACATCGCTGACATCCAAGCAACCACAGGAGGAAAAATTTACCCAACTACTTCTTATAGAGGAAGACCTTGAATCTCTCACAAACACTTTCAACCAAGTGATGTCTAAAACAGTCAGCGAGATCCTAGGAATAAGCAGACAGAAATCAAAACCATGGCTCTCATAAATATCTTAAAGATGTGTGACTCTGCAAAGATCTAAAAACCGCTCAAGAAGACTCAATGGGAGAATACAGTGCTACAAGCAGGAGAATCGGTGGAGAAATAAAGAATGGAAAGGAAAGTGTGAAAGAACTGTGTTAGAACATCTACAAAAAAACAAAACAAAACAAAACAAAAAACAAACAAAAAAACAACAACAAAAAAACGAGACAACAACACACAAACAAAACAAAAGTCAAGTCAAGTCAGCACGTTCATGACAAAGACAACGACTATCTCACACACATTCAGGACAAAGACAACGACTATCTCACACACATCATTCAGGACAAAGACAACGACTATCTCACACACATTCAGGACAAAGACGACGACTATCTCACACACATTCAGGACAAAGACAACGACTATCTCACAAACATTCAGGACAAAGACAACGACTATCTCACACACATTCAGGACAAAGACGACGACTATCTCGCACACATTCAGGACAAAGACGACGACTATCTCACACAGGAAGAAAACAAGTAGAAAAGGTGGAAGGTGGACTGACGATTACTCTGAAATCTACAACAAACAAAGCACAGGGGATTCTTCAAATGAGGATAACTTTCCAATACTCTGTGAAGAAGTCATAACTGCAGTGAAATCGCTGAAATATAGAAAGGCTGCAGGCATCAACAACATCTTTTTAGAATTACTGAAACATGATGAAAGGCAACGACTGATGTCCTAACTGTCATCTGAACAAAGTCTGGCATACCGAGGAATGGTGCACGCCATGGATTCAATCGTTAATCGTCACCAGAAAGG
>CM065739.1:12439394-12476894 GCA_033310375.1 Conus canariensis
ATTGACAGAATTTTCAAAGTTTGATTTTATCACCAAATTTCTGGAGAATATCTGCGTATTAAAGTACCTGAATTTGGTTTTTAAATGAAAGTGATAATAATAATGCAGTTTGCAATTTTTGTAGGAAGCTTCTGGTAAGTTGAAAAAGAAAGTCTTTCTTTTCCCCCCGATATTAAGGAGTGAAGCTGGAAAAGAAAAGGATCCATCTTTTGAGTACCATTTTGAGAAGCTTTGACTCCTGGGATGAATTTATCATGAACATCGAATATCATGATGTGGCTTATGCTGTTCCAACATTCGTTAGTAGACCGCTTATCGTTCAGAATGCCTGTCCACTTAACATCATTAACAAAGTCATGTATATCTCCCGATTCACCCCTCTCAAGAATTTCATGTGGGAGATATGAAAACTTCACTGTTATATTGATGGAAAACCCCTGTGGTTCCAAAATGATGTCATGTGCCACAGGAAAGGCAGCACATTCATCCCAGGGTCATCCGCTTTATCTGTCTTGGACTCATCTGACACAATTGATAATGAAGCTGCACATGACTGTTCAGCCCATACACGCTGAGACAGCTGTTCAACTTCTCAATTGAAAGGAATGGTGAACTTGAGGTGGTCTGTTTCTGCCCTGTTATCCTTGTCTTCTATCACAATTCAGAAACCAAGCTCATACTTGAATAAGTTCACCCATGGGTATAATACACACATCCTTCTGCCCCCCCCCCCCCCCTTCTTTCTCTCTTTTTCTCTCTCTCTCTCTCTGGTATGCACTTGCACAGAAAGTAGAATTCTTACAAAGTCCAAACATAATCTTCACATTCACCTTCACCATCTTCCCCAGTCTGTCACAGAATGTTCATTCAAAGTGTTGTTTTTGTCACGATGCACATACATGTCATGTATGCTTATGTTCCTTAATGCCTTTTTGTTTTACTAGTCAAAGAAAAAAGGTCTCAGTTTTGAAGAGAAGAGAACAAGGATGATTGAGCTCTTATATGAGAAGGTAAGATTGTTTTTTTCCCCTTAAACATGTTTTTGCCTTTTACACCATATTTGGGTTTCTCTGTTCTTGAGATAATAAAGTAATCTGTATTTCATATATAAAACTGTATAAGGTCCATGGAGATGTTGGGGGCTTGTTGGGTAAAAATTGTATCGTTGGATGTCTGTAGTAATGATGCACCCCGTTTAAGTCACTTTCTCTGACTTATGCTTTTTCACATTTGTTTTTTCATTATTTGTTGTTCTTTTTTAATGTCATCCTGTGTAATCTATCTTTGCAACCATCCTTCTGTTTGTGTTCTAAAAATTTGCAAACTTTTTTTTTTATCATGTTACAGTTTATTACAATTTACATGCCAACTTTTTTTTTTTTGATACTCTTGTCAACTAGGTATTAATAGTTACACTGCTTCAAGTGAATACAAACTGTTCATTCTGCAGCAGCTGGTTGCTCATATAGTTTTTAATGGCATGGTGTTCATCATATTTGTGCCTCAGCTTTTTTAATCTGGAGTGAAATAATAAAGATCAGAGGAATCTGCGTCAAGTGGTGAGAGCTTTTGCCTGTCGAGCAGATGGTTATGAGTTCAAACCACTAGTGGGATCATTTTTAGGCTTGAAAACCCTCTCTGTCCCCAATAGCAGTAAACGGATACCTCATTTAGTTCAGGGAAGGTTTAAAGGCAGGAGAATTAGAAGGATGGGCTTTCACTTCCATTAAGCTATGCCCTGGACACAGTGAACCTCTGATAATTCATTGCCTATACAGCCAGTGGGTATGGGAACTTTGAAAATATCAAGGGGAATGGATGGCAACCTCAGGATGGACTAGTCTTATCCCCCTTAAGACTAGCAATGACCAAGCTATTACGTTATCATATTGCTGTATTGTTTTACATATTGTGTGGACAGCTCTTTTGTCTGTTGGCACAGAAGATAAGACAGCCAAAACAAACAAACAAACAAACAAAAGCAGAAACAAAGAAACATGTTGGAACGGAAAGTTGCTTGTAACTTTGGTTGTTTGTGTATAAATATAGGTTTATTTAATTCTTCATGAGCCTGGTATGTAAGTACTGAGATGAAAATGTTTTTTTATGGTATGTAATAGGTACCTGTGGGGAACTGGCTTTGAAACATGTGTTGCATGACAAGTAGGCAAAGATTTGTAGAGCTTGACACTATGGACAAAAATCTTTGCAGAATGCTGGTTTTTTTGTTTGTTTGTTTTTTGTTCGTCTTTTTTTTTTTTTCCTTTTTAAACATATTATCCCTTGTTAACTGCAAGTTTACTCGAACAAGCCAATTCAGAATGCACCCAGCTTTGATCATAAGATCAAAACAAGAGGTTTCTGAGTAATTTGAATTGGTGTTTTTTGGTTCTTTAGCTTCCACAAATTGATTTTCCTCCCTAGTTACCAATTGACTGGCATTGATACTTTTCGTTTTTTGTCGTTGGTGTGTTTGTGTGTGTGTGCGTGCGTGCGTGCATGCTCGCGTGTTTAATGAGTGGTATGATTTATATTAATGTAACAAAACAGGAATTGTCAACCAGTATAATGAAGGGAATTTGTAGAGTGTAATTGTCATGTTCGTTGTATTGATCGTATGTTTTCAGAAGGATTTCTTCCAGCTCAAAGATTTAGAGAGGATGGCCCCTAAAGAAAAAGGCATCACATCTCAGTCTGTGAAAGAAGTGGTTCAGAGCTTGGTAGACGATGCCATGGTGGACACAGACAAAATTGGCACATCCATCTATTTTTGGGCATTTCCAAGCAAAGCCAGCCAGAACGTAGGTGACACATATATTTGTACATGAGTGTAAGAGTGCGAATATGTAGTGTCAGAGCAGTAAATAACTTAGATATACACAAGTGTAGATGTGTGTGCATGCTCATTTATAAGAAATAACTATATCTAGATAGGTGTATGGAATTTATTTTGTTCAGTAAATTGTGAAAATTGGTTCATGTCTCTTCAACAAAACTTACGGCAATGATCTTTTCAGCAATGTTCAAACTCTCCTTGAGTGTTCACACAAATGCAAATATTCTTATGTTTTAAAATTCCACAAACATACCCATATGTAAAATGTGTTTAGTAATGTTGATAAACATCTAAAAGTTCACTAGTACTTGTTGACACACAATAGGCATGCATGCATAATCACAAACTTGTACTTTAGTTGTATATGCACTGATTGATAGATTCTAGTCATATTTTTCTCTTTCCCTGCATTCGTTTCTTGGCCTGTTTGTCATTATATCTTTTCTTAGTGTTATCATTCACATGTTTAATGTAGAAACCAGCAAATGATGATAGAGTTTTTTTTATGGCTGCAGAGCTGGTGTTCTTGAATTTGCCTAAACCAAACTCTTCCCACCACCCCATCCCCCACTCCTCTTCGCCACCCGTCTCCACAAACCACTACACCTTACTCTGCCTCTGAAACCCTTTTCACAGTGGGCGAGTCTCTCCATCACACGCAAGGAAAAGGTTTAGTTTATGAGCTCCTCTCACCTCGCCATTTTGTAGTCACGCCGGCCGAGTTTGTGGAAAAGCAGTGTGCAGATTGACAGGTCACCTGATTTGGATGTGAAGCTCATTCCTCACTTCAGCTGCTTATTCCATGTTGACTATTCAGTGGATGTCAAGACGTTCTGTCTTCGTTGTTTTTAGTGAGCAGTAAGTACAAAATTACAAGCAAAACCATGTTTGACTGAAAATTTCAAATCTTAAATAAATGTTAGCGAACTGCCAAAAAAAACAAAAAAAAACATGGACAAACTAATCACAAGACAAAACATGATGCGTTTCGACCTCTTAGGTCTTCTTCAGGCAAGATACAAAACGGTTAGGACAACGAAAATGAACTGAAATGATTGAAGGTAAGTGATTGCTTGTTCATCTTCGTAGTCCTAATTATTTTGTATCTTGCCTGAAGAAGACCTAAGAGATTGAAACGTGTTGTGTTTTGTCTTGTGATTCGTTTGTCCATGCTTTTTGGGGGGTTTGCTAACATTTATTTAAGATTTGTTTAGATTTCCACTTGCAGTCGTCTCACTTTGCAACTGGATCAAAATTTCATAGCAAGGAAAAATTCTTAATTGATCTTGGTTAAGAAGAAGAACAAAAACCAAAGAAAACTTGGAAAGAGAGGGGGTTAGTAGCCGCCAAGGACACAGACCAACAGAATACAGGACTAGACACCTGATTCTGTTTGCCTGTGTCCTTGGCGGTAACTACCCCCTGTGTTTCCAAATTTTGCATCATTTTCCGCCCTCAGTCACTCTGTTTTGAAACTCAAAGAAAACTTGTGACCAGATGAGATGGTGGGTTTGCAAAGCACACATCCTTTCCTTTCACTCGGAGTGGTTGACCACCTTCGCCGTGCAAGTGTCCTGGTTGAAGAGTACTGCATGTTTAAACTCCCAGACTGGCCAAGTAGTTGCTCTAAAGCTCGCTCACCAATGTGGTCACACTTGTCGAGTGTCAGAAAGAGCGCACATGAGCAAGAATTTGCCTGGTGTGACTAAGATTGAAGACATGGAACAAGGTCAGATAAAGGTGCCTCAAACTCTTTATTAAATTACCCCCCCCCCCCCCCCAGCCACCCCCTTCCCCTTTCCATCTGTTGCCTTTCCTGACCCATATATGCAAGTCTTGTGCTTGGTTCCACTGTTTGTTTCATAATCTCTCAGCCCATGCTGTTTTTCAGTATTCTTATTACTCTGTAGGCAGGAACATACTCTGCTTCAGTATTTGGTTCATAACCAGTAAACCACTGTATAGGCAAGCCAAGGCTCTATTTCGGTATTTGGTTCATAACTTTGCAAGAGGCAGACCCGTGCTGTTTTTATAGTATTTGGTTCATATTATTTTACAGGCAGGCAGGCACATATTCTGTGTCAGTATTTGGTTCGTAATCACTGTGTAAGCAGAGCCATACTCACACAGACTTCTTGTCATACTGCATTCTACTCGTAAGTACTTCATTATCTTTTTCTAAAACCTGTGTTTGAAATTCAAGGTCCATACTCTAAAGTAATTTTAAGTGGATTGAGATTTTCTGGACATGAAGTACACGTGTGGATATAAGATAAGTCTTATTTTGTATTTTCAGAGAAAGCGAAAGATAGAGGATCTGACGAACAAAATGAAGGAACTAGAGAGCAAGAAACGGGATGTCCACTGTCAGTTGATGAAGGCAAAGATTGGCAAGGATGACACCGTAAGTGCATCACCAAATTTTCTTTTCTGTGATCATAGAGATGCGTAAGTCTTTGCCGGACGGAGAAGCAAGAGTCAGCTGCATTTGTGTTTGTTGGAAGAAGGTGGAAGAGTCATCTGTACAACTGTTTTGTGGAAGGAGGGGAAAGGGTCAGGTGTATAAGTTTGTTGGGAGGAGGTGTAAGGGTCAGCTGTATACATCTTTGTTAGAAGGAGGAAGAAGAGTCGGCTGTATGTCTTTGTTGGAATGAGGACAAAGAGTCAGTTGCTTATGTCTTTGTAAATGTTGGAAGGAGGACAAAGGGTCAGTTGTGTAAGTCTTTGCTTGAAGGAGGAGAAAGAGTCAGCTGTACGTCTTTGTTGGAAGGAGGAGAAAGAGCCAGGTGTATGTCTTTGTTGGAAGGAAGAGAAAGAGTCAGTTGTATGTCTTTGTTGGAGGGAGGACAAAGAGTCAGCTGTATGTCTGTTGGATGGAGGACAAAGAGTCAGCTGTATGTCTGTTGGATGGAGGACAAAGAGTCAGCTGTATGTCTGTTGGATGGAGGACAAAGAGTCAGCTGTATGTCTGTTGGATGGAGGACAAAGAGTCAGCTGTATGTCTGTTGGATGGAGGACAAAGAGTCAGCTGTGTGTCTTTGTTGGATGGAGGACAAAGAGTCAGCTGTATGTCTGTTGGATGGAGGACAAAGAGTCAGCTGTATGTCTTGTTGGAAGGAGGAGAAAGAGTCAGCTGTGTGTCTTTGTTGGATGGAGGAGAAAGAGTCAGCTGTATGTCTTTGTTGGAAGGAGGAGAAAGAGTCAGCTGTGTGTCTTTGTTGGAAGGAGGAGAAAGAGTCAGCTGTGTGTCTTTGTTGGATGGAGGAGAAAGTGTCAGCCGTATGTCTTTGTTGGAAGGAGGAGAAAGAGTCAGCTGTGTGTCTTTGTTGGAAGGAGGAGAAAGAGCTGTATGTCTGTTGGATGGAGGAGAAAGAGTCAGCTGTGTGTCTTTGTTGGAAGGAGGAGAAAGAGTCAGCTGTGTGTCTTTGTTGGATGGAGGAGAAAGTGTCAGCTGTATGTCTTTGTTGGAAGGAGGAGAAAGAGTCAGCTGTGTGTCTTTGTTGGAAGGAGGAGAAAGAGCTGTATGTCTGTTGGATGGAGGAGAAAGAGTCAGCTGTGTGTCTTTGTTGGATGGAGGAGAAAGTGTCAGCTGTATGTCTTTGTTGGAAGGAGGAGAAAGAGTCAGCTGTACGTCTTTGTTGGAAGGAGGAGAAAGAGCTGTATGTCTGTTGGATGGAGGAGAAAGAGTCAGCTGTGTGTCTTTGTTGGAAGGAGGAGAAAGAGTCAGCTGCTTATGTCTTTGTTGGAAGGAGGAGAAAGAGTCAGCTGTGTGTCTTTGTTGGAAGGAGGAGAAAGAAGTCAGCTGTGTGTCTTTGTTGTAAGGAGGAGAAAGAGTCAGCTGCTTATGTCTTTGTTGGGATGGAGGAGAAAGAGTCAGCTGTGTGTCTTTGTTGGAAGGAGGAGAAAGAGTCAGCTGTGTGTCTTTGTTGGAAGGAGGAGAAAGAGTCAGCTGTGTGTCTTTGTTGGAAGGAGGACAAAGAGTCAGCTGTATGTCTTTGTTGGAAGGAGGAGAAAGAGTCAGCTGTATGTCTTTGTTGGAAGGAGGAGAAAAAGTCAGCTGTGTGTCTTTGTTGGAAGGAGGAGAAAGAGTCAGCTGTGTGTCTTTGTTGGAAGGAGGAGAAAGAGTCAGCTGTGTGTCTTTGTTGGAAGGAGGAGAAAGAGTCAGCTGTATGTCTTTGTTGGAAGGAGGAGAAAAAGTCAGCTGTGTGTCTTTGTTAGAAGGAGGAGAAAGGGGCAGCTGTATGCATAGTATATTTGTTGTAAGGAGGTGAAAGGGTCAGCTGCATAAGAATTTGTTGGAAGGAGATGAAAAGGTCAGCTGTATATATTTATTGGAAAAAGGTGAAAAGGTCAGCTGCATAAGTATTTGTTGTAAGGAGGTGAAAGGGTCAGCTGCATAAGATTGTTGGAAGGAGATGAAAGGGTCAGCTGCATAAATTTGTTGGAAGGAGGTGACAAGGGTCAGCTGCGCGTGAAAGGGTCAGCCGCATGTTTGTTGGAAGGAGGTGAAAAGGTCACCTGCATAAGAATTTGTTAGAAGGAGGTGAAAAGGTCAGCCACATGTTTGTTGCAAGGAGGTGAAAGGGTCAGCCGCATATTTGTTGCAAGGAGGTGAAAGGGTCAGCTGCATAAATTTGTTGGAGGGGGTGACAGGGGTCAGTTGCGCATGAAAAGGTCAGCCACATGTTTGTTAGAAGAAGGTGAAAGGGTCGGTTGCATTTGTGTTTGTTGGCAGTAAATGAGAGTCAGCTGCATCAGTGTATGTTTGAAGGAGCTGAAAGGGTCAGCTGCATATGGTGACCTCCAGTCTCTGACTCCAGGGTAGATTACCGTTTCCAAGCACTGAGAGATGGCAGGGAAAAACATGGTGTACCACCTCTCTCCTTCCTGGCTTCTCTTTTTTCCCATTGCCACTCTTGACATTGACAGCTGTCTCAGGGGTATTGTGTGCATGTTTTTGTGTCTGTGAATGTGATGTGCGAAGAAGACATATTTGTCAATGATTATTTGTCTGTTTTGTATAATGTGTTAAATAAGTATTACTTTGACCTTACTTTTGTGTGTGGCATTGTGTGCATGTTTTTGTGTCTGTGAATGTGATGTGCGAAGAAGACATATTTGTCAATGATTATTTGTCTGTTTTGTATAATGTGTTAAATAAGTATTACTTTGACCTTACTTGTGTGTGTGTATTTTGGCTTATGAAGAGAACAAGTGTAAATGGTGTGTGTTCTTATTTTACCCTAGAATGTTTCTTATGTCTATCAAGAAATGCATGTAGAAGAATAAGCTACTGTTTTCATCAGAGTAATGTTCCGTTCTTCATATCAGCGCTTTAAGTCTCAGATCTTCCATCTGTCTCAAAGCGAAAATTGTCTCGTTGGAGGAAAGAGTGACCTTTGACCTGTCTGGAAACGAAACTATCACTCACAGAGAGAAAAACCACACTGTTCTGGGTCAGCAGGAAAGAATTGTTACATTGTCAAGAGAATATCCTGTTTAGTGCTTATGCAGATTTACCTGGATTGAACTGACGTGTGCATTAAAGTAAAGTACATGTGTTTGAAAGTGTTAGCCTAGTAGCCAAAAGCAATCAATTTGTCAAGCTGCCAACATCTTCTTCGAGCTAACCTGGGTGGCGATAAGTTTTTCTTCCACATTGTCTCTTCCCAGTTATCCCCCCAGTCCCATCTCCCAACCCGACAACCCCCTTGCCTACCACACAAAGAGAACTCTGCTTCTAGTTAGACCTTCGGACACACCAAAGACAAAGGGAGCACTTGGCATGGATTTACAGATTTGGTACAGAGCCTGAAACATTGTGTGCTCCCTTCAAGAAATTCTGGCAGGGAATGAAAGGCACTCTTCAAAACCCATAAACTGTTTTCTTGACTGTTTAGCAATAACAGTGACATTTCCAAGGCTTCTGTGTGTGTGTGTGTGTGTGTGTGTGTGTGTGTGTGTGTGTGTGTGTGTGGCGCGTGCTTACATGCTTGTGTGTTGGGTGTGCATGAGTGCTTAGCTGTTCTGCGGTGCATAAATCAAATTTGGCTGAGGGTTTAGATTTGGCAGAAAGCTTTTTCTGTGATCATGCCTGGTTAGCAGCTGGTTACTTCCGAAAAAAAAACCTGATTAAGTGTTCTACTGAAGCATAGTTTGCTGTTGGAGATGTCAAAGTAATAGTTTTGCCCTACGGTCATTGAGTTTTATCATGCACGTACACACTTGCACAGAAGATGACTCGTACACATAAATACTTACGTTTAATGCCCAGCGTTTTGCCTTTGACAGGAAGAAAGATCAGCTGTGCTGTCAGCTCTGAGTGATGCGCGCAGTACCTTGCAGCAGCTGGAAGCAGAGCTGGCCAAGTACCGTGAGTGTGATCCCGAAGTCTTGGAGCAACAGAAGGAGCAGACGGCCACTGCTTTGGAAGCTGCCAACAGGTGGACAGGTGAGAGATACCATGTTCTGTTCATTTATTCATTAGAATTCAAGCAGTTCTGGATGAGAGAAATCCTCTGCACCAGTACATGCTCCATCAACGGAAATTTACCCCATGGTTCAGTGATATTGCTGAGCAGTTTCAGATTCTGAAACGTAAGTGTTGCCACAAAGAGGTGCATACTTTAGTCTGAACTCATTGTTTATAGACACATTATAAAAGCTGTTAAATGGAAAGTTACCAGTTTACTGCAAATTGCTAAGTGTGCTTTCTTTTCAATCCAAATCATGGCAAGCAAAACATGCAAGAACCATTTCAGCTTTCTTCTTGGCAACCAAGCAACCACAGCTCATCCTGGAACTTAAACACCACATACATCACTGTCAATACCCTCATGATTTTTCTGGGGTTTCACAAATTTAGGAATTATTCCGGAAATCCTGAATTTAGTGAAAAAATCTAGAATTTCACAATTTTGTTTAAATATGTGGTGCCTAGGGGGTCATTTTTGAGCAGGGATTATGAAATATAACAGAATACACCATATATGATGTTATGTGGATGTTGGCAATTATACGTACTTAAAATGCATTTTCTTTTTGGAACCCACATTTGTTAGCTGAAACATAAGGAGGTCTGATGTGTTTTCAGTCAAAAGCTGAATTGCTGTCACTGAAGCCCACCCCACTCCTTCATCCCCTGGTTCCTGAACATTGACTCCAGAAAGTTGACAGATATGCACATGAACTGTTGCCATTTTCTCTGGCTAGTTTCTTTTTAAAAAAAAATTCAAATCATCAGAAGTAACTCTCCCCCGCCTTGGGCCAACTCACTTTACCAGTTTTTGTAAAACTCTGGTACTTTCCTTGACTCTTCCACCCCTGTCTCTGAACAAACTGTTTTGAAAGTTCTGAACAGTACTTCTCCAATGACTTGTAAGCTTAATCATACGCCTTCTAAACTTCTGTATGAAAACTTAGAGCTGTTGTTTCCATTCATCATCTCTTCTTTAAATTCTGGTTCCGTGTCCCCCGCACAGAAAACTGCTTTGATCAAACTTTTACTCAAAAAGCCTTCTGTTGATAAGCACCAGTTGAGGAACTACAGACCTGTTTCAGATCTTTGTTTCACTTCAAAGATGATTAAAAAGTGGTTCTAAAACAAATTCTGTTGCATCTTGAAACCGGGTAGCTGTGTGATCCTCTTCAGCTGATCTTAAGGGCTGGACACAGTGTGGGGACTGTTGTGCTTCTTGTTGTATTTGATATCCTGGCTGCCATGGACGGAGATATGACTCCCGCTCTTCTTTTCCAGGGCAGCTGTTCTGTGTATTGCACTATGGATTGTCCTGTTCCTCTTACTAGGCTCGACATTGTCTTTGGCATACACTCAGCAGTGGTTCTAGTCATGCTTCGGTGACCACGTTCAGTGTGGGTCTATTGATTGTTTTTCTTCTCTTCAAACTCCTCTATTTTTGGCATTCCTGGGGCTCAGTACTGGGGCCTGTATTGTTTGTTCTGTACACCATTCCACTCTCCAGTATCATCATCAAGCAACACACACCTCCCAGTACCTTTCACTTTGTATTTTCTCTCTTTTGTCAACTGACAGTGGGGGATGAACTCAGATTTTCTTCTTTTTATTTTTTCAATACCACTTGTAAAGTTACGAATAGTACTCAAAAAGAATTGTTTGAAAACAATTTTTTAAAGTAAACATAGTCATGTTTCAAATCACAGTATAAATGCTTTTGTCGTTTTGTGAGTCTGTTCAGTTTGTAAAAACATGGGCAGTCTAGGCCATTATAACATAATAATGTGTCTTTTTAATGGTACAAAGCCACTGAATTCTTGATACAAAGTATTGTGGTGCTTTAAATCTAGGAGATGTGAGGATTTCACAATCTGTTCATAAAGCAACTTTTGTTCATTTTTTCAATTGTCTGTGCTTGAAGAGCAAAATTCTCTCTATCTCGGTCTGTCTTTTGCTAGAACTGTCTAATCCACTCTGTGATAATGTCTTTGTGACATAGACCCCTCCTCCTGATGTCATATCTTAATACTTGGATGCAGAGTTTCGCTTATGCTTTTTACACAAACTATTCTCTTGTGATAAAATGTTGGTCGTGCTTCCCTGCCTTCAGTACAGATTTAGGTCAGCCTGAATTTTTTCTTTCTGGAATTTGTTATCGAGTGCTACCCTATCCTCAGATAATGCAGAACAGATAATAAGATTTGAGCTTTTGGTTTGCCTGTTGTTGTTTGCAGACAATGTTTTCTCCATCAAATCTTGGGTGAAGAACAAGTTCAACTGTGAGGAGAGCGTGCTTGATCAACAGTTTGACATTCCTCCTGATTTTGACTACGTTGAGTGAACCGCAGTGATATGTGTCTGACAGAACCACAGCGGTATGTGGATAACAGACTGCCAATGTACTTGGTTTGAAAACACATTGGTAGGTGCATATCAGTATGCCGAAGCTAGAAATTGCAGCCTTTTTGCAACTGTGATCTACCGAAAAAAATGGACGGCCGGATGATTTTTATATGATCACCAAAATAAAGTCAGCATACTGGAATCACATTTTGCACATCACCTAACAAACTAATATTCTGACTCGAGCACCATGATTGCAACGGAAGGGCCAAAGCCACCCAGAGTTATCTGCTTTGCAAACCGTGTTTGGCATTGAATATACCTTCCATGTCCAAGGGGTTAAGCATGGAATTTTTTAAGGGCAGCAGTGGCTCTCAGTTAGGAAACTTGAATGAAAATTGACCAGATGAAATGAGTGCCAGACAGATGTCTGTAGGATGGATGAGGAGGAGAGGGCATCCTGAAACAGTCATGGTGTGTGGCGATGATTCATGTTGTGTAAAGCCCAGCCAACCAGGAGGGGCCATATCAGAGCTATGTTTGAAGACGCCAAAGAGAAGAGGATGCATGTGCAGTGCAAAAAAATAATAAATTAAAAAAATCTGAAAATGCGCAAATTCTGCAAACACACCAAAGTATGTTTTCTGCTGAAGGCTAATCTACAAATGCGATGTAAGATGTCAGTTCTTTTTTTTCTTTTCTTTTTTCTTCCCACTCCAGTCAGATCCAAATGCTTGAAAGAGCTACTTTTGTTTCCTTTCATCAGATCCACTCAAAACAAAGATACCTATTCAGAGTTGCCAGTTTTTTTTTTTCATCATCCTTTTTCTCAGGCAAAAA
Organism: Conus canariensis; assembly: GCA_033310375.1. Classification (NCBI taxonomy): domain Eukaryota; kingdom Metazoa; phylum Mollusca; class Gastropoda; order Neogastropoda; family Conidae; genus Conus; species Conus canariensis. The sequence continues at coordinate 12,451,889 of CM065739.1, forward strand.
ACAATTATCAGTGATAGGCTTTGATCTATATATATAAAAAAAAGAGTTGAAATTCACCTAAAAACAGATTTGGCTTATCTGAATAAACAGGGACAATTGATGCTTTTAACCGATGTTAAAAAATGTTGACACATTAACTCAAAATGACAAAATAATTTAAGCTGTGTTCTAGCATAAGATAGGTGGGTATCAGCATTAAACCATTCACAAGGTGTTTTTGCTTATCAGGCGACCTGTACAAAATTTTAAAAGAAAGAAACTCGTTAGTTTTCTCATTCTTTGAATTAAACAGAGTGGACAGTTAATGAAGAGAACCCTCGACTTTTTCCTCCAAAAATGAAAGCTCGGAGAATGAACTGTGGAGTGGGAGTGGGACTATGCCGATATTATGCGTCCTCCTTATATATCTGTAAATCTTAACCACCAGTATCCTTGGGCGGTCCTCAGTAGTCACAAGGAAGTATGCAAAATACAGAGACCAACATATAGGAGCGATTCCTCTTTGGAGTGGATCTCTTCCCTGTATCCATTTGAGAAAAAAAAAATCTGCAAGGTGGCACAGTGTTTATTTCTTCTTTCTGTATTTCAGGATTTCTTTTTAAAAGGAAGAGAAATCTTTGATCTGATGATTGTCTGTTGTTTCATTGTATTTTACTCATTTTTGATGGCCTTGAGGAAACATCAAACTGAACTGTGTTGAAAACAAAACATTTCCAGACATCTTCATCTTGACAAGTGCATTTTGTTGGTCTTGATGACCCAAGACATTACTGCCGTTTGTTGAAGAGAGGAACCAGGCTGGGTCTTTAGAATGGGGTCTTCAATGCACCCATGAATGTGTTCCCTTCTAAGTTCTTGGAGAATTGCATGAAAAGCAGCCCTAAAGAAAATTTGATGTTCTCAGCAGGTTATTCAGAAAAAAACAAAAAACAAACAAACAAAAAACCCCCTGAGATTTGCTCAGCTCTCTCTCTCTCTTATACCAGATTTCCTTAGCTGCGTCAAGTCTTTCAAGACCGAGGAATTGATGACCTCTATTTGTTTTCCTCTAATATTAAGTTGTTCAGTAAACACACACACACACACACACACACACACACACATACACTCTTATATAGATAGACAGACAGATAGGTGTGTGCGTGTGTGTGTGTGTAACTGGACAACTTACACATGCCAAGTAAAAAAAAAAAGAAAGCATGAGAAAAACAAATTTGGGTCATATGAATGCACTTGCCTTGCTTTTTTTTCTTTTCTTTATGGCTTCACGAAATGTATGGATTCAGATGTATATAAACTGATCTTACACAATGTTCGCTCATTTATGTCTATTCTCAGTGACTGCAAATTGTGTCTGTTCCTTGAGTTATCTAATTATGTTGACTCTCAGCATAATTGAAAATAAGAAATGCTGCTCTGTTTCTGATGTGTTTTTTTTTTGTGTGAGGTGGCAAAAATGATGGAGGAAAACACAATTTCACAGAGCATCATCCTTTATTCTTTTATGATTGCATCTTCCATTATTCTTTCTAACCCAAAGACATCACCAGCCTGACACCAAATGCATATTAAAATCACAACATTCATGTCAGTGCTATTCAAACTTGCATACTAGCATCACAACATTCATGTCAGTGCTATTCAAACTTGCATACTAAAATCACAACATTCATGTCAGTGCTATTCAAACTTGCATACTAACGTCACAACATTCATGTCAGTGCTATTCAAATTATCTCAAACCTTCAAACAGGACTTGCATTAATCAACTCTCTTGCGACGTCACATCGCAAATCCTCAGCTACTGTGACTGAAGTATCTTTGGATGAGAGAGCCAGAAAAATTGATTCTGACCAGCTTGCAAACCGACAGTGAAAAGCAACAACTTCTTATCGCAAGTTAGCACAAGTTCATAAGCAAATTTGTGACCTTTTCACTCAAGGCAGCATTTCAGTTTCAAAGGTGACTTATTCGATTTCACTTACGACATTTTTGTTGAAGAAGGTTGGAACAGGAAAGGAACAGAGCACACTGTCACACAATTGGATGCACACATTGTAACAGTGCCAAAGTGGGAGTGATTGAGTATTCAGTTTCAGTTTTGTTGCTCTTCCTGCTATTAACTCTCTTCAGTTCTATCCCTTGAATTTCGATCACTGGTGATCGACGGTTTCCTTCCTGGAATTATGGTATGTAAAACATTTTTATCGCCTAAATAACCTGAAATAGACACATTCATCACAAAAATATTATTATTTTAGAAATAATGCGCAGAATGTTACGAAAAAAGAACATCCATCATTAAATAGTCAGTCTGTTATCTGAACTAAAGAATGGGAGTAATCATTGCTGCTTTGTCAAAAAGAAAATAACATCTGCAACATAAGGTGGTTGCGAAAATGGTAATGCCCTCTAAGAAAGCAAATGCAGTTGTTAGAAAAAAAGAAAAGTCATAACTACTCCATACTTGTCAGGGTGAAAGGAAAGTGGGTGAGTAGGGGAGGGACTGGGAGAGGTAAGAAGGTCAGGGGAGGGGGTAAGGGCAACTTAAAAAAGCAATAAATCTTTGTGGATAATTCTAAGTTATCGGTGATAAAAGCAATTGATCTTTATGGATTATTCTAAGTAATCTGTGATCATTTACTAACAGCAAAAGGCAGGTGATTACCATGAATAAGTTACTGGAATGCAAACAGGAAGCCCTTCATTAACCCCCCCCCCCCCCCTTAAAAAAAAACAAACAAACAAACAAAAAAACCACCCAAAAAACAAAACAAAAATAACAACAAAACTGTAAAAGTCTTTGGAAAAAATGCAACATACACCATCAGCGTTCAATCCAGGCAACTTATCTACCAGAATATGAAGCACATCTTGCCAAGCTGCATATTACAGAATTGATGGCCAAACACTGCTGTAAAGGATAAACCTCCAAACACTTCATTGAGAACAAGTGTAGGAAACAAAGAGAAAAGGTGTGTTGTGTGTGTGTGTGTGTGTGTGTGTGTGTGTGTGTGTGTGTGTGTGTGTGACAAACCCTGCTAAATTAAACAGACGGACAGTTAAGAAGGGGAATGGGTCATAAAATTATCAAAAAACAACATAATGCCACTGAAAATGCTCTTTACCTCACATGCATATGTGCACTTTCACAGACACCAAGCAGCGCTGATAATGCCCGAAATGATTAATTTCATATTGCTTCATCACAACTTTCTGAATGCGTCCTTTCACAAGGAAACGGATTAGGCACTTCATGGAAGCATGCAATCTGACACAACATTCAGGTGAAGTATAACAAAGAAATATTTACACAGACTGACCATGACAGCATGCACACAAATCAATCACATTATGGAAATACTTCATCCATGACAGCAGGCTCCATAAATGTAGACAACACATAAATCAATGTCTCCATTTACAGTGGTGTTGGAACAAGGAAACTAAATACAAGAGGTGGGCAAGTGGAATTTAGCGTGGGCATGTATGTGTGGGGGTGGGGGAGAAAGAAAGAGTGTGTCAGTATGTAATGTACTTGTGAGAATATGCATGCATGTGTGCATCTACATGTGGAATCCCGAATGTATTCTTGATGACCAAGTATTCTCTTTTGAAAAATGTTCACAAGAGAGGAAGAGGAATGTATCAACAAGTAATACTGTCCTGCTGGCATATTTCACTCATGTGATATTTCATCGCATCGTAAAAAAACTCGAATCTATCTCATAGCACTTGTACCAAAGTGACATGAGCCTTTCCTTGACATCAGCAGACTCAAATATTGATACGACTTATTAAGTCCGATCTAAGTCCAAGGTAAGCTCATGCACTATATCCGCTTCACATATTTGTGATACTGTTAAGGTTTGATTTAAATTGATGCATGGCACCTGCTGCCCTACATTTCTATCTGTTCATGCTCTACAGTCTAAACACACATTTATTTGTATCTGCTCACAAACACATTTGTCTAAATGGTGCCCTTTTCATCCCAGTTAATCTCCACAAATCTGAAGGTTACACTCCTTTTCACAACCCAACTTGCTCACTGATCCTGTTCACTTCAGACTCTGATTATAAACATCAGATTCAAAATTGATTCATTCTCTTCACTACCTGACTTGCCCACTGGTGTGGTTCACTGAAATACTGATCACATACGTTAAAAATGGTTATTCTTTTCTCGCTAACTGCTTCATTCACTGATCTTACTCAGTTTAACACAGGTAACACAAGTCTTATCATGTTCAAAAGACCAAGGAAAACAATACTAAAAACAAAAACCACACCAAAGGACAAGATGAGATCAGATGAAAGGATATTGAAAATGATGGGAAAAGAACAAATTGCACTATACTGACATACATGTACTGTTTTTCTTTGGGGAAAAAAAGGCACAAATACATTTTCATGGAGTTGATATCCACCAACTGAGGCTTGGTAAAAAGATACTGAACATTCTTACATCCAATTACCACAGAAACACTACCACAGTCCAAACGTTAAAGCAAGAGTCACATGGCATCTGCATGGCAAATTATTTTTTTAAGAAACAAAAGCAAAATTCATACGAAAACAAAACATGCAATTTTCGTTTTTGAATACTATACACATATATTGCACACATTGGCTTATCGGAGCCTTCCACACTTTGTCAAACTTTTTATGAGACAATGGATTTATGAAACTTTGGATGTTGGTGACAGAAACTGCATTAGAAGAAACACAATTTTTAATTATTCAAGCCTTACAGATCATAAGTGAAAAAGTCCTTTCTCTAGAATAAGCAAAGCTTTCATAATCATACATGATGCATTCAATCTGTCCAAGAAAATTTTCAAAGTGTCTGCGACATGTTCACAGTTTGTTGAGAAATATGACCAAATGAACTCAAACGTTTCACGGATATTATCACTGATACCCATGTGTGCAGTTTTACAAATGAACACACCTTTCCCGTGACTAGAAAAACAATGTCTTTTCCCAATGGACACACGCACAATCTCTGCATTCGAAGGACAGTCACCGGGCATAATAAAGAAAACTTTTCCTATCTTCATACCGTGAGACAAAACACTGATAAAACCAACCACTGAGCTGTAGTATTTGAATAACAGCATTTCACAGTTTGGATAGATCAAGTTCATGAGTCACAAACATATGCCCATACAGAAGTACAGTAATCATGGCAACACTTCTAACTACCATCCAACCCTTCCCTTCCATCTTGGGGAAAAAAAAAAAAGGAGAGAAGGGATACTGAAGAGGTTCACCATCCCAGATCAGTTTTCAGCTGTCAGAAAACTGTACTGACCACAGCAGATTCAGATGAATGCTTAGAACGCGAAGAGAATATGAACATTCCGGAGTTTCTATCGATGCACACACACACACACACACACGCACGCACACGCGCACACACACACACACACACACCCTAATCCCCAAAGAACTGCCAAGTTCGAGGCACAACCGGGTATTAAACAATTCTGAGATTATCATTCCTGCCAGTTGTGGTGGCACTGCATGTAACAGGGCCTTTCAGACTTGCACTTAAACACCGCTTGAGCCTATTTTCCTCTCAGCGCCTTTGTTGCCCATCTGTAGTCACTCTCATTCCTTTTTGTCATCAGAAAAGGAATAGCCATGCCATTGCAATGCTGATTAATGTTAAGCTATTACAATGCTTATCAATGTCTCTGACAATCTGATGATACATTCTGAAGTTAGGCATGAGAAGAGAATCTTTTAGGTTGGTAATGCACTATGCTATCAATTACTGGAAACATTTCCAACTCAGTAACTACCAGTGTGTTGGTATTTCATTACAGGGTGTTTACATTTATGTTTTGTATGTATTTTGATATCTTTCTTTTCTCTGTCTTATGTGTGTGTGTTGTTTCTGAGTGCATCTGCAATGTAAGAACATGAGTATTTGCAAAGTGACAATTCTATGATTTTAACATCCTCTAAACCTTAATCTCTACTTCTGGTAGAAGAATGGGAGTGATGGGCAGAGCACTGGTAGGGTCTACTTTTCTTTCTTTTGGTTAACTTCACACTTGTTCAGTTCATCTGTAAGACAATGAGCTAGCAGTACTATATGATGGTACATCTCCTACACACAATGCCACCAAGCAACATCAAGATTGATAATTTCAGAAATTTCATTCACTACAATACTCGAGCAAAACGAAATACTCGTATCAAATCACTTGAACACAATGGAAAACTAGCTAGTACTCTTGTATGCCCTTTGATTTTCATTTCAAATAATACAGAGCACTCGCACACAAACACACACACACACACACACCACACATACCCGAGCTCCTATTCAAACTTGATCGATTAGAAATATCCCATTCTTTGACTCACAACTTGGGATGGGGGGGGGGGCAACAACTGCTAGTCTACTTCAGCAGCAAACGCATCCATGCGAAGAATGACAGACGCGTACACTACACAAAGCAGTCACTTCACCCTCCCCCCACTTCACGCAGATGGGAAACTGATGCCTTGCAGCAACTCTTCCAGACGCCCGTCCTTGCTGCAAAAGCACCGAAAGTCAGCCAGCAGCTTGTCCTGGAAGTCTTCGTAGCCCGTGTTGCTGGAGCGCCACCTCTTGGTGGACATGAAGTTCCAGGACCACAGGAAGCCAACACGATGGTTCATCCCACACTTCAGGTTGGACTGCTGTCGGGCGATGTAGTCCTTGTGGAGGTCAGACGACGACCTCTTCACCATGTGCCCTGCGGTCGGGGAGGAGGAGTATTTTATCGGAATCTTGACACCCACGGTGGATGGGGGGGTGGAAGGTGGGGAGGGTTTCAGTTCAGGATGAGGATGAACATGCCGACAGTACAGTGGACGTACTGGTGTTTGTAGTCTTCCACTTCCACGTAGGAGCTGGGCACGGAGTGCAGGTGGCTGCCCTCCGGCTGCTTGACTGAGCAAGGCACAAACCCAAACCTGCAAAGCCAGTCACATGGAATCTGTGAAATCAACCTATCTTACTGGTTCCTGCACACAAGTTCTTTTTGAGCAAACCTGCAATCATCCCTGAATCTCAGACAAAAACAAAGGATGGTCTAAAGACTGCATTAAATGTTACACTGTATCTGTATGGTCCTATTTGACATAAAATAACGCTTTGATTGCTAAAGGCCAGTCCACTCATCAGTGAGAGACTGCAGCATCCTTGAGTTCAATCAAATACAGCAGACAGATAAAGTTACCACGTACCACTGTCATGTCTCATTTCATTTGGATAACCCTCAGGATTCCCACAGACCAAAAACAAAAATCACCAAAATTCTTTGGGGGAAGGGGGGGGGGGTTTGGGGGTGTCCAGCTGGCATGTTCTCCTCCCCCTTCCTCTTCCCCCCATCTGGAAAAAAATTTTGGAACTTGCTTTCAAAATCGTGCAGTCTGATGCAAATCTGCCTATCCTACCCCATGACCGGGACCATTTGTACTTACAGCTTTTGTCGCTCTTTTTTTTCTTTTTTCCACTTTTGCAGTGTTGCAGAGCATGACATAATTTTTGCCCTAAATGTGGCAGAGAAAATGGCCACTGCCTGCTCTCCGGCAGAAGTTTATGGGAGATTTCATGACAAGAGTGTGTTTGCGACCACGACATGAGTGTGTTTGCAACCAAACCTCAACTTGCAACCAGTGCCTCACAGACCCCACTGCCATTTTTTGTCCTTGTTCGCTGATTTCTATTTCTCATTTTTTTTGTTCTATTTCTATATTTTGCTCAAATCTGCTGACAAGTGGGAGCACTGAACTTTGTTCAGGTGAAGCGGTAACACCTTTCAAGTCAACATCAAGTACAGTTACTCTTTTTGATTATGGACATGCCAACCTACATTCGGTAAAATTAGTAATCAAAGGGGAGGGGGGTGTCCAGCTGGCATGCTCCCGTCCCCCTTCCTCTTCTATGGAGTGACCTCCATAGAATGATTTAACACCAACGTCTTTTTTCCTCGTAACATTTCCAAAGCAAATGCAAACTGTTGAAGGTATCAGACTGTACACAAAGTGTTTCTCTATGAATGCTCAAAACATACAGTAATTTTCTTGTTGCAAGGTACCACTTTTTCCCCCATGATGACATTCCACACCTAATCTGGTGACTGTGCCTTTTAGCTTACCAAAATAGAATTTCAATGTAAAAGATTCCAGTAGGTCTCAATGCTTAGGCCTATGAAAACACGAGTCAGAGTACAAGTGTCTAAGTAACCAATAAACATCCACTTCCATAACCTTTGATATCCACAAACTGGGATTTGTTAAGACAATCCTGTGACTGATCAAAGATGAAGGATTCGACACATAGCAATCCACTTCTCCCTCAACAGGTGTCAAAACGCAACAAATGGCGTATGATGCGAATGTCAAACCGAGCACCACTGAAATAGCAGAACAGTAAACACAATCCAAAAACTGCATTTGACCTTAAGATACACGAATCGATGGTGAGAAATTGGCGCAAACAGAAAGGAACTAGCATCCTGCATCAGTGATCCAGCAACTTTCTAGCTGGGAAACCCAGTGTAGTACAACAGAAGCGGATGACTCGGCTGAGGATGCAACCAAGCCTCGAACTGCCCAGGCAACCATCAATGGCGCCATTCTCAAGCTGTTCGTCTCAGAAATTGCAGACATCTCCTGGTTTTCTGCTGAAGACTCGGACAGCTGAGCTGTTTTCCAGTACTCTTCCATTTCTATTCAGTCTCCTCAACCTGTGCTATGCATGTTAGAGAAAACTGTTCGTGCGACACCAAATAAACGCAAGTGTTGCCATTGAATCTGAGGCTGACATTTCATATTGTTGCGTTTTGATCTATCAATCGACCAACGTTTGGGGCTATGTCTTATCTGTACCTTGTGCCCGGTAGCTTGCAAAAATGAAATTCTCTTTTTTCTTACAATTTCAGTGGGTGTATCTACACCATGTAAAGTCATTAATACAAATACCATGGTGCAGAGGTTAGCACCATTGGCAAAGGGATTAGAGGATGTGGTTTTGAATCTGAAAGTAGAGCTGCTTTATCTTTTGTAGCTCCAACCAGCTTCTATCCATTGCTGTGTCTGTTATGGGCTCAAATGTGATTGAAACCAGTTATGTTCTATCCACTACATGGATGCCTATGAAAATTTTGTTCAAATTTCCCAACATTGCAGATGTAACCGCAGACTTGAGCAACATCCAGATATATTAGGAATGGAAGCATAGAGTACAACCCTGTCGTAATGCCTCAGACTAGTTCTATGGAACACTGCAGAACCATCCCTCATCTTTTTCCTCACTAAACGTCATAAACCAAATCAAAATTCTTTCTGTTTCCACAACCGCACTCATGGTGACCTAAGTTTCGCGTTCCCCTCCACATGCAAACCAGTTTTGAGTCTGTGTCCAAGTCTTCGCTGTTTGGTGTTTAGCAAGTCACTGGGAATACCACAGTACCTTCGCTCACACTGGTTCCCTGACTTCGCAGTCACTGCCATCAGTAGGATGTTTACGTGGTTTTCTGTGTATGCTGGATCAGGATACGCACATCCAGACATCGTCAAAGAGGCTCAGCGGCAGTGCAGTGTCTCCTCTGGAGTTGGACCCATGATGACCTAATATTGATAGCTCTCTAAGAACTGTTAATACTGGAACCACGACAGAATGTTCTTGGTTTGGCTGTGTTTATGACGCAGTTATGTGAGAGATGTGAGAGTAAATAAAGATATAAATGAATGAATGAATAAACAGGCCAAATATGTAGCACCAAAAAACACACATTGAACCTTGACCAAATACATAACAGAGCATACATGTTTCTTCCATATTCCTTTGAAAAAAAAAAAAGAAACTTTAAACACAGACCCTAGTCCTCTCTAACATTGCTACCTTTTCAGTATGGCATCTTGGATGATAAGCAGGCGTTCCTGTTTTGTGTCCTCTGTACAGTCTGCAAAAAAGGGAATGAATCCATGTGAAAAGGAAGCATTTTTCAGTTAACTCATGCACTGACGGTGCCTCTTGCCCTCTCTGACTACCTTTCAGGTAACCTGAATCACTGGCCCTAGCATCATCAAGGCAATAACTGTGTCAAACAAAGTTAACATACTATGAGCACACTAATGCAAAGAATGAAATATGACAGAACCGTTCCCTCCCCCCCCCCCCCCCCCCCCCCTCCCAAAAAAAAGGTAAAACTGCTGATTTCGCATTCTTATTAGTTAGACCAAAAATTATGTTGCACTTATCTGAGCACATTCACCAATGATCTGTGTTGATAATGTATAGCATATGTTAAATCTGTTTGCTGTAACCCTGAGCATTGTGAAATCATGGGTTAGTAAATGCAACCAAGCTTGTCACATACAGTGTCACCGACTACATGACTGAAACTGTATGTGCAGTAACAGCACAGGACCGGAAACTTTCATCGTCCTGACAATCACAGATTACCTCGGAACACCCCTTCCTCAAAGTCAATGTTGAGAGGAATGAAGATGGGGCCCCGCAGGGGATCGGAGTTGACACAGTTGGGGAGCGCAAAGGGGTCCCCAGGCACGGGGATCAGGTGAAAACCACAGGAGGTAGCTTTTCGCACCCAGCTGTAAATCTGCACATGTAGTTGTACACACCGTCATTTCTTGAGTCGCAGACACCGATTTACCTTTCAGACATGCAATGCATTTCTCTATAAAAAGCTCTCACCTGCAGAGTGCACGATGATTTTTAGTATTCTGAGCTGTCAGTATTATGTTCAGAGGTTCTCTCTCTGTCTCTCTCTCTCACACACACACACACACACACACACACACACACACACACACTCTCACATGTACACATACACACACAGAGGTGGACAATACTCGGATAGCACACTATGCTAGACAAACTGGAAAAAAAAAAACTGACAACAACCTACACAAAGATCAAATTACAAAAGTAAATTAGTATTAGACTGCTGGTCATCATGAATAACTGATTTTGAAATTATAAAACAAAGATGCATTTAAAAAGAGAGTGAGAGCCACTATTACTTTAAGACAGTCTTCAAATGTGTGGGAAAAACAGTTGATGCACCACAAACGAACAAACATACAAACAAGAACCAACAACAAAGAAAAAAGAAAGAGACATCAGGACTGAGCATGCATACCTGGCAAAACTCAAAGATCAAAACAATTGTGTTGTTATTTTTTTTTAATGTATATGCTCATGTTACAAATCTAAGCTTAGACTTATAACACCAAATTCCATCTGTCACTCTCAGCTTCAAGAAAAGGAAAAGAAGAAGAAAAAAGAAAGAAAGAACGAAAAACAAATAGAAAAAAACACATAAATAATGCCATACTAGTAAACAGAAACTGCAAAAAGACATCTAGACACTTTGAATAGTATGTACAAATTACATGACCTAGTCACTAAATTACAACTAAAAAGCTAGCGTATCATAAATTGTGACCAGGAAAAAACATGTTTCCATGACAGACAGAAGCATGGTCCACAGACAAAACATAAACAAACAAAAGGAAAGACAAAAACCACACACACACATGCCCACGCGCGTGCGCACACGCACCCACACACATACAAACGCGCACACACACACACACACACACACAAATGCACAAACACATGCGCGCACACACACACACACACACACACATGCGTGCGCACACACATACACACACACATACACAGAAACACACACAAACAAGAGTCAACCAGAGTAACTGAAAAGAGGAAGTAGCAAGCACAGAACTTCAAGGCAGTAGGGGAAGCTATCTGCATGTAACAAAGCCCCCTGGGATCCCCACATGGACATGGAATCCCAATCCAAAATTGCAAGCCCAGTAAGCAACCGCCCCCTTCACCACCAAAAAACAACAACAACAACAACAACAAAACCCAAAAAAACCCAAGGCTGACCATGTCTCCCAGGAGTGATCCGGTGGCCACCATCCACTGAATGTGCAGCTCAAAGGCGCACAGGGGACTGTAGTAGGCGTGGTAACAGGAAGTGGCCCACTCCTGACGCTCGCTCTTCTTGTTGGGGTTGACGTCCACGTTCACATACTTGTGCAGCAGGGTGGCTGAAAGACACACCCAGCAGTTACTATGGGATGGGGGAAGGTGACCGGGGGGTGGGATGGTGGATGGGGATGGGAGGGGCACTAGGTGGAGAGTGTGTAAGTGCTGTTGCATGTCTGGGTGAAAAAAAAAAAAAAAAGCGAGAGAGAACTTGATTTCACAAATGTGTGTATAAAAACATGCAGACATGTTTCTTTGTATGAGTTCTTCTCCCTCCTCCCATTTCACAGTTCATTTGCAGAATTCCACATCACATAATTATGGGGATTCGTAACTGATACAAAAAATCCAAGAGAATGCACAAGAAATATGTGAAAGGTCAGTAGAATCTACAGGGTGGAGCTTTACTGTGTTAACGCACAGAAGTCCAAGGTGGACCACCATGTCACAGGTGTAACGACACTGCTGACGTTTCAGTTTAATTTGGTAAAGTGTACCAGTTCAACAATTCAATGCTTAGCTCCACAAAGTGACTGAACAATGAAATCAAAAGACCAGTTAAAAATTCACACCAGATATCCATATAATCACAGGGATCTTGTCGCTAACTTCAAATCGGGCAAGCTAACTCTCTACCTTTTGGTGGATTTTTGCCAGATCTCTTTCCACATTTGCACAGAAATGGAACATTCCATGGGGGGAAAAAACATGACTGGCAATGTAGTGATCAGGTAATCAGAAACAGTGGCCTTCATTAGAACGAATGAAAGAAGGCAAAGCCAGTTTAAACCATTGTTGTGGATTAGCATGGACACAAAATCAACACTGAAGTGAAAACAGGAGCCAAAAAAAAAAAGGTCTATTTTCTTATAACTCCTGACCTCTTCCCTCTTCTGCTCCTTCCCAAATGCCCTGCCTTCATCATTTTCTTCCTGTCAAAAGTCAGCTGGGTTGGTCTTCATGCCTTTCACTTCTTCTTGATCCCAGTTCATGATATTTTCCTCTGATTTTTTGTTTTGTTTTCATTCTCTTAGAGTTGGTACATCCGCTGAATTATATCCATAACTCTTCCTTTCCCTCCTATGACCCATCTCTTATGCAAAGTACCTATGTCATCAAACTATCTCTTATGCAAAGTACCTATGTCATCAAACTATCTCTTACGCAAAGTACCTATGTCATCAAACTATCTCTTATGCAAAGTACCTATGTCATCAAACTAACTGTAAACCTAACAGAAACAGCACCCAGAGGACGAGACGATGTAATTTTCATCAGCATCCCATAAACTGAACATGGAAAAACAACAACAACAAACAAACACACAAAACTTGTCTGACAACAGCTTGGAAAGGAAAAGCTGGATGATTGTGAAGACCATCAAGACTGTGATGCAGATGAAACGCTTGTAAAGAAACTTTTCAATAAGTTAATGTGAACCAATCTGATTATTAATACATTTTCTATTTGCACTCTTTTTGAAGCTTTCCATGTGTGGTCTACAAACTGATTTTAAAGGTCATGTTGAGAGAGAGGGGGAGGAGGGAGGGACAGAGAAATTGAGAGAGATAGAGTCAGAGAGAGAGAAAGAAGGAGAGGGAGGGAGAGAGAGAGATAGAAACAATCTCATTAAAGACAAACCCAAGATAATAGTCCTGCATATCATCAGCAGGTCCACCAATTAACTAGCTTCTCTCTCTTTCGCTCTCTCTCTCTCTCACCCACCCACACACACACACACCACACATACACACACACACACACACACACACACACACACACACACACACACACACACACACACTATGCATTCAAACACATGCACATACAAGCAACTCCCTAATCTTGAGACTGTAAAAAACATAGTCATTCCAGAAGTGGGTGCAAAACTTGCTAAGTACAGTCACTCACAGTGCATATTCACCCACAGAAACCTGACATCTTTTTCATGAATGGCAAACCAACAGAACATAACAATAAACATGCTGTGCTTTGCATACACAAACAAGTCCACACATGCCAACTGATCAAATTCCAACCCAACGTCTATTTCATTAACACGTGCTTGAAAAAGCAGATGTACAATACATATACATAGATTAATGTGTATGTGAAGCATACATATTAAAAAATAATCAAACAATTCCACTAAAACAATACAGACTATAAGAATGTCTGATTTCAGCCTGCCCATTTGCCAAAGCACATTTGTACAAAACGCTAAAATGAAAACAGACATTAACTGCACTGAAGTCGGTGCCAATGTAGTAGATAACTGAATTCCACCCCCAGGATATGCAAGCAAACTATTGTAGGAAAGAAGCAGCCTTTGTGGGCTATCACAGTTGGCTACCGCAGTGTATCTCCAACCCTTCGTCCCAACAACCCCATTGCCCATCAACACCAAACCAAGCTCTCTTTGTCACTGTCCCGGCACCAACAGCTACTCTGCAGGGAGTTAACGTCAGGACACAGAGAGGTCCTCCATCCACAGCGACTGTTGACTCTCCCGTCCTGTCTCCACTCTGATCAACCCAAACTCAGAACTAATGGACAGCCACCAAGTATAATAGCTGCTGCATCAACGCCGCCGTCTGGGTGAAATTTATTCTGAAGGACGTCGGTTCTCCGCTATTTCCGTTCTCACGAATGAGGGCCGAAGTTGCTGCCTCTGAATTGCCTAACAGTTTGGAAATGGCGTTCAAGGTCGATTTGGAGGAGTCTTGAGATTTTCAGTTAATAAGAACCTTAATGATTATCATAAACAGCACTTTAACAAGCAAAAATGTCAGATTCATCCATACTGAACCTTTTCTGAATTGTCGTACAATTCAGAGCCTTCAACTATGGCCCTCCATACGTGAGAAGGAGTTACTTATGCCAACACTGAAGGTGTCCACCTGGTTATGCCCTGATCACACCATGGAGATGAAAACATGTTATCAAAGCATGAGAAGTTTGAGGCAAAATCATACAATTGTTTTCCATAAAAACATAATGGTATTTCCTACAAAGCACAGTCTCCCAGCTAGCTATCCACACACACTTGGAAAAAAACAAACAAATAAACAAAAAAATATGCATCTACAGTCCCTTCTCTTTCTTGGATACATGTATTTTTTACTGTTGATGCACTTGCTGGACATGTGTTTAGGCAACATTCAATCAGGGTGAAGCACAGACAAATGCATACACAAAATACAGGAATCATGCTCTCTTGTCTGCAGCAGAACAAGGCAACTTGAACTGAGTAGCTGGAAGACAGAAAGAAAAAAAAAAAACCCACTTGGGGCAGAATGAGACTCTAGTTAAACTTTTTCCCCACTACAAACTGCTATATATGCTGATGACATACAAACCAACCAAAATAAGAAAAAGTCTCAAAGGTCAGGAAGCCATAACTCCTAGTTCTTTTGCGATGAAAAAAAGGGGGGCAACTTCAATCCAAAGAAAAAACTAGTGACAAAAAAAAAAAAACAAGGATGTAAAGAAAAATCCCAAACATCCAACAAGCATTTCTTGGCATTCAAGGCAAAGACTGTGTGCTTTTTACGTAAAAGGAAACTAAAAAAGGAATGTATCTTAAGCTCTACGTAAGCATTAACGTAACAATTTGTGCAAAATATATCCAAGTTTACATAAAGCCAGAATATAAAAATAAACAGGTGACTTTTTTTTTTTTTTTTTAACGAAAACATACAACTACAAATGAATTCACAAAAGGGGGAAAAACAGTACAGAAAAATAAGGAAAATGATATCTTGTAGTTAATAAATAAATACACAGAGAAAGGCAATCAGACAGGAGTTATGAAGCCAAAGGTTCCTAGTAATCTACAAAGTGGATTACCATATCTTCTGCATGCATTATTCTTTTTTTATACATATGTATATAAAGTCTTAAGGAAACAAACTGATTGGAAACAATCTCCACTCTTGCCCACCTACTACTGTTGAGCTTCAAACCACGGACCACAGACAACGCAATTCCTATGCTCTGACCACCTGCCTACCCAAAACTGCAGACCTTGAATCAACTTGTCTGGACCTGACCACTCGATACAAGCACCCAGCACTGCTGCTAATCTTTGGGACACAAAGCGAATCGTCCTGTGTGGAGAAGGGGGGGGGGGGGGGGGGGGGGGGGGGGGGGCAGGGAGAAAGTTATACTTCCCTTTCAAGATGATGACAGATGACAGAAGTCTGATATACAGCACCTTTTCATGTAATTTAACTCTTTCATTCCCAACCACAGTTCAAGGGTTGTTGTGTGATTAAATGGCATAGCTGGTTTCATGAACATGGTTATTTCCTTCCAAAACGATTTGAGCACTGCAAGACATTTGAAGTCGTTTTTCACAAGTTCTGACTTGTGTTTTGATGCGCGTCTTGTTTGTGCCTGTTCTGTACAATGGAAAGTGTTGGTGAGCATGTCAACATGGCTGCCACGAGACACAGCACAGCAGAGGTGGCTGGACTTTTTGCTGGATTCGCCGCAAGACGGTAACAATGGACACAATGAAAATGTGGCAGGAAATGAAAACGATGTTGTTGATCAACAACGACAATGACTCAAATGATTCTGATCACCCCGACAATGACTCAAATGATTCTGATCACCTCGACAATGACTCAAATGATTCTGATCACCCCGACAATGACTCAAATGATTCTGATCAACCCGACAATGACTCAATGATTGTGATCACCCGACAATGACTCAAATGATTGTGATCACCCGACAATGACTCAAATGATTCTGATCACCCCGACAATGACTCAAATGATTCTGATCACCCGACAATGACTCAAATGATTCTGATCACCCGACAATGACTCAAATGATTCTGATCACCCGACAATGACTCAAATGATTCTGATCACCCTGACAATGGCTCAAATGATTCTGACCACCCGACAATGACTCAAATGATTCTGACCACCCGACAATGACTCAAATGATTCTGATCACCCGACAATGACTCAAATGATTCTGATCACCCGACAATGACTCAAATGATTCTGATCACCCGACAATGACTCAAATGATTCTGATCACCCGACAATGACTCAAATGATTCTGATCACCCTGACAATGGCTCAAATGATTCTGACCACCCGACAATGACTCAAATGATTCTGACCACCTGACAATGACTCAAATGATTCTGATCACCCGACAATGACTCAAATGATTCTGATCAACCCGACAATGACTCAAATGACTCTGATCACCCGACAATGACTCAAATGATTCTGATCACCCGACAATGACTCAAATGATTCTGATCACCCGACAATGACTCAAATGATTCTGATCACCCCGAGTAGGATTACTTCTCATCAAATACGTCAACCAAACGTGGGTATGATCATGCTGAAAGTAGGTGGAGATGAGGACAGCTAATCCCACGATTGCATGGTATCTCATTCTGTAAACTTGAACATATCATTCAGTTTTATTCCCCATTCATTTTACTTCAATAAAATGTTGATTATTCTATACTTTTGAGCATCATTCTTTTTTCTTCTGTTTTTCTTTTTTTTTTTTTTTTTTTTTTGGGGGGGGGGGGGGGGGAGGTTGATGACTCTGATTACAAAAATTACAAATAATTCTGGGAGTCAATGGAAAACAGCCCAGTACACATGCACAGAGAAAGCAATCTTAGCATTACAACATGGGGATCTTTTTTTTTTTTTTTTTTTTTACCAAATTCTTTCCTTTCTTTTTCTTCAGTTTTGTCCACCTTCTTTTAGCTCTCTTCTTTTAAAATGACAAAACACTGAAGAAACAGTAGTTTCATAATCATATCTGAAACAGCAAAATCACTTTAAAAAAAAAGAAGTAGCTGCTGGATACATCGACCTGCGTTTCAGACATGCGAGTGAAAAACACATGCACGCAATTTTGAGACAGTTTCTGTGCATCCCATTTAAGGAATATGAAGCAAATGAGTGAGTTGGGTGCTGACCAGGCTGTCAAAAACCTCCCCTCACAATCCTCATATTCACATTGTGCAGCTCCACTGTTACAGGCACGCATCTTGCCCTGACTCTGTCCAGTCCTCAAGATACAGTGGAGCGTTTCCCACCAGAGACAAAAGAAGTCCGGGATGGATCTCACGAAAGACTGACAAGGCATATCGCCTCGGTAGTGTTGTGTATGACCATAGCCCCGAAGAGTCACACACTCTGTCACAATTCTGGACAATCACAAGCAGAAGCCTCTCTGTTTCCATCCCTGAAGGATGAAAAATGCGACAACACTGCTTAGGACTGGCGTAGTCTTGCTAGTTTGCTTCTCTGTGTTAAGATGCTAGGTTTTGTTTGGTTGTTGGTTTTATCATTTTACAGCAACAAATGTGAGTGAATCTTTGGGAAATTATGCAGTTTTCCTTTACCATGGAACAGCGATGACTGAAAATCTGTTAAGAGAGTGCTTAAAAAGACACCCTAATTTACAGTCACATACATATGTAAGCTCACACACACACCACACACAAGCATGCGTGCGCATGTGCACACGCACATACACACACACAAACACTCAAAACAATACACACCTACAGCTTTGCCCATCTGAAACGACAGCATTTCCTTTGAAAAGGCAGATCATTCTAGAGATCCAAGCAGCAAACTAAAAACCTCAGCGAGAAGGCCAGCAAAGCAGAATGTCTTTTCTAAACAAACATGCCCCCCAAATTCTAGTAAGCTATCCTACAAAGCACCAGAACTCCACACACACACACACACACATACACACACACACACACACACACATTTTTCTTGGATGTTATCACCAAAACCCCCTCAGGGCCCCAACGACAAGCCTTTCAGATCAATGCTCTGTGACATAGATGTAAACTGAATCAACAGAAGACACAAAGTTAAACAAGGGGAGACAAGGCAGCGGTAAGATGAGACGGATTATCTCCACTTACCATTCTTGGCACACACGTTGATTTTGCCTGAAAAGTACTTGCGCTTCAGTTTCACATGATATCCACCAACTTAATGAACAAAGACAACTGTTAACACAAGGCTTCATCCATTTCACCAGGGACATCTTCAACAGAGTATAAACATAATCTGACACTAAACGTACAAGACAAATAAATCTGTATTGATGACAAATATGGACTGAAGGAGGAGAAAGGAAGAACAACTTCATCCTAACAGGCACTGTTAACAGAAACACTTCTTAGATTTGACCTTTGCAGCAACTGCCGGCATCTGGTAATCCTTTGTTGTTGCTGTTGTTGTTGTTGTTGTTGTTGTGTGCAGTCACAATAACATTATGCACACCGCTCATTCTGGCTCCCCCATACACACCCACACCCAAGCTCACCCTGCTGAAGTTAGAGCACCAATGGCCGACCAGGAGCTATAAATATCATCTCAATCCACCAGAGGAGACACTGCACTGCTTGTGGGTTACGTAGGAGCTATTTGGTGGTGCTTATTCTGATCTGCTTACTCCAACCAGGAGATGACAGCCCTGATATGGCCCTTTGCTGTCGGCTGGGCTATAAGCAACCTCACCTAGCTATAAGTATCACCTCAACCTACCAGAGGAGACACTGCACTGCTTGTGGGTTACATAGGAGGTGTTCGGTGGTGCTTACTTTGATCCAACATCAGCAGGACACTGTCTTATGGATCAGTGACGATGAGGATGATGAAGTTAATGGTTGTGGAGGTCTGTGGGCTGACGGGCTATGCTCTCCACTTCCTTTCACAACACATCCCAGCATCAACCTAGCGCAAGACTTGTAGACGCCTGCAGTGTTAGTCTCAGTAACTCACGCCTTTTATAAAGGGACTAAAACCTAATATATCATACTACCAAGTAAACCTAATCATATATTATACTATCAATCATTTATCTCAACAGCCAGCTGCAAGTGAATCTGTGGCGTGCTGGTTCACCGATAATGGTAATAGAATTTTGCAGATGAAGCATGGAAGTACAAGGAGTGGTCAAACAATGACAAGCCTGACCCTGACCTTTGGGTACAAGTCACTGCGCATCAGCAACGGACGGGGAAGAATACAGCTGGGTAACATTAACAATCTGGCAGCGCTTGTTGGGACTGAAGACAAGCTGGACACTGTCTACCTGCACCTCTACTAACAACAGTAACTGCTTGATCATTAACCTGTTCAGACCCTGTCAATCACTTAAAGAAAGACACCTCTGCTTCTGATCAGACAGATCCACTCCCAGGCCTTCTCTCTTCATATGAGCCTGTCAATACTTGATTCTTCCCCTTTGCTAGGATGTCCCCTAAAGGTTTAGATGTGGAGGGGGAAAAGGAGACTGAGATCCCCACACACACACACACACACACACACACACACACACACACATACACACACACTATATGCACACACACACACTCACACACACACACACATACATGCACCACACACACACACACACACACACACACACACACACACACACACACACACACACACACACACACACACCACACACACACACACACACACCACACACACACACACACACACACACACACACCTCTTCTTTACTTCCTTCTTACATTTTCAAATTGTTTTAAAATCTGCTTGTACTTTTTTTTTTTTATGTTTTAAATCTGCTAATATTTTCAAAAAAATGTTTTAAAT
Organism: Conus canariensis; assembly: GCA_033310375.1. NCBI lineage: Eukaryota > Metazoa > Mollusca > Gastropoda > Neogastropoda > Conidae > Conus > Conus canariensis. Next base: position 12,472,589 of record CM065739.1, read on the forward strand.
CAACAAGTAAACAATTAAGTTTCTAATACACTGCACTATGTCAGACCATAGAATACCAGATCTTTGCCTGATTTCCTCACACTATTGCCCTTATTGTAATAAATTCACAGATTCCTAGGGTAAACACGGCAGATCAGAAAAAGCTGGTGAAGACAGCATTTCTACTCTAACCTTAGTATTGTTTTATGAAGTCACTTCAATTCTTTCAAATTCAGTGCCTACTTACTACCTGAAAGCCCCTCTTCTTCTAAAAATGTTATCTTCTATAAATTCAGTCTATGAGCTTGGAATCTGAGGTAGTCCAAAAATGTATCATAAATGTTAGGGATATTTCTGACCACCATCTTGTGTTTCACTGTCCCATGTTCATAGTTTTATTCTGAAAACAAAAAAGGATTACATTTTTTTAGAATTCTGTACCATTCTCAGCAATCTGTAACATTCATTGTTGAAGAGTTCAGTCAGTCTGATGTGGGAAACTGGTGATTTTTTCCACCTACTTTTTTTTTAAAGTGTGAAGACATGTATGTCTAATAAGTGAGAATACATAAAAACCCATGGGGAGTAAAGTAAGGAAAAACTTCATAAAAGCAGCAACCAGGTCAGTACTGCAGACTGTGGATCTGAAAGTCGTGGGTTCGAATCCCATTCCAGCCACATACTTGTGGGATTTGGGAGTCCTGGCCGACTTTTACTGAGTGTGTTCTGGACTTTTACAGGAAGACAAACCACACATTTTAATTTCACCTACTTAATGGACGCGTCTATTATGAGTGTTGCTCAAATTTCATGACGAGCACTGCAGGTGTCAGAATATACCGGACCTTGTTGACAGTGCAGAATGTTATCAAAGCCAGCACTACAGCCCTGCCTTGTTGTCTCAGAACAGAATGGAACTCAATACTCCATCTCCATCATCCTTATCAATCATCTTCACTAAAACCTGCTTCACGCCCAGCTCCTGAGGTGACCTTGGTTTTGACTACCTCTCCTCATCCATCCCTGAAATGAGTTCACGTCAAAGTTGACATCAGCTAGTTGCAGGTGATACTGTTGGATGGACTGGTGGCGCCCTCAGGATCGGTTTACTCACTTACCCTGACACTACAAGTAGCCAATTATCGTCGTCACTACAGACCTCAGTGGGTGGTATTGTGTGTGTGCTGAATTAGAACTGGTACTACAGTACACCACTGAAGTAACTTGGCAAAGTGCAGTGTCTCCTCTGGTGAGGTGCTTCGTGGTGACCTGACACTGATTGCTTCCTGTACTAGGACTGGGAAAGGATGCACCTGGAAGTAGCCATGTATCATGGGGCTGAACTGAGTGGCTTAGGAGTACTGTCAGTATGGGCATGTAAGATGAGACTGAAAAAATAAAGTAAAAAATCAATGTATACCCACAGTCTCCAAAAGCAAAGTATCAACAGCCCACAGATTCACTTTTTTGTGTTTCATATTCAGAACGTTGATGTTGTGCATGTTATCCACCAAAACAGGGCAAAAAATATTCACAATGTCATAGGTTTTTTGTAACAAAATTTCAAGAGAACTTTTGGATTTGTTATTACTATGCAGAAAACCACATGTGAACCTTATTTTAAAACACTTGTATGATGTGACATTCTTATCGGTAAATTAAGACCGAACACAGGTGTGAGATCAAATGGCTAAGTTGAAAAATTAGATGTCAGCATATGAATCTGCGCATACACATATGATTATGTGCAAATAAACATAAACAGATCTTTCTTTTTTTCTTCTGATTTTGCATCATACCAGAATGTTCAGCCTTATGCAAGGATTACCACAGAACATGACAACAAAGGAAAACAAAAATCGAAAAAGAAAAAACAAACAAACAAACCCAACTACAGAAAATAGTAAGGCAGACCAAAAGACTGACCAGTATGTTACCATTTGCGTTACATCTACTATGTCACTGTACATGGATTTTTTCATTATAAAGAAAGAAGACCAAGACGGAGCACATTGTTGTTCCTCTATATTAAAGGCCTTTGCACATGTAGTACGATTTGGGGCATGCTGATCAACAGATACTTCACACTGCACACTGCGTTTGGTTCAACAATACTTTTCTGTAATGCTGAGAGTAGACATTTACAGACACAAAAAGATTGCTAAAGTGATTATTCTTACTCATTTTTAAAGTAGGACCCATCTCATCTAATGATAATCTCATCCTGTGATAATGTAAGCCAACCCTTCCTCCAGCTTCAAAGCGGAAGGGGTGAAAGACGAATATTCACCTGCAGACCAAAGACAATATTCACCTGCAGACCAAAGACAATATTCACCTGCAGACCAAAGACAATATTCACCTGCAGACCAGTAACACTTCACAACATGGTGAACAAAACAAGGCACTGTCTCATTGCCTCCTCAGTGCCATCTGCCGATACTGAACGAGAATATTGCTCGAGAGACCTGCAGAGGTCTTTTTCTTCAAATGTCTTGGTTCCACTCCGATTGAGGCTGCTAAACAAAAGGGAGTGTCCAAACAAGGCTCTGACACAATAGGTCTGGCGTGATAACACCATCTGGAAGACTGTGTCTTTCAGACTGCGTGTGAACATCAGCGTGTACAAGTCACTGGCAGTGTTCACCCAGCACAGACACTGAAAGCAGGCCTCCAATCAAGCAGTCCAGGCCTTGGACTACAATGATTCGCACAATGTCACCACACATTTCACTGGGAACAACTGACCGATGACTACACCCAGGGTTAAGCAAGTCGGTGCAGAGGCTGGCAGAAAAGACCCTCTCCGCACAGCTATCAGAAGATGTAGGCTTGATCTGTCCAAGATCCTCCTCATTCAGGAGCAATGGATACAGACCCAGAGTCAAACCAAAGAAGCCTCGGGTGAAGAGATGGAAAACTTGACAGCTTACAACACCTCTACCTTGTTGCACATGACTGAGGACAGAGGTCTGAAGAGATTCTGACTACCTTGTATCTGTTGCAGAACCCTGACTAGCCGATGTTTTGGGCAGACTTGTTTTCTTATGATGAACAACCTGGAATTTTCCCACAGAAAACCCGGGAATTTAACATAAGAGAATAAAACCTAGAAATTCACGACAACACCAGAGCCTTGCGATAAACAAGATTTAATAGATATAGTTTGTCTCCCAAATGCCAACTTGTAATTCCTGGGAGTATAAAATACTTTTAAGAGAACTTCTACATCAGTTTTTACCTTTTCACAGGAGAACTACTGTCAGTTACTGAACTTTTCATATACTTTTTGCCTGTGGCTGACTTGGCTGCAGACATCTTGGTGCAACAGTACGTTCTTCATAAACAAGAAATACTGTCACTGGTTGAAAGACAGATGACACAAACTTATTATATTATTATCAAAAGCGAGTTTGAGAAGCTAAGTAGTTTCTGATTTGATCTTGCGTCTTTTTATACAAATAGAAAAAAATTGATATGGATTGCCAGCCCTCTGGGATTTTCCGCATTTACTTGGAATCCATGATTTTACCTGAAATTTCAGAATGCTGTTCGGAGGATCCCAGCTAAACTAGGGAGGGTAAGTAGATCTGTTTAGGGCAATGATAATGGTGACAATAACAACAACAATGATGATGATGATGATGATGATGATGATGATGATGAGAAATAATGATGATGATATTGACAATGATACTTTGACTCCTGTGTGTTTTTCAACTGCAGACATTGTTATAATCAGTAAGAACAAATCAGTATGCACCCTGCAGCAAGCAACAAACTGTACAAACAAAAAAATCGTTTTTTTTAAATTTTTTTATTCAGCCTCATACTTATGGCTGCTGAAATATTTTATTCATGCACATTATTAGACTGCTGACAAACTTACCTAAATTATCTTCATTTCTTTTCTTTCTGTCTCTTTCTTCATTAAAGACATACAAACAAAAGAAGATGGTATCAGTGGATAACTTGTGGAAATGATGAAAAAAAAAAAAATCAGTATTAATGTGAGAAGACTGCTGCGAGGAAGAACAGAACTGAATGAAACACTGCATTGCACTTTGACAGGAACAAAAATAAAATGATGAGATACCGACCCTTCCCCTTCCACACACACACACAGACTTTTCTCTATGCCCCTTCGCCGATTCAATGATGGAGCATTCTAAAACCAACACACCTAAGACTTTTAATGACAGTTCCTGACCTGTCGATAGCATGGACAGGGAAAAAAAAACAAAAGACCAAACCCAAACCTGAAAGCAGTTTGGAAAGAAAACGAGAAGACACCAGAAAGAATACATCAGAAAGGACATCAATGTAA
>CM065739.1:12479394-12496894 GCA_033310375.1 Conus canariensis
TAAGTTTCAGACAGGAAAGAACTTTATCCTTTTAACTATCCATCCCTTGACCGCTGTTTCCTGTTAACTGTTGGTCCATCTATGATCGGTGAATTTAAGTTTCATTTCCATACAGGTTATTTGGGAGGGGTTTTTTTCCCTTCTTCCTGCGTACGCAGGCTGATACTCCTGCGGAGTTTTGTGTGTATGACTGTTTTTTATCCCGCCATTAAGGCAGCCATACTCCATCTTCGGGGAAGGTGCATGCTATGTGTAACGTGTCATCCATACCAATAGCCAAACTGGCCTTCTCTTCCAAAAGTTGGTGACAGGATTTTACGTGTGTGCAAGATGTTGTGTGTGTGTTCACACACAGAACCTCGGTTTATAGTCTCATTCAAAGGACTGTATGGGGAATGGAGTTAGAACCAATGTTAACTCCAAGGAAAAATCCCCCTGTACCAAAATTCAAACCCGCAACCCCAGGATCACGAGTCTGGCACTCTACCAACTGAGCTATTCCGGTCCCAATTTGGGAGGGATTGAGTGTTAAGGTTTAAGCACAAACGTTTTGAGCCATTACCTTTAATTTCTGTAGGCGTCATTTGCAATATACTTCAAAACTAGCCAAAATAAGTCTTACAACATTTGTTCACGTTCTGAATGTTTTGAAACAATAAGTGAGGGTCATTTTTGGACAGACTATGTAATATGAGTTGTTGTGTTGACTTGTGTGATGGTGGATCATGTTGACAAGTGATGTGTTATGTTGATATGTAGTGCTGTGTTATGTTGACACATGGTGTTATGCAATGTTAACATTGTGGTGTTGTGGCATGACGACACATGGTGTAATATCATGCTGACATACGTGTTATGTTGTGTTGACAAGTGTGGGGTAAGAGCTCCAGATTCATGTACACATGTGTTTATTTCACCAAATTAAGACTCGAAAGTACCTTCTGTGAATTTTGTTGGACTCTATGACTTTCAACTTTTATCACAAGTTGTTTACGCATGTGTTCACCCTGTATCATCATCAAAGCTTTGCATGAACGACTGTTTACATAAAAAGACATTAGAAATTTGGAGCCTAGTCACTTGGGCTTTTCTTTTGCCCCCAGACTTCACCTGTTACCATGCTTCATAAGCAGACAACCTACAACAGACCTGCCGCCAGCTTCACACAGCTGAAGAACCTTAACAATACTAATAGTAACAACAGTTGCTTCTTGTTGTTACTCTAATTGCGGTGGTTACATTGTTGATTATTAAACAGCAAAGGAAGCAGTGGTATTTTTCCAATTATAAAAAAAAAATTCTGTTAAAAGCTCAAGAAGACATCACCAACAGCCGCTGCCGTATCAGTAAAGTTTCCTTTTTTCTTATCGCTAAGACTGTTGAGCAGAATCACTATGATGTATCTTTTCAGCTCACCTTCATGACCTTAATGGCACTGGACATGGTGGCAGCACCAGCAATGTGTTGTTGCACCCACATGACGGCCTCCGCCGATATAAAACAGTTGCACGACAACCCAAGCTGGTTCTGAACGAAGCTCAAGCCTGACCTGAAACAAAATTTTAATGATACTGCAAAATAAGCCATGACCTGAAACAAAAGTTTAATGATACTGCAAAATAAGCCATGACCTGAAACAAAATTTTAATGATACTGCAAAATAAGCCATGACCTGAAACAAAATTTTAATGATACTGCAAAATAAACCATGACCTGAAACAAAAGTTTAATGATACTGCAAAATAAGCCATGACCTGAAACAAAATTTTAATGATACTGCAAAATAAGCCATGACCTGAAACAAAAGTTTAATGATACTGCAAAATAAGCCATGACCTGAAACAAAAGTTTTAATGATACTGCAAAATAAGCCATGACCTGAAACAAAAGTTTAATGATACTGCAAAATAGAACCATTTGATCTGAAACAAAACAATTTTAATGATACTGCAAAATAAGCCATGACCTGAAACAAAAGTTTAATGATACTGCAAAATAAGCCATGACCTGAAACAAAAGTTTAATGATACTGCAAAATAAGCCATGAAGTGAACATTAAAAAAATGAAATGAAAAAGCTAAGTACAATGAAACAAAAACACAAAGTACAACGTTATGATTTTAGTAATTATTTTTTGTTTGATCTTTTATTTAATTCATTTGTTTTGTTACTTCAACTGACTGTTTACCTATACATTCTAATAAAAAAAACGGATTGCAATTTTTGCTTTAAAAAAAATCTGTTTTATTGCTTTCATTGATTATTCAGCAATACATCTTTTCATATTTCACCCACTTCCATAGCGGGGATCTCAATATTCAAAGTCTAGTGTTTTAATAAGTAATCATAACAGCTGTCAATGGTTTGCTCTCCATTTACAAACATGCATGCATGACACATTCACACACACACATACAGCTTGTGCACAACAGATGCATATATCCTAACATGATGCAAGCACAAACACACACACACACACACACACACACACACACACACACATACATACACACACACATACACAAAGTCACGCTCACTAGATGCAGACATAGATTTAAGAACTCACATACACACACATACACATGCACACACACACACATCCACACACTCCAGCACTCATGTATGCACACATGCATGAAAACACACTCACAACACATCACCCCCATCCACAACACAACACTACCACAACCCAAAACACACACCTAAAAAACAAACCCACGACACAACACACCCACAACCGAACACAATACAACACACACACTGTAAGCAGAACCACCCAACTAACAATGTGAAACTCACTGTGTGTCCAACATAGCATCAGCGATCTTGACCAGTGGAGACGTTACAGTCAGCTTTTCCTCTTTCTCTTTGCTGCAATCACACACAATCAGCCATGATTTTTTTTTTTTTTTTTTTGCTATCCCAACTTCTGCGCCACCTCAGAGGCAGTGCATCCATGCCGCTCATTCCGACACCCCCGTCCACAGCCACAGCCCGGTCGGCCCCGCCGCAGCCCTGGCACCAGCAATCCACAGGAAGCAGTCAATGTCAAGTCGTCAAGAGGCAACCCACCGGAGGAGACACTGCAGTGCTGCTGAGTCACTTCGGTGGTGTTCAGTGGCGCCTGTTCTGATCTAACATACACAGGACACCACCTACTAAGCCCCCTACTGACGACAATAATTGCTTAGTCGCGGAGCCGGCGTGTGTGAGCTCTCCCTCCGGAGGGCGCCACCATGTCCGTCCAATGACAGCCTCCATGGACTCACCGATACCGGTGACCCTGACGAACCAAACCAAGACCACAGATGTGGTGAGGACATTGAATCTGAGGTCATCATGAGAGCAGGGCATGACGGGCCACAGAACTTGAGAAATTTTTTTTTTTATGCTGATCGATGAGAATGAGGATGATTGAGATGATGCTACGGATTTCCATTTCCGTCTGAAAACTATATGACAGGGCTGTACTCTAGCTTCCTTTCATAATATATCCCGGTGTCAACCAGGCCCGAGAAATTACAGGCACCTGCAGTGTTGGTCAGGAAATTTGAGCAACACTCTCAGAAAAGCATCCATTAAGTGGATGAAACTTGACTGTGTGGTCCAAGCCTTCCCAACTGAGTCCGTAGTAAACTTAACTCTGGGTAGGAGCCGGTCGGGGCAGAAAAACCCACATGACTCTGATGGGATTCGAATCCACGACCTCCCAGCCGGGAGTCCACGATGCTAACCACTTCGCCATGGCGGCTGGTCAGTCAGCCATGATTTGCCAGGGGGCTGGGAAGATGCACACAGGCATTTCACAGCGATGACCTATACAAATCCTTTCAAGCTGGAACTTCACCTTTTACCAACTGATCCATGTCGACTACCCATCCTCCATTATCACTTAACTATCAATCTGTCCTCAACTGCTCTTCAAGGCTGACCACCACGGTGTTCCCATTCACATTATTTAGGAAGCTCTGAGGGTTTAGTTTTCAGATTTTGAGCTATCTGCTCCTGTACTTTTAGCCACCATTTGCAAAAAGCTTCGAACCAAAAAGCTGCTTTTTCCCCATTGCATTTAGTGTGACAATGAGTGACAGTGACAAAGAAGAGTACATTTAACATAACTGCAGATGATTTCTAGCACTGACTTTGAAAACTTTGGCCCCAAACAGCGTAGACTCCATGGAAGCATTCAAAATGCCTCAAATTTCATGTAGGTGAGTTTAGGTGACCAATATATGAAGAGTCAGCGTCAATGTACAAATCTATTCATGATTTTCCACATGAAGGTGAGAGACCCAAAAGGTCGATTTCAATCATCAACAACATACAAATGGACACCAGCAAACCAAACCACCACTACTACTATACTTTCGTAAAAGATTTGGGGCAGTCATAATTCCTGTTTCTTAGTTCGTCTAGCACAATGCATAATCATTTGGCATATAAGTCAGGCGATACCTCTCTACAGAGAGATACTTCCACCCTTAATGCGTGGAAAAAAATCGTAGTTGATCAAAGAGAGTCCATTTTGAAAGTGTATGATTCCAAACCGCAGGTCTTAGCAAAATGTTAGACAGGAATTTCTCCAGCAGCCACTGAAATTGAAGATATTACTCATTATCTAGAGGACCTTCATGAGAAGGGAAGAAAGATAAGTACTATTACGGAATTCAAATCAGCCATTGCTAAAACCCTCTGACTCGGACATCAACCTTTTGGAACTAGTTGCACACTGCTCATTGGAAAATACTGGAACCCGTCGGTGCCCCAGATGGACTTTACCATTGGTTCAGAAATATCTGGCCTCAGGGAATTTTGAGCCACTTGCCGAATGCTCAGTCGAAAACCCCACCCTAAATGATGGCCCAGTATCCCTCTCCACATGCCTTTTACTAGCCAACAACCATAAGCTTGAAGAGCAGCCCTTTATAATAACCTTGCCTCTGCTGGATCTTTCACTGTCCAATCCCAAACTCAGATAATCAGAGGTGGAGCTGGTTGACTGTCCTGACAGAACACTGGAAAAATATTTTCAGAGGGCAGAGCCAGGCTCCCAGTGCTTCCTATTACGGCATAGCCTGGAAAACACTATTGTCAGACCCCAGACGATAAGCTCTTCCTGATTTAAGCAGTTAATTTGCCAGACTTATGTCTATGACCAGTAAATGCTTCCCCCAAAGCTCACATGAAGTACATGCTCTCTTCGCCAGTTGTGCCTCTTGCAGAGCTTTGAAGTCATTGAAATACTTCATTCAGAAGGCTGAAAATCACACAACCTTTGGAAGGTTTTAACCACCATGACACAACTGAAGATATGGAAGCGCTTGACTGCCTTGGGGGCATCTTAGTTGCCAAAGCTGAAACACGCCCTCACTGATCTCTCGCTGACCCTCTCTGTCTTACCTGGTCTGATCAGCCATCACCATCACTACCTGCCATCTGTAGTTTTTTTTTGCACCATTGTTTATTTGCACTTTGTTCAAATGATCATGTGTGTTTACCTGTTGTGATTTTTCAGGATCGTGTGAGTGGCTCTATCTGTACCCACTTCCCCAATTTGTACTGGATGAGGTCATCTCCTTTTCCTGATTTTGGATATTAGAAATTCTTTCCTCATTGAGACGCTCTTTTCTTGTTGTTTTGTGCAATTCTCTAGAGGAAGACTGGGGACTAATCCTTTCATCTCCTGTTTTGAGCATGGGTAAAAAACCATGTAAGCCCTTTGTGGCTAAACTCTAGGTTTGGGGAATGTGAGGCGACATGTCTTGTGATTATTGTCTCCCTGTTCAAATGAACGTGCTTCCAACCATCTCTTCATTATTCTGGCATTCATTTGGACAGGTAAACATGAGAAAAAGGAATTTCACCACTAAAAATAATTTGAGGATATACTTACCTGAGATAGTCTGAATATGGTGAAAAGAAGTGAACTCACTATGGGCAATCACTCTTGTTGCCAAACTGGGTATGGAGGCGGAGTTAACTCCCTGCTCTCCCAACTTTATTTGTGGGGAGAAGACATTTATGTTGTCAAAATATTTTTAGTAGTTTGGGGTTGGGATTTTTTTCTTTTTTCTTTTCTTCTTTTTTGGGGGGCTGTTGCATATCTTAGAAACATCAATGTATACTCAGAGGCATAAAAAACGCGAAAACAAACTGTATAGAAATTTTGATGTCATTTGGCCAACGATTCCTTTGAACTGGTAATAGAAAGTGAGAAAAAGCAATCAAACTCCAAAAAAGTGTCTTTTCAAAGTTCATTCTGGTAGAAAATAAGGTCACATGAACTTGACCTTGACCCTGTGTTAACAGCAGAATGTCAGTATCTGGTGTGACCACCTCGAGCATTGATCACAGCTGTGCACCTGCGGTACATCGAGCGCACCAGAGTGTTGGTCTGCCTCTGGGGGACTTGCCACCACACCTGGCCCACAGCGACAGCAAGCTGAGCTGCTGTCTGGGGTCTGGGGTTGAGCTGGTTCAACTGCCTCTGAAGGGCATCCCAGAAATGCTCTATTGGGTTAAGGTCGGGAGAACGGGCTGGGTGAGGCAGCAGATTGATGTTATTCTGCCTCAGGAAGTTCTGCGTAGCACGGGCAGTGTGCGGCCTTGCGTTGTCCTGCTGAAACAGGTTCTGTGGATGCCGCTGGAAATGCGGCAGGATGTGGGGCCTCAGAACTTGGTCGATGTAATGAACAGCAGTGACCCCGTTACCACGTCCTGGACCCACATTCTGGAAGATGACTGGCCCAATACGGCGATTCATGCTGATAGCCCCCCAGATCATGATGCTTTTACCACCCCATGGGTCCCTTTCGGTGATGTTGGCATCCATGAAGCGTTCCCCTGCTCTTCTCCAGATCCGGATGCGGCCATCGCCTGGGTCGACGCAGAACCGGCTTTCATCACTGAAGAGGACTCGGCCCCAGTCCCGATGGCGCCAATGTACGTGGATCTGTGCCCACTGCAGACAGTTCTAGCGATGCTGGAGTGTCAGGATAGGTCGCCGGGCTGGACGCCTGCATTGGAGACCAACTGTGTTCAGTCGGCGACGCACAGTCCTGCTGCTGATTGGCCTGCCATGGTTGCCGACGGTGTTCCTGGCTGTGTTGGCAGTGGTTTGGTAAGGCTCCCGTCGATGCTGACGCAGAAGATGGCGGTCTTGGGCTGCCTTGGTGACCCTTGGTCTTCCGCTCCTCGGTCTGTCATCAGTGGTGTTTCTTGCTTGAAAGTGGTCCAGAAGGCGATAGACGGTGGAAATGTGGACTCCGAATGCGATAGCGACCTGCCTCATTGGAACCCCGACCTGCAGTTGCCCCATTGCTATGCAACGATCTTGACGAGAAAGTCTCGGCATTATGTTGGCGCCGCTGGAAGGGATAATTTGAACTTTTTAGGGTTTGGACATTTATAGCCCCACAATCGGGGCCACATTGAGTTGCAATTCTCATTGATGCACGTGGCGTAGGTAGTCCACATGGCAAATGCACTCCTCGTGCCAAAAAAGCTGACCCGGCAACATTCACCCACTGTTACGACGTTACAACCGGCCAAGACACCACGTACTGCTAATGTTGCACGTGCCAACGACATTGCTTACGTCCTGTTCACAATGTGAACAATCGTGCACTGTCTCTATTTTTTCGCGTTTTTTTATGCCTCTGAGTATATGTTCACAGTTCATAATTCATGAAAATCACCCCCTGAAAACAGTAAGTGGCCAACTACAAGGGGATGTAATGAAAAAGAAACATACTTATGCCACTCTCTCTCTCCTTATGCTGAGCGCCCAATGACCTGACAATGGCTGTTCCCAGGGACCTTTCTTGCTTATGCCCACAACATTCATCTCGGGAATGGTAGCAAACAGCATATAAGAAATTCACAGTACCGAATCATGACTCTTAATGCTAGAGCCACTGATCACACCAATACAGTGTCATCGTTATCATCACTATCACTACTCCTATCATCATCAAGCCATTCTTTCTGCTGACCGATGATGCCAGTCTCTCACCTGTCTTGGTCAGGTTTCCCAGGACTGCTGTCAGCTTCTGCTCCCACCTGCAACGTATCCCCACACACAAACGTGCACAAACAGGTGTAAGAAAGTCAGCATCATCACATACATTCACCACTCAGGCCCAGCTCAGGATGGGAGGGGGAAAGTATGGGTGGGTATGAGGGAGTTATAGCTGTCTTAGAAATCCCCCACACTCCCTTGCATTCCTCACCTTCCCTGGCTCTATTCCGAAAAACAAAATGTCTGAAAGCACCTTGAACCCCTGCATTTCACACAAACAAAGAGAAGTTAAAAAAAACAAAAAGAAATTGTGAGAGGAACATGATATCACAAAAACAGTGTAAAAAAAATGTGCGGGTTATGTTACCTAGCCTCCCAGTTCACCCCCTCCTCTCTGTCTCCACCCCCCAACACACGCAGCTTCCATGCTTTCTCAATAAAGTTCAGGCAAAAGCACTTAACCTGCCAACAGAGAATGCAGCCTGCTGAACCAATACCCACCCAGCCTTGCGGAGCACCTGCACAGGTTTCTAGCCACTAGACACCTCTAAAACAAACCTGTTTACCACTAGCCCCTCCTCCCCCACTGGACAAAAGTTATCTGCCCCTGCAAGGAGTGCACAGAGCCACCCACTTCTGCTCACATTCACAAATCTGCAAATACATGCAAAGTACAAGATAAGCATTCTGTCTCACTTATCATTCATTTTATTCACCACCGAATGCTTTGCGTTTATGCGTTTATATTTGACAGGAAAGTAACTTTGTGCAATGCAGATTCCAAATCTATGAGTACAGATCTCAGCATGCTCACAGAGCCAAACAAAACTGCGGACTATTTTGTTTTACGCTGCTTCGTTTTTTCATTTCTCTTTTGATACTTTAACAAATTTTCAGGAGCACATTGTTCATAGCAACACCAACCTTGGATCGGCGAGCCAAAGGGGATTTCTTCAGCTTGTTGAGGATTTCCACAAAGCGCAAAAAGCCGGTGATGAGGTGCTTGATCTCTGTTGAAGACTTTTCTTCATAGATATCGCACCTAAGAATGAGCATGACAAACAAGGGTTATGGATTATTAATAATGCACAGCTCAACGCAAATGCAGATATTCACACATGTATACGCACACACATTGATTCACACACATGCACATGCGCACACACACTCCCTACCCACCATCCCTCCACCAATACACACACACATAGACAAGTTACATACATTCATTGGCAATTACTGCATACATTCAACAATAAACAAAGGACCATTCACAAGTACATGCACATAAATCATAAGCGCAGGCATGTACCTATGCAGCCATGCATACACATACACACACACACGTGTGCACACATACACACACACACACACACTCTCTCTCTCAAACACACACACACACCATATACATATGAAGACATGCCAATCCAATGCTTGCAAGACTTTATCAGGATATTTAGTCAAAGTATTATCAGTGCATTCATTCAATGTAAGTTATAGACATGTTATACACACACACACATATATATATATATGCATGTGTGCTTGCAAGTATACACAAACATATACACAGACATACATACACACGCATAATGATACAAATGAAAAGGAAAAAAAATAGTAAACCAACACACACTCTCCTCTCACGTTAACCCTTTTAGCTATCAATACTCCCACCAATGAACTATTGAGATCTCCCAGGCCTCAAGTGTGACTCAGTATTTTAGCACACATACAGATTATTGAAAAGGATTCGGTGTTAAGATGCAACATTTTCAGGCATCTGCTCCAGCTTTAGTGGTCACTGTTTGTAATGACCTTCAAATTTGAGCAATAAAAAAGTGTAGCTGTTTTTGTTGTTGTTTTTCTTCAAGGGAGGAATGGGGGGAGTAAAAGGGCCGGAATAGCTCAGTTGGTAGAGCGCCGGACTCATGATCCTGGGTTACGGGTTCGAATTTCGGTAGAGGGGGATTTTTCCCTCGGGAGTTAACATTGGGTCTGACTCCATTCCCCATACAGTCCTTCGAATGAGACTATAAACCGAGGTTCCGTGTGTGAACGCACGCACAACATCTTGCACACAGTAAAATCCCATCACCAACTTTCGGAAGAGAAGGCCAGTTTGGCCGTTGGTATGGATGACATGTTACACATAGCATGCACCTTCCCCAAGTTGGAGTATGGCTGCCTTGATGGCGGATAAAAAAACGGTCATACACACAAAAGTGTCAGAATCTTCAACTCGATGAAGGTGGACACTCAAAGAAAGAAAAAAAAAAAAAAAGGGGGGTGGGTAGGAAGTAAAGGGAGGAGAAGAGAGGGGGTGAGAGAGGTGCAGCTCACATCAATCCAGTGTGACAATGAGTAACAGTGATAAGAGGACCATTCATTTGTGACTATGAACGATTCAGCACACCCCATGGTGCTGAGTAGATAACACAGGCCCAGAAATCTATCTAAAATCTAATCACTTCAAACTCGAAGTGGCAGAGTGTGTAAAAAAACCCAACATTTTAGGAGCTGGCATCAATATTACACATAGATTCTGGATTTTCTGACAGTGGTTGAGAGATCATGATGGTCAAAATACCAACATTACACAACAGACACGTGCACAGCAAAGTACGACCACTACTTGATTTTCATACAAAGTTTCATGCAATTTAACCTGCAATTTTTTGTTTGTTTGTTTTCTCTCAACAGTAACTGAATTTCACCAGTTTGTCTTGCACTGTGTTCAATAGATTTGCTAACTCAGTACTTGCTGGGTTGCAAAAAATCATACAAGGTTCACACACATACTAAACAAACACACTGCAGGCTAAAACAGACCAAATAAGAACATAAAGTAAAGCAGAACAGAAAAAAAAAAATTCTATGAGATGAACAACCCCCACCTGGTAGTCTGGCCATCGATGATTTTCTTGGTCGCAGCATTGAAGGATGGCAGCAGAAAGAATCGACTTCGCCAAAACTTCAGACTCTGTTCCGTTTGTCACACACACAATGCAGCCAATAAAGGTCATAATTACACAACTAACAAAGGTCATGATTACTTCTGTTACCAGTCTGTCCCATTAATCGAAAACTATATGGTGATATTCTGTGAGTTTAAAATATGGATGAGAAAGGATTTTTGGCCCTTTGTTTTTTGATGAGATAAAATGTATTTAGTCTAAAAATAAGCCAATTCGTAAATAGTGCAACTGATTTTAGCTACATTCAAAGTCAGCTACTGGTTGAAGCTATGCACAAGATATCACTTCAAAAATGACAGGCCCAAAATAATCATAACAGTGTCCAGATCAGATCAAAACATCGTAGGTAAAATCATAAAAATGATCAAGTTATGATATATGTATTACAAAAAGAAATCTACAATCTAATGTCAATATTCCACATGACCCCATCAAATTGTGTGACTGGACTACTTCAAACAGACTGGCTTGAACAAGTGCAGATAGCCATTTCCTTTTCTAGCAAAGCTATGTGCTGATGTTTTTGACTTCTGCTTTTGGGGACAAACCACAATTAACCTGTTTATTTCTCCATTTTCATACTGTCATTTCATTTATTACCAATTCAAAACCAGCTTTTTCATCGACCAGCTTCTTTCCTTTCAAGTCACCAGATTTCAATAAGATATCGTACAAACATGCATGCATTCAAAGTGACTGGTGAGTCTTGCGGTTGATTATGATGGAAGGAAAAAAGCAAAATACATGTGCTGAAAATGTTCTTTATCTGTTGTGTACTGTGTATCAAATAAGTGTCACTTTGAAACTTGAATTTATTTGTATTTCACCTTGCTTTCAATCACACTAAAATCTGTTATGTTCTCTGAGAACGAATGTCAAAGTGCATGCTTCAGTTGAATTTTGCCTTGATGTAAGTGTCAGTCTCATTGAAAGCCTGCATGTGTTGCATGTTGTTCTCCAGCATTAGACAGATGCGCACACCGAGCAATTGCCCGACTGCAAAGGGCCATATCAGGTCCTGAAGGATATTGTATGACTGCAAACAGATGTTGCAAAAACAAATTCTGCCTTGGATGAAATGCTTTGTAACAAAAGACACCCTTGTCAGAATTTGAGAGAAAAAAAAAAGCTCAGCATACGGTCTAAAAATCATGGTAGATACTTCGAGCTTAAAAACCACACAAAGCGCTTCAGTTCATATTCATAGTGAACAAAAAATGCATGCTTAAGTTAGAAGTCTGTGTCACGCAAGTGGCAATGGATGAAATGGTGTCAGTTTTCACAAACCACAGACCTCTGTCAGCCCGTAGTCAGCCTCTCCTCGGGTGCAGATGTACTGATCCAGGTAGTTCCAGTTGTAATTTTCCAGTAGCTCATTGCGGAACTCTGTTGAGGAAGCATCGTAGCACTCCGAGTCAGGCGCCTGGAACCTGTAGTGGTAGACCACATGGCGCTGTGGCTGCGGGTGTCTGCAGGAAAGAAATTGGTCCCATTCATGTCTTAACATACTGGCTAGCAAGACTCCCAGTCCCTTCATACCTCAGTTCATTACAAACTCACAGAAAACAGAGCCACAACAATGCGTCTCTGAACTGATTTATGTATAGAGATTCATAGTTGTGGCTCTGATGTACCGAATATTTTATTACATATAATTCATATTATTCATTTTTTTATCATTATTGTCTATTACCATTCCTACTTGCTATACTCCTTTAGCCACCCCTCAGCTATGTCAGAAATCATACAATACTCCTAATTATTGCAGCTCCATCAACTCTTTGGCATAAAATGGCTCTTTCTGTATTGCTTGAGGTTATCCAGAGACTCGAATACAAGCTCTTGAACCACGATAGTCTGTTTGATGATCATTATTATTTTCATCAAAAGTACCTAGACAGAGTCTCTCTTTGATTACAGACCAAGCTCTAAGCACCTCATAATTCACACTTTCATTTACACAACGTGCTGTTTGCCTGGGCAGAACTGACTGAAGAACTGCCTTCTGGTGCCACATTTAGCTGTTTCCAGTGTCACTCAGTCTCACACACAGCCAGCCAATTTTCATTCATTCTTTCATTCTTTTGGGGCATGCTATGCATATTCATGTCATCCATACCAACCATCTGACTGGCCTTATCTTCCAGAGAGTTGGTGACAGGATTTCATGTTTGTGCAAGATGTTATCTTCACACATGGACCCTCAATTTACAGTCTCGTTCAAAGGACTTTCTTGAAGGTGGAGTAAGAATCAATGTTAACTCCAATGGAAATGGACCGGCAGAGACTTGAACCTGTAACCTAAGGATCTCCAGAATCATGGGTCTGGCACTCTATCAACTGAGCTATTCCAGTTCAGGCTCTAGACCCCATAGAAATTGGCACCCCTGATGAGGAAAGCAGATGCTTTCACCCTGACCTAAGATCCACACAACTTAACTGTTACAGATATTCTACGTCACAACTTTAGTACCTAACAGGATCACCCTGAATAAATGGATATGTCCAGAAAGCCATCAATAGCTGCACAACAAAAAAAGAGATAAAAATCTGGGAAACCCACTGATACAATCTGCCGTCTATCCTACGCCCTAACAGGTGATTCCAAAAGCATAAGCATTCATCAACCTAGCATCAGAAGTACAGGCCCTCCAGGCTACAAATCATGCATCAGATTGTACTTCACAGGCCAGACTTCCTACATGATTCATGCTCTGTCCTGCATCCTCTGCCATGAGCAGTTCAAGGAACACAGAAATAATATCCTTGTCAAACGCCTGATGCTAATCATTTTCACTAAGGACGCCAAAGCCTTTCTCCAGTAAAAGTGACAGCTCTTTGGCACAATGGTTGTGAGGATGGTGTCTTCACTGCAGGTTCATGGAAAGTCGAGTCATACCCCACCTATGCACCTCGCAGCCTTGGGGACTTCATGTCAGGCACTTTATTTCCAACTACCCATCCATCCCTCAACTTTCTCTCTCTCCCTCCACCTCCCTCTCTCTTTTCTTTCTCGACATCCCCCACCCCTTTCTTTTTTGACCCACCCAAGACTACCATATCTTTTTTCTTTTTCCAACCCCCCCTTCTGTCCCCACCCTCTCTCCCCTTGTTTATGCCCTCCCCCTTCCTCCTTACCCCCAACAATCCTCCACCACAACAACCATTTTCCCTCTCCTATTCTCGATACTCAACTCCCCCCTACCCACCCACTACCACCCCTTTTTTTTCCTTCCTTTTTCCTTTTTTTTTCACCCCCACCCCCAAATCCCTACTACCACCCATGTTTCTTTCTCTGTCTAATTTTTCCCTATTACCTGCCATATCAAGCCATCCCAGTCACCATTCTACAGCATGAACACACCATGCCCTCTGCCTATTGTAAAGAGAATATCGTATCAGTGAAGAGAGCCATGACCATCAAGTGTTGTGAACTGAATTCGCAGTAAAGATTATCACTGCCTGCCATCTTTCATCTTCAGTCACCTGACAGTTAGTCTGTGACTCGAGACATCACTTCCCCATCCCTCCAGGTAGATACCTGTGCTTTTCAAACCAAATCAGATCATAATTTCTTTTTCCTTGTTTTACAAGATCTGGCAGTCACCATTTCTTCATTAGCTGTACCTCAGAACATCAAAAATAATTCAACCTTATGTGACTTGTTATTTTCTCTGTTCAAAACACAGACTAAAAGTACAAATCTTAATTAACTGAAGCACACATGATCTGCTTGAATACTGAATAACAAGCAAACAGTGAGAAAAGAACTTGAGAAGGAGATATATGACGCATGCAGCAAAATGTACTGACCTTGGCCAATAGCGAGTGACGGTGATGGTACCGCCTTTCATTTTCAGTTTGTGGAAGATCCGCCCAATGCTCAAACAGTACTCTTCCTGAACGGAAAACAAATTCATCCATTACTCAGTCCTCCTCATTTTCAAAATAAAATTTAAAAATTTAGTGTATTTTCAACATGAAACATTCTTCATTCGTCAATGAAGCGATGTGCTCAATGACTAAACAGCTGTGATCCTGTTAGAAAAATGCATCACTAATCACAGAATGCCCGTCATTCGATAATTGTGATCAATGGATGGCTATTCATTTCTTCATTCGTTTATTTCTTTTTTTAAGCCAGACCACTGACTGGCTGAATTTTGACAAGAACACTTTTGATTTAATACTACTTATCTAGCAACTTCTTCTTTTTCCCAATTCAGTTCCAAACTAACTCATACAAAGGAAAATGTCTTCTATAGTAAACCAAAAAGGCATTTCAATAGCTTTCCTTCAGTATGGAGGATTTTTTCCTTCCTTTTCACTTCCAAACTCCATTGCCATACACAAGAAAGCATTGTTTACAGTAAACCAACCAGTAACTTTAACAGCCCTCATTCTGTAAAGAACTTCCTCCTCTTCTTCTCCTTCCTCCTCTCTTTCTTCCTTCTCCAAACCTTGGCTTTCACTGCACAGGTCACCATTGACAAGATTTTTGTGTAAGAGAACATTTTTATAATCCCACCATTAAGATAACCACATTCTATCTCTGAGAATGATTTATAAACAGGGCATTCATGTGCATTTCCCCTCCTAAATTCTCAGCCATCTCAGCAGCACACAATGGCCTACTCCTCTGAACCTGGTTACATGTAATATAAAGATTATGCGATTTTTGTTGATGTTTTTCAATGTACGCGTTCATATGTATGGGGACAGAAAATAACCTCAATCCTCCTGCAGGGATTAAAATCACGATATACTAATCCACAAAATAACGCTACATCTTACAGGCTAAACATTAAACAGTTTAAAATGACCTTCATTATTCACTCTTCTTCCATGTTTACTGATTATTCTTTACTTGCACTGCTGTGAACATATCACTCTTCTAGACATAATGAAAAATTAATCCTAAATATTGATTATCATAGCAAAACCTCAAAATAAGTACTCTGACACTAAGAATTCAGAATCCTTACCTTACAGTAGTTGTTCTTTTTTTGTCTAGACCAGATTTACATTCCAGTTATCACTCTCCCTTTCAGATATCCAGATTTCAGGGTGTCGATTGTGAAAATCCAGTGTCATAATTGAAATTCTTATTGTTTCCCATTGCTCAAGCAACCGGTGCATAGAAGCTCTTAAGTTGATTTAATTCCTTCCCCCCCCCCCCCCCCCCCCTCCTTTAAAAAAAAGTCTTCTACATATATCACCTCAGGCTCAGACCGATGTCTGGCACGGTTCAAGCCCTTGGCATGCTGGAACTGAGACTGAAGAGCGGTGCTGGGGGGCGCGACCTCCGTCTTCAAAGGTGGTTTCATCAGGATCCACTGGAAACCCTGAACCAGGACGAGACCCATATTACAATGGAGAAACCAGCCAGAAGGAACATCTGTCACATCTTGGAAAAAAAAAAAATTCACTCACATACACACAAACACTCAAACACCCACACACACACACACACACACACACACACACACACACACACACACAAATGGCAGTTAGAGGGTTATAATGTCTGGAAGTGGTTGTCAAGAGATTCTACTGCCTGTCCACCATGTCGTCCCCTGCCTTGATATGGAAAGGACTGAAGACCCACCTGTCCAAGACGCTGACAGATGAGTTCTTTGAACACCTCTGCTGTTGTCAGAGGGGCACGCCTGTAAAAGGCCAAGTTCTTGTCTTCCGGTGGCCTGTGGAATACAATGCAAAAAAAGGATAAAGAAAGACAGAAAGATAAAAAAACAAATGTTGATCAACAGCACAAGGAAATTTCCATCCTTAGACTACTTTACTGATGCAAAATATGAAAAGAGAGGGGTTAGTTACTGCCAAGGACATAGACAAACATAGCACAGGACTAGACACAATGCATTTCGACCTCTTGGGTCTTCTTCAAGTGGAAACAAGTCACATCCTGTTTGTCTGTGTCCTTGGCGGTAACTAGCCCCCTCTCTTTTCAAATTTTGCTTCATTTTCTGCCCTCAGTCACTCCGTTTTGAAACTTTACTTTACTGATGATTGTGTTTAAAAAAACAATGTTTGAAATGACCATCAACAAGCAACTATTTCATACATAAATAAATATATGTATGGAAATAAAATTGAAGAGCAAACATAAACTCATGAACATTAGACCATTTCCTATGGACTGTTGTCACAGAAAATTCAGTTTGGGTGAAGCTGTGTCTTGACAATTGGAATGAGTCGCATGAAAGTAAAATATCATTACTATCATCATTATCATTATTACTATCATTACATCATTACATTATCATTAATTTGTCCTAATATTTGATATCCTCCCAGAATCATTAACAGCATATTCTACAGTGATCTGAAACTGACTAAGCACAAGAACATTGTTTATTCTCTTCACTTTCCAGCAGAATGCCCAACAAATACAGGTGGAGAGTCTTCCTCTTCATCGACACAAGCATCTGGATTGAGACATAACATTTCAGGAGCATAATTTGCATAAAGTTTCCCTCTGATT
>CM065739.1:12499394-12506894 GCA_033310375.1 Conus canariensis
TGACAGTGAGACAGTTTGACAGCAGAAGTTAAAGAGTCTACACGTTTAGAGACAGAGAGCCACAGACAGAGAGAGAGAGAGAGAGAGAGAGAGAGAGAGAAAATTAGTGTGCACAAATCACATAAAAGCCAAACACACAATATAAGCATTTTATGTCTAAACACAATTCCATGACAGTATCAGACACCATGTTGAAGAAGGCTAGGCTATTTGATATTATGAGATCAACTAGCAGAAGGCACAGAATAAAAGTAGCACACAATTTAAAAGCACATTTTAGCAGAAGGCACAGAATAAAAGTAGCACACAATTTAAAAGCACATTTGTAAGTAACTGCGAGGTTATTGCACTTCCCAAATAATTTTCAAAACAATAATTTTCAAAATAAAAATCTATCATCAGTATTGAAAATAAATTGAGAAAAAAAAAAAGACAAAGAAAAACTAAAAGAACACGATTTCGACAGAAAACTAACCATTCCGTAATCTTACTATCTTGACAGATCATGCACCACACATTTGTTGGTTCTACAAACCATCTCTTCAAAACACCTCTCAAAATGCCCAGACACAAATGCTGGACATATCCTTTAAAAGCAGTTCTTCCACACTGGAAGAAGTGTTTATATAGTGTTTGAAATGTCATGGGTAAGAACTCATTGAGAACACAATTACAGAGCATATTTAGAACAAAATTATGCATCTTTTTTTAACACTATCCTGAGTATATCCCATGACAAAAACTAAACTTTCGAATGATGGTTAATAATTAAAGACTCAGTCTCGGCTCCTTGAGGTGCACACGTTTACACACAAAATTGTGAACATACATTACCTACTTATAGCTTCAGCTCATATATGACATCAGATATCAAGATTTTAATTAATTAATCAATAATTGATTAATTAACAAATTCATTCATTCAGTGAATCAATCAATTGGTTAATTAATTAATTCATTTATTAAAAAATAATCAATTGATTAATTGACCAATCAATTAATCAATTAGCCAATCACTCCATAATTGATTGATCAATTGATTGACTGAGTGAGTGATTAATTTGTAACTGATTCATGTTATTTCACTTATATATTCTTTTCCTATCTTGTCTTCTGCCCCCCATCAGTGGCATTCCTCTCACACTGGTCATTCCAGTTCACCCATACACAGGCACACCGGGATCACGCTACTGTTACTAGCGTTGGCCTCCACACCGACAGTTCACTGGGAGCAAATAACATCAGAAAGGTCATGGCGGGGGGCTATCCACCAGAGAAAACACGTCATTGCTGGTATGCCAGGTCACTTCCATGGTACTGTTTGTTCTGATCCGACGTATGGATAAAACCACACACTAAGTCCCCCCTATGAGGACAATCATTTTACACTCTGATCACAGAACCAGAGTGAGCGCATGCCATTCTTTGCCTCTGTAGGGTACAATTGTGTCCATCCACCAACAGTCCACATGAGCTTGCCGACACGGAAGGTTCTGAAACAAACTCACTATGGGGACTGGTGTGAAGAGGATATAGAAACTGAGGTCATGAAAAGGCCAGGGCATAAAAGGCCACAGAATCTGATTTCTTTTTTTAAAGTCATGATCAATGAGTACATTTTCTGCTCTGGACAGGTTGGGTAGTATCCTGCACCTTCTTTCCTAATGTATCCCTGTATCACCCAGGCCCTGGAGTTGCAGACACCTGCAGTGTTGGTCAGGACATTAAACCACAGCAGAGGACACTTGCATGTGTGGTCCCAGCCTTCCCATTCAGCCCACAGCACACTCAGCTCTAGGAGGGAGGTGGTTGGGTATTACATGCTAACGGGTCTGGTCAATGACAGAGCACTGGTATACTACTGTACTATCATCTACCACCTCAAAGTTAACCTCATACATCAGTAATCAGTTATAGGATCATAAAATTCCATATGCTTACATAGCCTCTGAATTTTTTTTTTATTTTTTAATATAATCAGTTATACGATAATAGAATTCCGTATGCTTACATAGCCTCTGAATTTCTTTATTTATGATAGAAAACAAAATGACAAAAAAAGAGTTTAACATATTCTAAAAACAAAATGTGTGAAATAGAGACCAAACAAATAAGAATAAGAATGAGATGGAAAAGAGGAAAAAGTGAAGGACAGTTGTCAAGCTTTAATGTTATTTTATGAAACATGTGCTGAAGAAGGTCAGAAGAATAGCAGCAACAAAGAATACTGAACAGTAAACATACACATCTGCTGCATTGGGGCTACTTCCATTTGTCCTCAAGGACTCCATAGTCCAATACACTGTATGTCAAGAACTACATGTATGGTGTGCTTGATCAAGACATACTAACAGAACAAAAAACAAACCAAAAAAAACTGTTCAATCATGGTAATTATGACAATAATGATGATGACATGCATACATCAAATCCATTCAAGTGCCGTACATTTATGCAGTTCCAAACATGCATATTTCAGTGCACATATGCACAATTACACTTTTTTCCCCCTTAGTCATTACCATATTCACATTAATCATTGAATCATTGTTACACTTTCTCTTTTCAAATCATAAAATCCACCTACCCTCAACAACTCATCACATGATACTTATTTTGGAAAATTATACAAACGAGATATTTTCATGTCTCAAAAGAGCTCCCAAGCCAAGGAGAATCATCACATGCACTCACAGTTGAACAATGTCACTCGTGCAACAACTGCAGTCGAGCTCTCTGCAGCCTATACTACTGGTCAACGATGGGACAAAAATCATGCACATACTTTACAGCCCACAAGGTCACAAACTGGTGAACCACCCAACATAGTATGCAGAAGCCAACCTCAGTGGGAACCATCTTCTACAAGCATCACAACTAATGCCTACAGGCAAAACAAGACATCTGATGCACTGCAAGTCCAAACTGGCAGCATACACATGCATAGTTTGTGCAGCACTTAGGTCTGCAGCAGGACAAAAATGCACTGAAATGTCACAGACGTAAATCCTACATACCATTCCATTATTTTCACACCAAGCATATAATTTTCATTCCAGCCAGTAGGTAAAACTATAGACAAGGCAATTCAAAGGTGGCATGGTTGTTAGTTCGTCACGACAAGCAAAGAACACATGGTCTGTTTCACCTCTGAAGCCTGTAGCTTTCAATGGGTAAAAACTACCATTGTTCGGAAAGACACGGCAAAACGTTTCCTGACCATGCCAGAGCAAGGAAGAAAACACTCTATGTCAAAGCGTGTTGCAGTACATCTAACCAGCTGTCAGCTCTGTCAAAGGAATTGATTCTCCCCATTCAAAACAAGAATGAGCATGGAAAAGTCATTTGATTTGGAACACAGCCAAAACAAGTCCAGATAAACACAAGCACTGAAAATGGAAGAGCAATGTGAAAGGGGAGGCCTCAAGCAAGACCAAACCGATCCTGGATCTGGTCCTTTATCCGGATCCTTACCAAGGGCCAACACCAACATTTCATTAGTTTATTCTTGGGCCAAACTGCATTTTCCACTTAGCTTCATTAAAACTGGTTTTCACATAACCTTTGTGCATGACTCCTGGATCCTTTTCTTGACCTAGCTACGCACCACAAACCCGCACCAAATTTTAATGTGTTCGTCCATGGGCCATATACCATGTTTCCATCAAGTTTCATTGAAATCGGTGCAATACTTTTAGCAAAAGTCTGTTTGATTGGATCCTGATAGCTCCCTTCCTTGCACCACATTTAATCTTTCCACCAAGTTCGACTGAATCAGGTCCTTGGCTTTTAAGCAATCTTACCAACAAACAAACGATGCTGGTGAACACATTGTCCCCCTTTACTGAGGAAATGAACAATAATAACAATGAAAATGATTAGAAACAGTGATTGGCTTTACCTTAGATCTCTAATACAGAACTGACTACGAGTGTGTGTGTACACTGAATCAAGTATAGGCCATTTCAACCTAGAAAAAATTCTTGAACTAGCTAACCTTGGTTGCAGGCATGTAATTGGAGAGGGAACCTCCAACATTTCTAATAAACCATTATCGTAAACATGGAGCAATCCTTCACATATTGGAGAAAAATCTGTGGGCACACCACACTGGTGAGAGAATATCAAGGTGCGGATTAACAGCTGGTGAAATGAACACAACATACTCTACACGACAGTATTTGTGCTCTGTTATTGTCATCTTTGTCAAGCTCTACCACAAGCCATCAACTCTACGCACTGCAAATGCAAATGAGGTCTCTACATTTCTCTTCATGGGTTTGTTGCTAAGTTAAAAAGACAACATGTTAATGGTCAACACTCAATGAAAATTATGAAGGATGTCAGTTCTCAGCCCACTGCTGAATAAGTCCTTAACATTGTATGTGGTTACTTCCATGCTAAATATAAACAGGACTGACGAAAAACAATGTCTTGGAGATCGAGGAAAATTGTTTGTAAAATCAGCATGAACATAACTCTGAAACTCTTCAGCACTCTGCTGATTTGGAATAAAGCAAAATGCTAACATGAACACAAATATCATTTGCTAGCATTTTAACCCGGCTTCGCATGGTCCATAACCCCCTCGAGCATCCCCTCCCTCCCCCTCCTCCTGTCTCTTTCTGTCTATATTTTTCCATCCACAGCACTGCAGCAACATCAGCAGTCTGGTCTCCTGGCAGACTTGTCATAAATTACAGATGGAAACTGGAAAACATTTGAGATCCAGAACGCATTTCTTTTTTCTTTTTTTTTTCTTTCTTTCTGCGTACGCAGGCTGATACTCCTGCGGACACTGCCTGTATAGACAGGCAGTGGAGTTTTGTGTGTATGACCATTTTTTTATCCCATCATTAAGGCAGCCATACTCCATCTTCGGGGAAGGTGCATGCTTGTGTAACGTGTCATCTGTACCAACTGCCAAACTGGCCTTCTCTTTCGAAAGTTGGTGATGGGATTTTACATGTGTGCAAGATGTTGTGCGTGCATTCACACAAGGAACCTCGGTTTATAGTCTCATTCAAAGGACTGTATGGGGAATGGAGTCAGAACCAAGGTTAACTCCGAGGGAAAAATCCCCCTGTACCAAAATTCAAACCCGCAACCCCAGGATCACGAGTCCGGCGCTCTACCAACTGAGCTATTCCGGTCCTCCCAGAACGCATGATCCCCAATCCTAACCTGACCCTAACACTAACCTCTCCGTAACCCTAATCCCAGCCCACCCTTTTTTTTTTTTTTTTTAACAAAGCCTGGTTAAAAACAAAACAGAACAAAAACTTCAAGATAACTTGTACTGCAGTGTGGGCAGTCAAGTTCTTTCCCTCGTTTTCGATCAATACAGGAAACAACAACTGCTATTTTTTCCCCTTCCCCCTCTCTCTTCCTCCACTTCCAGACTGTACAGCCACAGTCTACACCACTGACATATATCTTTGTGTCTTGTACACACACAATGTGACATGGGCAGGGTGAGCGAGTGTTAGCTGATTTATCGGTCCTATGTTACAGCCAGTCTCGTCCATGGTAGCCCAGTGGTGCAACTAATTAATCAACAATTTTGTCCGGAGAGTTTTCACATAAAGAAAGATTTAGTCTGACCCAGTCAGCACCAAAGATCACATGAGGTGAACTGCAGGCCAATGTGCACAGATGTTTTGATCTGATGCTGGCACAAAAATCATCTGTGTGACAACACCAAAAAGGATTCTTTCATCGCCAGCTGTTCTGATGTAAACTCTCCTTTTGACTCGAACACCATCCCTATCATGAACTCTTTCACTACCTGCTTTTCTGAAGGAAACTACTCACAACATGAACGTGAACTTCATCAGCAACTCTTTCATCATAAGCTTTTCTGAAGTAAACTACTTAAGAACATAAACCTTATCACCGACTCTTTCTTTACCAGCAGTCCTGAGGAAAGCTACTGAAGACATAAACCCTGCCATTAATTCTTTCATTACAAGGTTTTCTGAAGTAAGCTACTTGTGGACATAAACCCTGCCATTAACTCTTTCATTACAAGGTTTTCTGAAGTAAGCTACTTGTGGACATAAACCCTGTCATTAACTCTTTCATTACAAGGTTTTCTGAAGTAAGCTATTGTGGACATAAACCCTGTCATTAACTCTTTCATCACTAGCCATTCTGTGATAAACTTCTGAAGACATGAACACAAATTTTATCATTCACTCTTTCATTACCAGCTCTTCTGATGTAAACTTCTTATAACATGAACACAAACATCATTAACTCTTTCATTATGAGCGGTTCTTAAGTAAACTACCTTTGAATACAAACCTCATCATCAACTCTTTCAGCACCAGCTGTTCTAGAGGGCACAGCTTAATCATACATTATTCATTAACCCTACAGCATCAGTGGTACTTTAAAACGGAAAACTACTTATGACTGGAAAATAACTACTATTCTTTCCATTTTTTTCATTACAAGCTGTTTTGGAGTAAGGGAAACTACTTGCAACTTAACCCTCACAGATCAGTCTTGACATTAACACTTTCTGCCTGGCGCCTGATGTCTGGTTGGGCGCACAGGAACACATATGGCTGTCTGCTCCTTTCCAGAGGACAGGTGTCCATATTTATCAAAATCTAGCATATTTAAGCCTGCTCCTGTACATACATGATAGGTCCAGAGGGAGTATTTTCAAGCTGTTAACTTCCTTCTTGTACTGGGTTCTGCTTCAAGTAAGTGAATTTTGAATGATTTGTTAAGGGGTTTTCTGTTGGGTTTTTGATGCTGACGTTGTTTTCATCTGTTTGTTTTTACACCAAACACCAGTGAAATAACATTACAGTGAGGCACATTTTAGATGAAACCATAGTGAAAGATCTCAGCAAATAACTCTAAAAGTATAGAAACAAAAGCTGTATATGATACATATTGGGCTTTGACACAGTCAAGTTTTATTTGCATTTTATCACAAATGTAATAATGCAACCTGTCAAAATAAGAAGCACTGATCAAGTGATGGACTGAAGGATCTGTTCTGCCTCTACTTATCAAGGAACCCGCGTTACAAGATGATTCAAACATGGAAGACATTTAAGATGTTATAGAAAAATTGCATTTCTTTAGCTGTGTGCCCTTTTTATGAGCCAAACCTACAGTAATGACAGATTGAGTAAAGCAGCTCTGATATTCAAAATGAACGTCCAAAACAGGCCAGGCTGGAAAGGTTACGCTGCCAGTCGTTAAGTCAGGACTGAAAGGGTTAATACGGAATCAAAAGCACCAAAATCACAAAGGTTTGATTAGGAGACAACTTATACCAAAGAAAAAAAAAAATGAATAACCCACAGTTCATATTTTGAGCAAGACAAGTTGAAAGTAAATACTGAAAAAACTTTTTAATGATTTTGATTTCAAAGGTTACTTATTCACTGAAAATGTTCACTCTCATCTTGACCTCAAAGCATAAAGCACAGCAAAAACTGGTCATCCCAATGGTTAGCTGTTAGAACAGAAATGGGT
>CM065739.1:12511894-12546894 GCA_033310375.1 Conus canariensis
TGTACGATAATAAAGACTTTGAACTCTGCACATTGGATCAACCTGCATTATGACCACAGCACTGACCACAAAGTGAAACATTCCTAAGCGAACTAAATTAAATGCAAGGCAATCTCCAACAAGCAGAACAAAAGTACAGATTTCATTTAACATTATCACACAGGCACAAAGGGAGACAGGCAGCATTCACAGACCATTAGTACCAATGCAGAAGTAACATCCAACTCGCAATTCCTGACATTCACTAATAAATCATGATGGTAAGTGTGGCACAGAAAATGATTCAGTCTTTGCGCTGTTAACATGTTCAGCAAGAATTAAGTCCAACACAGAAATCATCAACATCAAACAACAAAATCAAGAGATATGTTTTGTTTTTAGTCTTATCTCATATTATCCTCTTGCTTCCTATTAAAACACAACAACAGCAAAACCTTATAACTTTGAAACAAGATCAAGGTGAAATAAAAGCAAATAATTCACAGTTTTTAGAAAAAAATCTATATTCATTGGTCTACATCATAATCAGTCTGATCATCTGTGAAATATTTTAGGCACAGACCGTCAGTCTATTCAGTGTGCGTAATAAACACCATGGCCCCAATTTCCAAATTCATTTTCTTAGAAAACCTACACTTGACAGTGACTTAGTCAAAACACTTATATTCTGTTTGATGTTGCTGAAGATGGTCTATTTTGCTGGGAAAAAAAGTGTGAAATATTCAGGGAGCGGACCTGGGCCTCTTTTAACTGACCCTTCAATGACATCTTTTTTGACAAAGCCAATCTTCTGCACTCCCCTCTGAACTTCTCTGTCTTTGTCTGCACCCTGTTGTTTGACAAGTTTCACAGAGTGAGCGCAACTGATAATCTGATGTTATGCCATTGTGTTTCTAACAGAAGACATTCCCCCAGTGCTTGAAGAGAACATGGGCTGATCACTTTCTTTTAAAGAAAAAAAAAAAAAAGAAGATGCGGAGGACCATTACTGGTTTGCTGTTCACAGCAAACAATGAAGAAATGTGTACTCTGAAATCACTCATTGACAATCCTCTTAAAACAAATTCTGTGACAGATAAATTTACATTCATAGTTGCTATCACTCCTGCAACATGTCATGTCTGACTTATTGCCTGCAATTATTATCTCACCACATGTGGTGAGTCACCTGCTTCTACAGATGGAATGATAACATTGCAACACTCCACACATATCTCCACTGAAAAGCAAAATGGGGAAAGAGGCACAGAACACCATCAAAATAAGATCAAAATACATATACATCATGTAAGCAGTCTGAAGACAAACTATCACAAGTGAAACCGCTGAATGAAGATCCTCAAAAATCCCTTACAATGGTGTTTTAGATGGGAAGGAGGTAAGTATAGTACTGTCAAGGAGACAAATATTCATGGGATAAAGGTAACTTTACAGGAACCAGTATGTGGTCTACACTGGGAGATTATGCTGTCTTGTAAACATAACAAAAAGCAAGACTTAACCTTTTCACCACTATGTCCACAACAATTTCCGCCAATTTACCGCAACTGCTGATCCAGCCGTATCTCATCATCAAAGCGAATTGACAACAAAGACTCCAACATCAGTGAAGACTGTACAGAAGAGCCTGAAATCAATTAAAACTAAAATGGCAATCATTTTTGTGACCAGGATGTGGTGAGCTGGAGGATGTTTGGACTGATAAGCGAGTTTTCACATTTCAGCTAAGTGACCATAATGGTGCAGTTTGGACTCACACTGAGAGGAGAGCGGGCATGGGGCTCATTTCTTTTTTAAACAGATTCCAGCATCAGAGTTCTTCTGACACTCTAGAAAATGAATGTGGGAACTTGTTAGATGTAGCATAAAAAAAAAAATCTTGGTATTTATGGGGTTGAATCTACCGTTAAGTGGGACTGTCTTCACTGGGAGGTTTTATAAGTGGTGTACACATTTTCAAATGAGGCAAAAGATGAAGAAGAAATGCATCATCACAAGCAAAAAGAAAAGAATGACAGAAAAATGTCATCACCGGAGACAGAATGGTCGGAAGAGAAACACCATCAAAAGAAACAAAGAATGCAGGACAAACATCATCAAAAGAGGCAAAGGACGGAAGAAAACATCATCAAAAGAAGCAAAAGGACGGAAGAAAAACATCATCAAAAGAGGCAAAGGACGGAAGAGAAACATCATCAAAAGAGGCAAAGGATGGAAGACAAACATCATCAAAAGAGGCAAAGGATGGAAGAAAAACATCATCAAAAGAGGCAAAGGATGGAAGAGAAAACATCATCAAAAGAGGCAAAGGATGGAGACAAACATCACAAAGAGGCAAAGGATGGAAGAGAAACATCAAAAGAGGCAAAGGACGGAAGACAAACATCATCAAAGAGGCAAAGGAGGAAGAGAAACATCATCAAAAGAGGCAAAGGACGGAAGACAAACATCATCAAAAGAGGCAAAGGATGGAAGACAAACATCATCAAAAGAGGCAAAGGACAGAAGAGAAACATCAAAAGAGGCAAAGGATGGAAGAGAAACATCAAAAGAGGCAAAGGACAGAAGAGAAACATCAAAAGAGGCAAAGGATGGAAGAGAAACATCAAAGAGAGGCAAAGGACAGAAGAGAAACATCAAAAGAGGCAAAGGACGGAAGACAAACATCATCAAAAGAGGCAAAGGACAGAAGAGAAACATCAAAAGAGGCAAAGGACAGAAGAGAAACATCAAAAGAGGCAAAGGACAGAAGAGAAACATCAAAAGAGGCAAAGGATGGAAGAGAAACATCATCAAAAGAGGCAAAGGATGGATGAGAAACATCATCAAAAGAGGCAAAGGACAGAAGAGAAACATCAAAAGAGGCAAAGGATGGAAGACAAAACATCATCAAAAGAGGCAAAGGATGGAAGAGAAACATCATCAAAAGAGGCAAAGGATGGAAGACAAACATCAAAAGAGGCAAAGGACGGAAGAGAAACATCAAAAGAGGCAAAGGATGGAAGAGAAACATCATCAAAAGAGGCAAAGGACAGAGAGAAAACATCAAAAGAGGCAAAGGACAGAAGACAAACATCAAAAGAGGCAAAGGACGGAAGACAAACATCATCAAAAGAGGCAAAGGATGGAAGAGAAACATCATCAAAAGAGGCAAAGGATGGAAGAGAAAACATCATCAAAAGAGGCAAAGGATGGATGAGAAACATCATCAAAAGAGGCAAAGGACAGAAGAGAAACATCAAAAGAGGCAAAGGACGGAAGACAAACATCATCAAAAGAGGCAAAGGATGGAAGAGAAACATCATCAAAAGAGGCAAAGGATGGAAGAGAAACATCATCAAAAGAGGCAAAGGATGGAAGAGAAACATCAAAAGAGGCAAAGGGACAGAAGAGAAACATCAAAAGAGGCAAAGGATGGAAGACAAACTCATCAAAAGAGGCAAAGGATGGAAGAGAAACATCAAAAGAGGCAAAGGACAGAAGAGAAACATCAAAAGAGGCAAAGGATGGAAGACAAACATCATCAAAAGAGGCAAAGGATGGAAGAGAAACATCAAAAGAGGCAAAGGACAGAAGAGAAACATCAAAAGAGGCAAAGGATGGAAGACAAACATCAAAAGAGGCAAAGGACGGAAGACAAACATCATCAAAAGAGGCAAAGGATGGAAGAGAAACATCATCAAAAGAGGCAAAGGATGGAAGACAAACATCATCAAAAGAGGCAAAGGATGGAAGAGAAACATCAAAAGAGGCAAAGGACAGAAGAGAAACATCAAAAAAGGCAAAGGATGGAAGAGAAACATCATCAAAAGAGGCAAAGGACAGAAGAAAAACATCAAAAGAGGCAAAGGATGGAAGAGAAACATCATCAAAAGAGGCAAAAGGATGGAAGAGAAACATCATCAAAAGAGGCAAAGGATGGATGAGAAACATCATCAAAAGAGGCAAAGGACAGAAGAGAAAACATCAAAAGAGGCAAAGGATGGAAGACAAACATCATCAAAAGAGGCAAAGGATGGAAGAGAAACATCATCAAAAGAGGCAAAGGATGGAAGACAAACATCAAAAGAGGCAAAGGACGGAAGAGAAACATCAAAAGAGGCAAAGGACAGAAGAGAAACATCATCAAAAGAGGCAAAGGATGGAAGACAAACATCAAAAGAGGCAAAGGAGAAGAAAACATCAAAGAGGAAGACGAAGAGAAACATCAAAAGAGGCAAAGGACAGAAGAGAAACATCATCAAAAGAGGCAAAGGATGGAAGAGAAACATCATCAAAAGAGGCAAAGGACAGAAGAGAAAATCATCAAAAGAGGCAAAGGACAGAAGAGAAACATCATCAAAAGAGGCAAAGGGGGAAGGAGAAAACATCATCAAAAGAGGCAAAGGACAGAAGAGAAACATCAAAAGAGGCAAAGGACGGAAGACAAACATCAAAAGAGGCAAAGGACAGAAGAGAAACATCATCAAAAGAGGCAAAAGGATAGGAAAGAAGAAACATCATCAAAAGAGGCAAAGGACAGAAGACAAACATCATCAAAAGAGGCACAGGACAGAAGAGAAACATATCAAAAGAGGCAAAGGACAGAAGAGAAACATCAAAAGAGGCAAAGGACGGAAGACAAACATCAAAAGAGGCAAAGGACAGAAGAGAAACATCAAAAGAGGCAAAGGACAGAAGACAAACATCAAAAGAGGCAAAGGACAGAAGAGAAACATCAAAAGAGGCAAAGGACGGAAGACAAACATCAAAAGAGGCAAAGGAGGAAGAGAAACATCATCAAAAGAGGCAAAGGACAGAAGAGAAACATCAAAAGAGGCAAAGGACGGAAGACAAACATCAAAAGAGGCAAAGGAGGAAGACAAACATCATCAAAAGAGGCAAAGGACAGAAGAGA
Source organism: Conus canariensis (assembly GCA_033310375.1). NCBI lineage: Eukaryota > Metazoa > Mollusca > Gastropoda > Neogastropoda > Conidae > Conus > Conus canariensis. Next base: position 12,516,792 of record CM065739.1, read on the forward strand.
AACATCAAAAGAGGCAAAGGATGGAAGAGAAACATCATCAAAAGAGGCAAAGGATGGAAGAGAAACATCATCAAAAGAGGCAAAGGATGGAAGAGAAACATCATCAAAAGAGGCAAAGGATGGAAGAGAAACATCATCAAAAATGTGAAGGATGGAGGAGCACATGATCTAAAGAAGCAAAAAATGGAGGGGAAACATCTAAAAAAAAAAAAAAAATTAAAAAAAAAGGCGAAGGATGGAGGAGAGGACAGCAGGCATAAAGCACAGTAGAAACATAACACAGTGACTTCAAACAGATACATGATAGCAACATAATCTGAACCAGCACATGACAGGATGGAAACATCACCTGAACAGGCACGTGGTAAAATGAAATAATCATCAAAACAGGCACACAGAACCATCATCTGAACTGGCCCATGACACAACAGAAACATCGTCGGCTGAACTGACACATCACAGAATAGAAAAAATTATTTAAAAGAGATGCATGATCGAAGCAACATCATTAAAGCATATAAAAGAATGTATGTAACATTTTATCTAAACAAGCATCTGATAAAAAAAGAAACATCGGCAATTGAACAGACAGGATAGAATAGAAACATCATCCAAACAGGCACATGATGAAATAGAAATATCATCTAAACAGGCACATGACAGAACAGAAACATCATCTACACAGTCACATGAGAGAATAAAAAAACATCATTAAAAGAGGCACTTGACTGACTAGAAAAAAAAATCATGTAACTGGCACAAAAGAGAATATAAGCATCATCTTAAGCAAAGGCCAGAGTAAATCATGATACACAAGGAATACCATCTTAACAGGCAAAGGATTGAGCATAAACGTGTCAGGCTAAGATGACATAGGCTGCTATAATTATAGTCTCTGAACATCTCAGCTGAATCTGGACAATTCACAGCACTCACATTTCATAATCATACAATGTAAGTTTCAGCAAAATGACCTTTGAATACACATTAATTGCAGCTAAATCAGTTCCGTGTGACTTTTTCTGCACAGCTTTGAAGTGCATCACTCAACATAAAAATGACTGTCACGATGTTATTCACCGGACTGAGAGCAAACTATTCTATTTGTCAGACTTCGATTAAAAATCATTGTCATGATGTTCACTAGACTGTGGTTACAGTATCCTACTTCGTACACTTCAGTTAAAACTCACGGCCATGGTGCTAATACCTGGACTGAGGCCACTTTATCCTGTTTGTCACACTTCAATCAGAAGTTACTGTCATATTGATGTTGACTGGATCAGATCATACTGTGTGATCACTATCTTTCATTAGCTACGGCGCAGCAAATTGTGGTACCATCATCATCATCAGCACCCTTCTCTATTACAACTAGCTGCCCTCGTTATGTTTGTAACTCTTCTTACAAAAAAAAAAAAAAAAGGAAGAAAAAACCCATGCAAGAAAACCTCTCAAACCTGTGCACATATGCAGTGCTTGTTGTGTTAAATTGCATAAGAACTATCCATCTGCAATGACTGTGACTTAACAATGGATGACTACACCTTCCTTTCTTTTTTCTTTACATAAATATAGCAAAAAGGGTCATTTTACTGTTCTCGAATTAAACTGATCGTCTTTTGATCAGAACTTCTTAAAACCACATTTACCTAATGGTGATATCCTTTTGTATATGAAATGCTCCTAAACATATTGCTTATGTTTAAGCATTTTGCTGTGAAGGGACTAATAAAGGGAAGCATAACCATAGACATTTTAAATGCATTAAAGAAAATCAAGTAACGTAAAGAGGTAATCATGAGTGAAACAGACAAACAAAATTCTTTTTCAATACAAATCAAAAATAATGTAGGAACACTTACTAAACCAAAACAGTACATCTTTTTCTTTTCCCTTCTTTTTCATACAGCAATGACTCAATTGTAGGAACAGATCTATCCATTGTAAGCTTACATAGCTGCGACAGTACGTGTTGGCTAAAATGGTACTAACTTTACCTTGCATTAGCAAAAAGAAACAAAAGCAATAATGGACAAAATCTTTTCTTGCCCATGATGTTTGTTCCCCATCAAACAAAGGATTGTCAAAGCAGGTCTTGATAAACACAGCAGCCCAACTTATACATAAAGTCAGTCTCAAGGCAAAACCAGCATGTATGCCCAATGATCAAAGGATTACGGACTCTGATAACAATCAAGCCAAAAGAGCAGTGAACTGAGACTGAAATGCTGTTCCCACTTTCCTTTCTGGTCATCTGCTGATCATAAGTGTTTAAAATGATGATCACCACCAGCAACATCACAAGTTGCTTAAATCTGGCACATAATTGAAAAAAACAAAGATCCTCAACAAAAGTCTGGATTTTCTTTTTACGGTCACAAATCAACAAAATTTGAGTATCAATTTGTGTAACATCAAACACATTTACTTAAAAAAAACAACAAAAAAAACCTGTTCCTAAAAAGTATAGAAATAAAAAACTTTTGCTTTTTCTCTGCAATTTCTTTGGGGATGGCAATCGGGCACCTCAGTGTCTCTTTTCATTCTGAAATGTCTCTGAGCTGATGTACCACTGGTTAGTTAATAATACTGAGATCTCTCGGTTTAACACCATTTCATATGAACATAATCATTTGCTAACCTACATTTAACAAATACAATGATACACATTATGTCAACACATAAAAACAATTGGGTTTTTAACCAACTACATCAGTGACAAAGTAAGAAACAGAAGTAGAAAAAGCACAGAATACCAAAATTTCAAAACTGTCACTCAACATACAACATACTAGCCAAATAACCAAAGCCAGCAAAAGTATGATACAGTTGTACATAACATCTACCAAATTTCTTGAAACATCGAAATTTTTGTGATGCTCTGTTGTGATAATGAAGATCAAAAGGCAAACAGAGAAAGGAAGACAGATAAAACGCAGACTAAACAAACAAGTTTCTAATGTGTTTGAACTCACAGCCAAAGATCAATTACAGAAAAGGAAAGCAAAACAAAAGTAAATATATCAAAACGCAAATGAACATTCAATCTTCTATGACAAAGACTGCCTGCAAATGAATCAAAATGCATGCATGCACACACACACACACACACACACACACACAACCCCACACACACACACACACATACACAAACACATACACACAGAGACGCGCGCACACACACACACACACACACACACACACATACACACACACCCCTTCCTAAACTAGTTTCTCAGACACATGCCTACATACACATCAAAACATCTACATCTATAATATACACACACTTACACCCCTCCATCTCTACACAGACACAGGCCTTCAACTAGACTGAACAGACCCATTCCAAAATCAGATCATCACTCAACTCACCAGTGGTGAGGTCTGGGGTCCACTCATGCTCACCGGTGGCCGCCCAGGGCACATACTTCTCCTTCATGTTGTTGAACAGTCGCTGTGCATTGGACACAGACCTCTGGAAAGCTGCATTCACAAAACATGCGGAATCAACACCAATGTCTGCTGCAGAATGGAGATGTTCCAAGATTATCCAGGGTGTTGAGTATGTAATCGATAACAAAGTTCTGCTGTTGAGTGAGAATGTCCTATATATCATCAGGGGTATTAGCTACGGGGGTTACCTTATCAACGTCAGTGTCTACTATTGAACGTAGAAGTTCAAAATTATCAGAGGAGTTACGCATGGAAAGCTTGTGGAGTATGAATGAGTTTCCACATATGTGGTTGTTTGTAGTAACAGAGGCATCTTCAGGCCAAGTAGGGTAATGACTAAACTCTGGATCAAGAAATACTGAGAAAAATATTTATGAATTACCACCAGTCTGCTAACAACCATCATTGCTGATTCCCTACCGATCCCCTGTTGTTCATCCTTCAAGGGTTAACCAACTTCCTTTCTGTTTATTCGCAAATAATTGAGCATTAAGACACAGCATTTTAAGCTCATAACTTTAGCTCTTGCAGTTGCCATTTGCATTTCCTTAAAAATGAGGAAAATGCTTTTGTACATATTTTCCTTTTCACACTGGATCACATACGACTGACAGAAACCAAAGTGACAGTGATAATGGACAGTTCTCTTTAGACTATCTTTGACGATTTAGCGGTACAGGCTATGCTAGATTGTTGTCGATTCAGATATCTGTGTAGACCATTATGAATGCGCGTAAAGTCGATTAAAACTTAAATGACAATGGCACAGACGACCCACATGTGGTTAGTTGCCGTCCATGTCTAGATTCTTCACAGTCCAGGTGAGTGAGGCAATGCTCACACACATAAACAACACAAAAAGCAACACACAACAACATGAATATCAAACTTTACCATCCACATGTTTCTCATACTTCATGTGTCCAAACAAATGCCTTATCCCTACCTGGCGTAAAACATCACCATGTTTTAAAAACAAACTTGGGAGAGGAGGTACCTAATCAAGCCTCCACAACTGGTTAGGCAAGTAGAGTGATCCCTCTTAGTGAAGTCACTTCATGAATCACACCCAAGCATAGTTCAGTTTTCTCCTTTTCCCTGATGAGGGGACATGCCCCCACCTGTTCTTCAGAGGTTGGAGCAACACACAGGCGCATGAATAGCAAACTATATCTACTACATTTTTCTTCTTTTTCTTTTTCCTTCTCGTTCACAAAACTTCCTAAAAATTTTAATTTGCATCGGGGTATTGTGTGTGTGTGTGTGTGTGTGTGTGTGTGTGTTGTGTGTGTGTGGGGTGTATGTGTGTGTGTTGTGTGGTGTGTGTGTGTGTGCGTTTTAGATTATGCATAATATCCTGTTTTACTCTTTATTTATTCATTCATTCATTTATTTGTTTGTCTGTTTAATTTTCTTATCATATAAGTGCATGTGCCTGTGTATTGTTATTGGGGCTGTATTTTAAGTTACAGCATGCATACATGCAAATGACATGTGCCAGGGTCTTGAATTGTTCCTTTGAACAAGAAAAGTTGCTATATAAATACTGTTATTAATATTCTCCTTCTTATCATTATCAGTATTTTCATAATCCATCACAACACTGACTATTCTTTGAGGTTTCACAAGAGCTATGCCAAAAAGACCATGCTTCCTTCTCTCTCTCTCTCACACACACACACACACACAAACACACACGCACACACACACACATGCACACACACACGCACATACACACACACAAACACCAATAAAAAACCCAAGAGAGTACTGACCTGGTGTCACATCCCCCCCACTCAGCTGTCTGCTGGACAAACTGGACACAGAACGCAGGCCCGGTGAGGCTCCTTCCCCATCCGTTGTCCTGCACACAACATGCTCTGGACTGAACGCTCTTTAAAACACTGCCCTTACCTCTTGCTCTAGTGACTGTGTTTATATTGCAAGTTTGGCTTTTTGTGTATGGTTCTGACGGATAACAAACTCTTTCAGATCCGTCCAAACCTGAAGGAGTTCCTCTCATCTACGTCTGGTGGTCGCAAAGAAGAAATGGTTCTATGCCGGCAGCACACCAGCCATTCGTATTTCACTCATTCATACCTTTTAAAGAATGAAGAAGCTCCATGGTGCATTCCATGTCATGTGCCACTCACAATGAAACATATTCTTTTGGAGTGTTGGGACTTGCATGATTAGAGACACAAACACTTTACAGCAGATTCCATGAAAACCTTGTTCAGAGATGTTCCGCCTGATGTGATCTTTGAGTTCTTGAAAGAGATTGACATTTTTCATCAGATCTGAGATTTTACAGTGGAGAGATTTTTAACAAAATTTCAGAAGGGTTTTTAGAAGATGTAAAGAAATGTGTGAATGAATGATTTGTGACTTGATTTTAACGTGGTGACAGCCCTGATATGGCCCTTTGTGGTCGGCTGGGCTATAAGCAACATTACCATTACCATAATATGAGGCAAATCATGTTTCGTCGTTTTTTTAATTTCAAAATGAAGGACCTTCTTTGTAGAGTGAAAAGGAAAGAAATGAGAAAAAAACAAACAACAAACCAATTGAAGAAAAAAAAACCTCTTGTATTCACAAGATGACTCCAATACTTATTCTCCTTCTGTTACTTTCTCTCTGTGTCTATGATATTCTGAAGCATTATGAAAGATCTAGTTGCAAAGCGAGAGGACTGCAGGCAGAAATCTAAACAAATCTTAAATAAATGTTAGCGAACCGCCCAGAGAACGTGGACAAACGAGTCACAAGACGAAACACAACGTTCTCTGGGCAGTTCGCTAACATTTATTTAAGATTTGCATTATGAAAGACTATACTGCTTTCAATCCATTTGAGTATTTTGGTTAATGTTAATAATGTCAATTTGCGTCCATACAGTGCTTTCAATTCTACGAGTACAGAAATAAACCCAAATTCCGTAAGAGACTATGGTGACTCATAATAAAATTGAAATGGAAAGCTTACTGTCACCTTCTACTAATACTAGGTTCCTTTATGAACACCCTCCCCCCCCCCCCTCTCACTCACACACACATACATGAACATTCACACACAATAACACAGGTGCGCGCGCGCGCACACACACACACACACACACATATCCACACACACACACACATACCACACACACACACATACACACACACACACACGCACACACACACACACACACACACACACACATATCCACACACACACACACACATATCCACACACACACACACACACACACACACACACACACATATCCACACACACACACACACACACACACACACACACACACACACACACACACACACACATATCATAGCCAGAGCATACTGACCCCTCTCCTTCCACACTCGCAGACACAGATGCCGAAGATTTGTGTCTTCGAGCTTGCACAGCCAGCTGAGCGGCCTGGAACAAAATCCACTGTCGCATTCAACCCGTCATTAACTCCAAGCCTTGAAACCCATGAAATTAAAACAAAACAGCACACAGGGGTGAAAACCATTAACAGCAATTAACACAATACAACAGAGCCGGTGCACTTCTGAGATCTCTCTCTTATTATTTTGGTGCATGAGGTATGTTTCACCGGTGGTGTGTTGCCAAATGCTGTCAAGGAGAAAAGCAAAACTGAAATCTTATCAAGAAACAACTGCTGTTAATGCGACAAAGCCCCCGAACAGAAGTTTCGCCGTATGTTTATTTTCGGTCTAATCTTCCTTTTCCATTAAGAGATCTTTAAGGGGAGTGAATGTGACTGTGGAGAGAAGGATCATAATAATTCTAAACGTTTGAAGACAGGAGGGTTGAGAGACTCAGGGGAGAGAAGGGGAGGTGAGAAACAGATTACCACGAGGATCACTGAAAAATGTCCGCCTCATCAACTGCTTAGGATGAAATGGCAGTCAGCCAGAGGCATAAAACCAGAAGGCTTCTGAGATGTAAAAAATGTGGAAGGCAAAATCAGTGATAACTCGCATGTGAGATTTTCTATCATTACAAAAATCAAGGACAAGATTTAAACCTTATCTACACAAACTGGAGGCCAAGTGCTGACTGAATGTACGTAACTACACTGGGCGGAGAGACCGGTATCACTCAAAAATGAGTTGTAAAAGCTTCAGGGGATAGTGTTAGTTTACCTGGATAGGTAAACATGATTCCAGACGCACCTGTACCACCTGGGGAGTTGGTGTGGACCAGGTGTACTCCTCTGCCTCTTGGCTCACGGAGGATGATGATGCCTGAATGTGGTGTGGTTGAACAGTTACTCCTTTCGCATCTATGGAATAAAGCAGAACAGAAACAAAAAAATCAAACTACCAACCGAATCAGAAAATAAAAGTACATGCACGCAAACATTTGCTACGTTTGACAGGTGCAAACCAACGTCATCTGGAAAACCACTGCTATCACCTTTTCAACGACGATGAAATAAAATGTGTGAGACGTTGTTGGTTTCCATCTTTCTGCGTGGATGTGAGAGATGGATGATGACGGCAAGTTTTGAGTGTTGCAGATGGTGTCCTACATGTGTTGGATCAGATCAGGTGCTACTGACCACCGCTGAAATGACTGAACAGTAGACCAGTGCCTCCTGTAGTGCGTTGCCTCATACTGATGTGATGCTGACTGCTCGCTTTGAACTGTTGTGCTGGGGCTGCACCAGGCAAACCTTGATGTGGTTGTATGTGGGACAGCCAGAATGAGTGGCACAGCAGCAATGCCACAGAGTGGCCACAGATGATCAAGCAGCACACACACACACACACACACTCACATGCACACACACATACATGCACACACATACACACACTCTCACACATGCTCACATACACACACACACACACACACACACACTCGCTCACATGCACACACATGCACATACACACACACACACACACACACACACACACACACACACACATACTCACTCACACACACAAACACACGCATGCACGCAAACTCATGCATGCACGCACGCACGCACGCACACACACACATACACACACACATCAGAAAAAAAAAAAAAACTGGTACAAAACGAACCTAAGAGCTCAAGAATAAATGACTCAAATTCTCCATCACCTAAAACAAAACAATGCGCCACATTGCGCATTAAAAGAGATTCACCCAAAACTCAAAGCCATGCACGCACGCACACACACACATACACACACACATCAGAAAAAAAAAAAAAAAACTGGTACAAAACGAACCTAAGAGCTCAAGAATAAATGACTCAAATTCTCCATCACCTAAAACAAAACAATGCGCCACATTGCGCATTAAAAGAGATTTACCCAAAACTCAAAGCCATGTGGATTCATTCACTTCAGGATTTACCTGTTGGAAGAGCGTGCACCCAGCGTCGCCTGTTTGACGTCATTTTGAACTGGAGGCGTGAGGGAGCGAAGGGATTGATGAGCGCTCGGTTGGGGTGCAAACCGCTGAGGGATCGTGAGTGGCCCACTGGGGACCCAGCACTGCCTACAACCGGCCGCTGACAGTACCAGTCTTCACTGCCTGATGACTCAAAAGACTCACGGCTTAATGTTTTCTCTGGAAACACACAACAACCAGGCTTCTTCCTAAACAAAAAGGAAAGGAGAGTGGCGCTTGTGTGCATTTACTGCAAACCTTCTCTTATTCATCAAAACAAGTTATCACCAGTTGTTGTTTAAATGATTTCTTTTCATCCCAAATCATAAATGAATCATAAACAAATGTTCACACATCAATATTTTAAGTCCCTTACACATCAACGAGCATAAACATAAAAACAAAACTGTCTAACAGTTGAACTAATTATTGAAAAATAAAAACTCAAGACAACCTAAATGTTTGGGATTGGCCTACAATCCTTTTACATCAAAACAACAACAAAAAAACAAACAAACAAACAAACAAACAAAAGAAGTGCACTCATGAGAGTACAGACCTCCATCCAGGTCAAAAGAACCCTGGATCCATCTTTTGATCGGAATCCACACCAACATTCAACGGCTTTGTCCATGGGCTTTGTTTCATCTTTCAAACATGTTTCCCTGAAACTGGTTCTGTAATCTTTGCATAATCCTCCCTACAGACAAATGAATTAACCAACAGACATGGATGAAAACACAACCTCCAAGGTGAAGGTTAAAAAAAGGAGAGGATCTTAAATGGTGAGGTCGTTCAAGGTTCAGTAATCTTTGCATAATCTTGCTTCCAGACATACGAATTAACCAACAGACATTCGAGACAACACGATCTCCAAGGTGATGTTGAAAAAAACAAGAGAAACTGAAATGATGTGGATGTTCACAATAGAACATAAGATACTGGAACGAAGTACAGAACAACTAACACTGGTGTTATTTTCTTAATCAAGCAACTTTTCGCTCTACTCTGGAGTTCTTCAGATTGCTAAGACCTGGACTATTTACACCCAATAACCATGACGAGATTTTAAATAACAATATTTTTATACCTCAGCTTTGTACCATGAAAACTCTACAGAGAAAGAGGAGGGAGAGGTAGCGTGTTTGTTTGTTTACCCCAAGAGCAAATCTCAATTAACCCCTGAACATTGAGTTTAATGGCACAGTCTGTTTTTTAGTTTTTTGTCTTCAGAACCTCCCGTTATCTTCCTTTTCTAGGCATCATCAGGTTTCAATAGCTCAGTCACTGTGACTTTCATGCCCAGATCACCATAACCCTTGACCTGACAGTGTCTGGACCCCAGGCATTCTTCCTTCTTCTCTGAAGGTTTTCTCCTATAGGAGGTCTGGATGGTGCGACATGATACAATATCACACAACACACATCACAACACACAGCGATACACAAAATAACACAACACAACTCACCCCCAATATGGAAACACCCCACAAAACTGGCCATGTTTCCAAAGGAAGGCACAATACAAGTCAATGCAATGTCACACACTTATTACAACACAGCAAAACACATAACAGCTCATACAAAACAACACATATCACAACACACACCAGAACACAAAAACAGTGCAACACAACTCACCCACGATAGGGTAACACCCCACAGAACTGGACATTTCATCCGCAAGCAAAGACGCACTGGGGATGCTGATGGCGGAGGAAGACATTCCCTTGGACTTCTTCTCAGAAGAGTCAGAGTGGCGGGGAACGACATCGTCAGATATATGCCGCGTTCGTGGGCCACATGCCCTTCGAGCCTCAGCAAATGTCTGTGGCATGCGTTTCGCACCAGGGCCTTTGAAACCAAAGCAGCTTGAACTTCGCGCTGACCTAAGGTGGACCACAAAAATACACATTCAGACATTCTGAGAATTCATTCGATGACCACATTCAGACATTCTGAGAATTCATTCGATGACATCTTGTTTTCATTCTTCCAAAACTTAATTACGACCAGAAACAGCTTCAAAAACTGAAGAATACTCAGTTCTGCCTGTGACAAATTAACAAGGCTCAGTGTGATTAAGTTACAGGTGAATGCTTTTCATCTTTGTCTTTCAAGGGAACTATTACATCTGTTTACCCTGAAACTGTTGTCCATAAGAATCGGGGTACTCTCTGCAAAGTGTGTGTACAAATCTTCAAAATTTTTGTAAAAGCAGTGCGAGGAGAGAGTTGTGTGTGTGTCATCTTCCAAATTTTGGTGAAAGTGAGGGACGGAGATCATTTTCTCCTGCTGCCACCACATAGCAAAGCGACTATGCGGCACAGACTACAGTAAGAATATCTTCTTCAAACACCAAATTTCTTTCACACCTGGCTCATCAGCGCAAATTTCTGCTTTGTAGCCAGTCTCATTTTATTCATTTATTTTCTTTCTTTTTTTTTTTTTTTTTTTGAGATTTCAGGGCCTGTAGTTTCTGTTGTTGTTCCTATGTATCAGCATACTGTTGATTAAGCAGATACAGCCAGACATGATTTTGTGTGCGAGAGTTAGCAAGATTGTCCCTCTTTGGTTCAAGAAACTAAGTTGGTACACCAAGACAATACAACAGTTTCATCCCATGAGTGTGACTGCTGCACAAGAATGTTGTATTTGATGTATTTTTGCCAAACATGTGTTCAGAGTATAGCTAAAGTGTGCGGGTAAGCAGGTCTGTGCTATAGGGAAGAACATGCAGTGTATCCAAATAAGCGAGAGAAAATGGATCAGGACTGTGACATTTTTTCCCTTTCCAAACTAATTCTATGTTAATGAACACAAAGCAAATCAGGTCATGTATAAAGTCACTCGTGGTACATTACATTTGATGTCTGATAAATGTAGCTTCAGAATTTGTTATCATTATGAATAATAGGTAATGGAAGACCTTCAAACACATTTTGTAATTTCTATCCATGATCATTTGAAAATGGCACAAACATGTTTATGAAAACAACACTAACAAATCTATCCTTTAGACAATAAACCTGCCTTTTCTTGTTCATCCTCAACCTGTTCACTGCCAGAAAATGTTACAAACAAAGGCTTTCCCAGTGCCAGGGAAATCTAATGATTTGGGGGTAATAATTAACAAAAAATTCTAGCTCAGAAACTACAAAAGATATAGAAATGAAATATATATAATTTTTTAAGGAAATTGAATGAAGATTTTGAATCTGGGCTTCTTTTGTTTTAATTTTGATAATAAAAAAATATTTAGGCATTTAGATTTGGATAGATTTTTTGCACGATCAAAAACATAGTATTTACCACTACAGCTTCACATCAAAAAAAAAACACAAAGCAAAAAAGTTGAAAATAAAGTTTGTATTGTCACACTACACATGTAAATGAAAGTAAAACAGTTTAGAAGTCTATCAAGACGCTCACACTCTATGCAGACAGGTCAGTCCACGACCACGCCCCCTCCCCCCCACCGCCCCCTTGCTGGACTTCAATCCTCTCTTTCACTCCTCCTCTTCCCCTACCTTTCCCTCTGCCCCGTGTCACGCCGCGAGCAGGCCGCGCTCCCCTCTCGCGCTGACTATCACGTCACTGGCCACTGGCACACAGTGCAGAGTACACACTAGGCTAGCTCGTTCGACGCTGGCAACCAGTCAGCTGAACACACTCTGAGGTCACACAGCACGACTCAATAACTGACGAATATGGTCGGCAATTCCATCACTATCATCATCTCACCTTCATGCTCGAGTGAGTCGTTGAATAAAAGATTATTATCTTTGTCAAAAATGATTAGCAGAGCCTGCTCAGCTGTGTAAGTACGTTGATTTGGTTGCTACGCTTGTCGAAGGGTGCGCCGCCATCTTTGCAAGCAAGACAAAGCACTGGCCGGTCATCCAGTCAGTGATGAGAATAAATGGTCTTTCCCATCACGTGTGGTCATTTGCATATCATTTTAATACTACAGACATATAAGGCTTACTATGCACACTCTATTTAAGTCCATTAATAGAAATAGTAACGAATGAAAATTCAAGAAAAATGCATGACGTCAGTGGACGGCCCATAGGCACTGGGAAAGCATTTTTACTGCGGCGTCAGCTGACGGCTTAAAGGCACTCTACGGGTTAATCAAGACATGCATGACTATGCATGAGCAGGTGTACAAGTCTACCTCACATCCATAAATTTTGCCAGAATAGGGGATTTATATTCACCTTTGAGAGGTTCGCGATGGAAGCTTGAACACCTGGGCGTCATACTCATCATAGTTGACAAAGGGGAAGTTATTGTCATCACTCTCAGTCTTCCACTGAGGCGCCACTGAAACACGAATGTCGTAGTGTGAACACTCCACTTTATATTTTGTTCTACTTCATTTATTCTTGCATACATAGGAACTGACTACATGTTAAATATTGTAAGAACAGAAACAAAAATGAATTAAATCACATGAGCATACCAACTTAACTATATTCTAATAAGTCTGAAAGTAAATGCAGACGAAATTCACCTCCAAATGTCTCTTCTTCCTTGGTTTGACACAAATATACATAAACGGGCACACACACACACACACACATACACACACACACACGCACACACACACACACACACAGAGAAAAATCCCATACCAGGAGTGACTGTCTTTGTTTTGTTTCTCTCCATCATCTTCATCTGAAATCAAAACAAAATCAGATCAAATCAAACGTGTGTGTGTGTGTACGCATGTGTGTGTGTTTGTGTGTGTGTGTGCATGCGTGCATGCATGTGTGCGTGTGTAAGTGGGCATGCACACTTGCAATACCACATCTGTGAAAAGTTATAAAATTTCACTCCAAACTTGACTAAAGCTGTTTGTCTTGATGGGCAAAGCTACAGATGCATACACACATACTGACTACCCAAACCTTTTAATTACCATTCAGACTTTTTCTGTCCATCCAGTATACTTCACTTATCTACTACCGACCTACCCTATTTCGCCCCTCTCAGTTGACCCATCATTTCATTTCCAAACAGCAAATTAGGGAAGCTAAGAGTGTGAAGATGCGCCATTTGATGACAGCAGTGTTTGCTAAGATGCTGCCGAAGTGAATCTACTTGATTCGCCTCTATAAAACTAAAAAAAACAACCCACCTCTATTAAGCTAAAAAAAAATCTTTTTTGGCTTGTGTCTGATGCCACCATGTTTAGCAGAGAAAGGTGGCAGTCCATTCAACAACAATGTGGGCAGTTTATTGGCCCAAGTGCTGCTGAATCAAAAACCACACTTCAAAAAGCCACACAGACTTTACCCATGTACTAGCGCTTGCTTCAATGGCAGTGTTTTAAGGGACCACTCAGCTTTCTGATTACAGAAGGATTCCGCAATCAACTGAAAGGGGTAAGTGACCACAATGGTCCGTTCTACACTCAATCAACACAAAAACAGGCACACTTATTTAGCAAACCATACTAACGACTAGATTTCATCACAGAATTTGGTGTGGTTTAGATGTAAAAATATTTGTGTGATTTTTTTTTTTAAAAAGAAAGCGAAAGACTTCTAAAAGTAAAAGACTTCTAAAATCTAACCTAACGCTTTCAGAAAGAAAGTTGGTAATTACACAAATGTTGCACACACACACAAAAAGGGTGGTTAAAGGTTGACTTGCGCTGATGTCACATGAAATGAAAACAGGCTGAGAACAAAATGTTGAATTGTTTACACCGCATCATTTCAAAGGTAGATTGAGAAGTAGAACATGTGAAATTTAATGACCAAATAAGAAAAGAAAAATCGTAAACACACACACACAAACACACACATACAAACACACACACAGTCACACACACATCCAATCAACTAATCTTTATAAGACAAAATTCAACAGCAAATACACAAGATGTATTCCCCTCATCAGCCCTTACAAACCCTGCCCACCCAACTCCCGCTCTCATTCACCCATCCCCATCTTCCATCCCTCTTTCCTGTCTCCTTCACAAGCCCTCAATGGGCACACACAACAGACAAGTCACTTACAAATTCTGGGGGAGGTTTGATGCGAGGAACAAAGGTTGCATTCTGTTGGTTCTGGATCTGGTTCTTGGAGGTGTAAAAGCTGTTGACAGTCAAGTATGTTAGTCTGGTGGTGTAAAAGCTGTTGATAGTAAAGCATGTTAGTCAGAAAACCATCCACAGTACGTGAACTAAAGACCACTGAATACATCCCACATTATATATATATACATATATATATATATATTTTTTTTTTCTCTGTCCCATCTTCTGTGCCACCTCAGTGGCATTCCACCCACGTCGCTCATTCCGACACCCCTCCACAGCCACAGCCCGGTCAGTCCCAGCACAGCCCCGGCACTGGCAATCCACAGGGAGCAGTCAATATCAAGTCGTCAAGAGAAAACCCACCGGAGGAGACACTGCACTGCTGCCGAGTCACTTTGGTGGTGTTCAGTGGCGCCTGTTCTGATCTAACATACGCAGGACACCACCTACTAAGCCCCCTACTGACGACAATAATTGCTTAGCCGCGGAGCCAGCGTAAGTGAGCTCTCCCTCCGGAGGGCGCCACCACGTCCGTCAAACGACAGTCCCTATGGACTCACCGATACATGTGACCATGACAGAACCAAACCAAGGCCACAGACGTGGAGAGGACATCAAAACTGAGGTCACCATGAGAGCAGGGCATGAAGGGCCACAGAATTTGAGACTTTTTTTTTTAATGCTGATCGATGAGAATGAGGATGATTAAGATGATGCTACGGATTTCCATTCCGGTCTGAGACTGCGTGACAGGGCTATACTCTACGCTCCTTTCATAATATATCCCGGTGTCAACCAGACCCGAGAGATACAGACACCTGCAGTGTTGGTCAGGAAATTTGAGCAACACTCTCAGAGACGCATCCATTAAGTGGATGAAACTCGACTATGTGGTCCCAGTCTTCCCAACTGAGCCCGTAGCAAACTCAACACTGGGTAGGAGCTGGTCGGAGCAGAAAAATCCCACATGACTCTGATGGGAATTGAACCCACGACCTCCCAGCCGGGAGTCTGCGACGCTAACCACTTCGCCACGGTGGCTGGTTCCCACATTATATTTACTACAGACCCCCTCCCCATCATTGTATGTGCTACAGACCACTGAATACATCCCACATTATATTTACTATGGACACCCCCTCCTCCCCATCATTATATGTACTACAGACCATTGAATACATCCCGCATTATATTTACTACGGGACCCCCCCCACCCCACCCCCCCCCGTCATTATATGTACTACAGACCATTGAATACATCCCACATTATATTTACTATGGACCCCCCCCCTCCCCCCATCATTTTATGTACTACAGACCATTGAATACATCCCATATTATCTTTACTATGGATCCCTACTTTGCCTTAAGGCCGTGTCAGGCCAACTGACATAGGCTAGAACACCACGGCTACATCAAAATGTTGTTATGCTCTGCATAGTTATGCGGGGATTGTCTTCAGTTGTGACAAGCTCCTAGCATAACATTATCAGTCTCCAAAATCCCCCGAAGTCGGAGTGTGGCTGCCCATGTGGCGGGGTAATCAAAAATGGTCACACACGTAATGTTCTCATCCCCAGCTGATGCATTTGTATCATAGTGTTCAAGTGCTTCGGCTGTTTGGATGATCCCTGGAGTCTTTTAGCCAGGGTATGACAACAACAACAACTGTGGATCCGCACCCCCACCCCCCCCTCCCCATCATGATCATATGAACTACAGTCCATTGACTATCATCCCAACTCCCCATATTATACGTATACTACAGACCAATGAATGCATCAATATGATACGTTCTACGTTAGATATAAGACATACCATTGAATATACCCCAATATTTTATATGACATGTCATATCTACGAGACCACTGAACACATCCCATCGACCCACCCATCCAATATCATATGTAATTCAGACTACTGAATACCACAACACACACTTAAACCATTTGTACTACGGACCAATGAATACACCATTTTGTGTTCAACACACCCTCACATTATGTTTACTACAGATGTTTACTACATTATATATACTACGGGCCATTAAATGCACCCCACGCTGTGTACAACAGACCATAAAATACAAACGTATTTGTACTACAGGTCATTGAATACCTCCCAACATTATATGTGCTACAGACTATCGATGTACTCTTAACATCACACATACCACAAATGATTCTGACCCTTAAATGCACCCACGTCTCAGTACCTACCCCTTAATGTTATTTGTCATTACATGGAAGACACGATGCACAGAGAGGACACATTCCTGTCCTATGGGAATAAAAGCCTGATGATAAAAATAAATTTAGAATGAATAGACACACAAGAATTATTAAAATATATTATCAAAACATTGGAATTGAAATCCAACACCACAGATAAGACAGAAACAAGATTAGGACAAGGTGATTGTCGCCTTTTGACTCGAAGAGACTTACCTGCTGCATGAGGTGTACACTGAGACTTACCTGTTACACATGCTGGGAATTGCTCACCATATGCAACAGATAAGTCTCAGTGGGTTTTTTTTTTTTTTTTTTTTTTGGTAATGTTTTTGTCTGCTTTGTATCTGTAAGTGTTTGAAAAAAGATTCTGAAAGGTGCCTAACAACTTTTCCTATTTTTTGTTCTCGTCTTGTCTGTACAGTGGATTTTTATTCCATGTTCTCCTTAAAAAAAAAAAGGTATGAAAATGAAGAGGAAAAACTCTTTACAATTACAAACACTGACACCATCTTAACTTTCAATGACCTGAAAAACAGGGAGAACAACCATCTACGAATGTTATCAAGATGAGACAGCATTTGATTGAATCTCCCAACCTTCCCCACCCTTTTCCCCACCCCCACCCCCAACCTACTCCTCACCCCTCCTCCCTGAAAGAAACAACAAATAGATAATTAGAATTGAGTTCACATTTCAGCTATTCATGCTCTCCTTTCAAAGTTTGTTGGTGCTAATGCTCCTGTTCTTTATATTCTGAGACATTCTATTTTGAGATGTAGAGAAATGCCACCTTTATAATTATACATCACAATAAACATTCACTGTAAGTCCCATCACAGGCGAAAAGAACAAAGAAACAGTGTCTTTCCTTCTCACCTAAGACAATTACATGGAGAGCCATTTCATTACCTACCTGTGGTTCATCCAGTGAGGAATGTTGTAGTCGTCACCCACCTCAACTGAGCTCTGTACATTCCTGCTGCGGAACTGTGAGTAAACAAACAGTTCAGGTGTCATGTTTGACACACTCATCAGCACTGAGATGAACCATATTCAGGCAATCAAGCATATTCAGATTTGCATTTGTGTTGGAAGAAGAAGAAATGCACCTTTGTCTTGAAAACAGAACATATGTCCCTGAATACATTTCTAAACACACACTGCAAGCATGTTCAGATTTGCATTTGTGTCTGAAACAGAAATGTGCTTCTGTCTCTCTCTCTCTCTCTCTCTCTCTCATATATATATAATATATATGTATAGTTTTTTGAATGGTTCAGATGTCCATAATCAGGCGCCGCTCCACCAAGGAAAATGTTCAAGTAGACAATGCTCACAATAGTCAGCATACACGTAAAGGAAATCATAACACTTGAACTTGCTGCACTCCAACACTTTGATTTCCTTTACGTGTTATATATATATATATATATATATATATATATATATATATATATATCTGCATATATCTTTAAACACAAACTGCATGCACATATTTCCATCTTTCTTAAGCACAATGTGCTTCCAAACTATTCTTACTGGAACACAAATCTGTGTTCAGTTATCCTCAGATTATAGTTTTGTGAGAAAGCCTTGTATATGTACTTAACTCTTGCAGTTAGAAGTCTTTAGCTGGAGAAAAGGACTCTAGTTAGTTTTAAACTAAACATCACAGAAAATACTCACCTCTCCTGTATGTTTGTTTGTAAGCACTGACTGGATGTCGGGCATATCATGATTAGCACATTTGCAAACATACAACTTGGAAGACTTTGGCCTAAGCTCGGCAGATGTAATATGCTAATACGAAATGTCTGGTCTATTCATTGACTAAAAAAAAAAATTATCGAGTCACTGGAGCATATCTAAATCAACAGTCTTCATACATCTGTTTTTGTTGTTGTAATCTTGTACTGCAAAGTAATCACCAACAATATAAACCAATAGCCTTCGTACATTTTTGTTGTAATCTTACATTGCAAAGTAATCACCGACAATGTTTTCTTCTGGGTTTTCTTTTTTTAATTCCTCTTCCTTTCTTTTCTTTCTTTTTTTTCCATTACATCATCTTAAGAATGATTCAAAAGCATACTGATCTCATGCCACTTGTCCTGGAAATAAGAAGCAACAAACCCCCATTTACTGACACAAAATTCAAAATGTTATTATTGTCATCATTTCAACCCAGATCACTTGCTCACACTTTCTGATTGATCTTATTCCATATGCTGTGACAAAAGTAACACACTGACCTTGAACAGTGGCACAGCGTGTAGCGGCTGTTCCCCCATACACACCAGATCACTGCCCACACCTGCACACATTCCAACCCCAACAGGTGAACTGCAGGGACCGTCCATGGACAAAACAGGTTTTCTCCATCACTTCTTCACCCTTTGCCTACCATGACAAGACATAACACCATTCAACAAAGGAACAACAACAAAAAAAACAGCTTTCCCCAGCTTTCCAGAGGACAGGAACTTTGCAAATCAGTGGATGCATCCACCATTCTGTACAGGATGTGACACAGTCAGACAGTCTGGAGTGAATCATCCATGTTTTCAGTAAGCGATGCTTCAGGTGGTTCGTCTATATCCATAGGTGTTAAACACTTCCGGATGTTAGGGTTTTCATCCTTTTAGTCCACTGTGTATTTCCTTACACTCCACCACTAAGTCTTACAAACTTAATACACGTAACAGAATGCTAACGTCATCATAGTTCAGAGGGGTCACCTCAAACTGAAGGGAACTGTGCATGCATGGTTCAAATTAACCACCAATCAAAGCTTGCTGACCCAATAAGGGTCAGGGTCTGTGTCTACACAGCTCAAGGCCTTGATCGTCGAGTGCACATTAATCCAGCGCACCCATACCACAGCACATTTCAACTCTCTGCGTTCATGTATTGCCACGTTTACATGGTCTTGTATTTCATGCGTACAACTGCAAGTTACAGGTTTGTACACTGCATTTCGATTCCAAAGTGTCTCATTTACGTGTGAAATAATTTTCGTCATGAAAATCAAGGGGTGGGCCTTATATTCTAAACCGCCTGGCAGTTGAAAAAATCACGATGTACAAAGCAGCAAACCTTCTGATACTAGCACGTAAGACTTTCTCCTCACAGTGATAGGACTTTGTGAGCTTGCCTGATATTGACATGCATCTGACCAAGACTTCCCATCCAGAACCACAGTAGTGGGCACAGTAGAGGCTGGACAGTACACAGGCAGCTTTCTGAGGGCAACATAAAGGAACAGACTGGCCACAATGACATCATTTCTACTCTGTCAAGGCTGTTGTGCCTGAGGGCAGAAGCTACGGAGATAAGTGACTGGCCAAGAATCAACCAGTCACCACAACTAAGACACCCCCTTAAATCATGGGAACATGGTGACAAACTCTTCATCTTCACATGGCACCTTGCTTACTCTGCTCCAGTCGGATCTAAGGTAGTGTGGGGGAAAAGGAATGCTTTGGGACAGGTATGGACAACAGAGGTGGGGTTTTGTGAGGCATGGGAAGGGAAGGGGTGGGGGAGACTGGGAGGGGAGGGGTAAAGGTGGGCTGCATGTTCATGTTTGATATCTGAGCTTTGTCATTTATGCCTCAGTCTAACAAAAAGATGAAAAGAGTATGCCAGGAAACTCCATTTTTGTGTTTGGTGGCTTACCATTATTCATTTTTCTCAAATGTATCCATGCGTCAACTCACGTTCTTCAGCGCATATGTCCTTGCATCAATAAATGTGTGTGTGTGTGTGTGTGTGTGTGTGTGTGTGTGTGTGTGTGTGTGTGTGTGTGTGTGTTTGCATGTGCCCGCACTCGTGCATGTGTGTACTGTGTATGTGTGCAAGTGCCCCATGCAAGTGAGTGCATAAGTGCATGCACACATGCATGTATGTGTTTGTATGGGTGACAGTTGTATTGGTGACAGCACAAATGAATGTGTACCAAAGTGTGTGCACGTGCCACCATGCACATGTAAGCAGCTGTAAGTGTAGGTCTACCAGCATATTTGAACATAAATCTACACACAGGGAAACAAATATCTCCACACACTGTAGGTATCACTTCTTTTAAACCATGTTCAGGGGGAGAAAAAAGCGCAAAACACAGCCCTAGTTGTCCAGCCAGCCTACCGCAGTCAATGGTCCTCTGCTTGGTGATGAAGGTCAGCTCTCTGTCCACCTCAAACACCCCGGGGCCTGGTGTGATCACCACAGACACCTTGCCCGTCCGGTCAAAGTTGCGATCAATGTAGTAATTTTCAAACACTGAAACACCAAACAAAACAAAAAGCGGCTTATCTCTCTGCTAAACTTTGCACCGCCAGAACTTCACGTAAGGAGACCATCATGCACTCACTTGCAGGACTGGTAAATGTATGTTGCTGTGCGGGAGATTAATTCATTAGAGTTGCACTGGAATTTAATCTTTGATACCTTGTTTACACGCTATGGCACGCTTAAGTTATATCTTGGGGCAAACATAGAATTCCTTTATTTCGTCTCATGAGATCAGCAATCTAAAGGAAACTAACGTTATCACAATTAATTAATCATTATTATTTACACAACACATAACAACTTCATCCTTTCCCCTCCATTCCCAGCACCTCGCACACTCCACACAGTTTTCCCTTGCATTTCCTTATTCTAAGAGGTAGTAATCTTACCTTTCTTTGGGTGCCTTCACACAGCGGAATACATTTCAATGAATCCGTAGATAAACTAGCTAAAAACTCTGCAGATTACACAAATGAAGCATATAATTTGAAAATCCCATTATCACTGAAATGGGGAGTTTGTGTTATACTCCCTGTTTGGCTAGTATACTTACCATGTCAGACCATAGCATTCAACGGCAGTTAGCCAGCTCTGTCAGGCCGAATTTTTTCCGTGGCCAATGTAGTCATAAGACAGTCACGTGATGTCACCCCACTTCCGGCCCCGGAAGAAGCCAGTGTCAACTTCCTATAAGTCATTCAGCGAGGCCTGGTGTATGGTGACCCCGAGAACCTTGGCGCCAGAGGGGAAGGTAGGGAGGGAATTAGAGTCTGACATGGTAAGTATACTAGCCAAACAGGGAGTATAACACAAACTCCCCATTTTGGCGTCATATACTTTACCATGTCAGACCATAGCAGAATTTAAAGGAATCGGAGGAGGGCGAGCGCCCTAGTGGTTCTTGGGGTTGACCGATATGGCTGCATTGGCCGCCACAAAGGAAATCCCCTTAGACCCATCAGCTCTGGTCATGCGGATATCCCTCAGGTAAAAATTAATGAAGGGATTTTCCGAACGCCAGTAGGCTGCCTCCAGCAGGTGGCGCACGGGGACAGAGTACTGGAACGCTGTGGAAGTGGCCAGTGCTCTGACCTCGTGGGCCCTGGGTGATAGGACAGGGAGATCCTTGTACGCCTGAGCGTAGGTAGATCTCACCGTCTTGGAGAGCCACCTGGAGATAGTTCCCGCCGAGATATCTCTAGTATTGTTGGGGTTGAGGGAGATAAGGAGTCGTCTCTGGGAGGAGCGCCTGGGGCGTGTGCGTTCCCAGTAGTACCTGAGACACCTGGAGGGGCAAAGGTCCATGTCTCCATCTTTTTCTCCCTTTCCCAAGATGTCAGAACTCCGGAAGGAACTTGAGAGAGACTGAGCCGTCCCTGTGGAAGGCGATATCTGTGGGGTCACCGCTGAGGGCGTGAATCTCACTTCGTCTTCTGGCCGAGGCCAGGGCGAGGAGAAAGGTGGTCTTAAAGGAGAGGAGGTCAAAAGGAATAGAAGCAATGGGTTCAAAAGGGGTTTTTCTGAGGGCATC
Organism: Conus canariensis; assembly: GCA_033310375.1. Classification (NCBI taxonomy): domain Eukaryota; kingdom Metazoa; phylum Mollusca; class Gastropoda; order Neogastropoda; family Conidae; genus Conus; species Conus canariensis. The sequence goes on from CM065739.1 coordinate 12,539,765, forward strand.
GAGGACCGTAAAAAGGTCCCAGAGGGGAATGCGCCTAGGGGACTGAGCTTCCCGTAGAGCAACTCCTCTAGACACCTCTCTGAGGAGAAAGTCATTGTCAAAAGAAGGGCCCCCCAGTTGACGAATGGTAGTGCAGATAGCTGATCTGTAGCCCCGAATGGAGCCAGCCGACAGCTTAAGGGAAGAGGATAGGTGGGAGAGGAAATTTCCTATTTGGATGTTGGAGGGGCAGTAATGGGGAACAGAGTTATCTGAGCACCAGGTTATCCATCTCTCCCAACGGTAGTTGTAGAGGGATTCGGTGCTGGCTCTGCGAGATGCCGAGGCGAAGTCCCGTAATCCCTGAGAGGCCCCTGCCCCGGCTAGTGTGTCTAGGACGGACTGGGGTCTCTCCGAGTGGGGGGTAGATGCAGATGTTCGCAGTTGGGCTGGCATAGAAGCCACGCGTGTAGGCGAAGCATCTTGGGATTGGAGTGAGGAAGACCTGACCGGGGTTGTCTCAGCATGTCCCAGCGAGGGCTGAGCCGGAGGGGGGGAACGTGGGTGAGGGACTTGGGGTCCGGGAACCAAGACTGGGTCGGCCACCATGGCGTTACGAGGATCAGCCTGGGTCTTTCCAGCCTTGCCTTCCTGATCACCTTGTGTAGGATGGGGAAGGGGGGAAAGGCATACGCCAGTAGGCCCGTCCCGGGGAGGGATAGTGCGTCGACTGCATCCGCCTGGGGATCTGGAACGGGAGAGACGTACAGGGGCAGGTGATGGTTGAAGCTGGTGGCAAACAGGTCGATCATGGGCACAAACCAATGGTTGCGCGACACCAGCGAAGGAGGGCCTCTGTTCTGAGGGAGAGGCCTATGGAGCGGGCCTCTCCCCCTTTGTTGACATAGCAAGCTACCGACGTATTGTCCGTGAGGAGGAGAACAAGTCGGTGCGCGACCTTGTGCTGGAGTTGGAGAAGGGCTAGCCTGACCGCTTCCAGCTCCCACTCCCCGAGGCGTGACTGTCCTCCACGTGGGCCCCCCAGCCCAAGTTGGAGGCGTCTGTATAAAGTTCCAGTGGTTGGGTTGGGTTGGGAGGGAGATGGGGACCCCGGTGGAGAGAGTGGCTGGAGTGAGCCGCTCCTCCGTCGCCGAAATGAACCAGTGTCCGAGGGGAATGACCTGGTCCCAGCGGTCGGAGGTCTGTGACAAACGTCGGCGGAACTCCCTCTGAAGTTGGCGTTTGGGGACCCGCCGCAGGGGAATGAGGGGAGACAGGGACTCCATCATTCCTAGGAGGGAGGACAGGGTTCTGGCCGAGGTGTGGGGTGCCTGTGACAGGCAGGAGATGAGGTCCACTATGCGTGCAGGCCTCTCCGGGGTCTGCCAGACGAACCGTAGGAATCGTCTGTGGGCCGGGTGAATCAGGATCTGAAAAATAGGCGTCCTTCAGGTCTACGGATGTGGCCCAGTCGCGATGATGGATGGAGTCTCGGATCTGGGTGGGGGTCTCCATCTTGAACTTGGTGGGCCTGAGGAACTTGTTGAGGGGCGAAAGATCTAGAATGGGCCTCCATCCTCCCGAGGCTTTTGGGATCACAAAGAGTAGAAGCCGGGGTTTGGGTGGGAAATCTCCGAGATGGCCCCTCTTTTGAGGAGGTCTTGGACTTCCGTGCGAAGAGCTTCTGCTTTGGCGGGGGAGGGTTCGTTGGGGGAGGGAGGGGGAGATAGCATGAGGGGGGGGACGCTCGTGGGCCCAAGGAAGGCGAAACCCTTCCTGTAGCACCGCCACTATCCAGGGGTGAGGCGTATGCGTCTCCACTGGTGGGCATGCCGGGAGAGGCTGCCCGCCAGGGGGGGCGAGGGTCTGGGCTGGTGGGTGGGGGATAGGGCGAGGGGGGGTGCTACCTGATCTAAGTCCCCCTCGGGCTGTCTCCCTAGTCAGCTCCGGGAGCGTGACTGTTGGCCTAACCGAAAATTTTGCTGATGGGGTTTTGGCTTAGGCCTTGGGAGAAGATTAGGTCGCTTGGCGGGCCGTGCGGTGCGGGAAGGCGATTGTCTGGGATAGGGTCTGTGCCTGGGGAAGGAACGAAGTGGGGGTCTAGCAGGGCGTGGCGGTGGCCTGGGCGCAAAGGACACAGCCTGCTTGCGTTCCTCAACTGCTTGTGCTATGACGTCAGCCGAGTAGTCGCCAAAGAGCGACTGGACCTGGCCCGGGATGCATCGCAGGGCTGCCTTAAGCGTCGGGGAGAGAGAGGTCCGCGCCAGCACGGCCTCTCTCGCGACCAACAAGCAGTTGAAGTGGCTTCTGGCTGCGCTGTCCGCCGCAGCCGAAAGGTGATGCGAAATCCTGTTAACTAGGTGTCGCATGAAAGGATCGCTGAACAAGCGAGGGTCAGGCTCTTGGTGCGCCTCAGAGCCCGGGTCCCCCGGTACTGGGATGGCACCATCGTCCTCCGGCCATAGAGCCTCCGCTCGCTGAAGGGGCATGTCCAAGTAGGTGTGTCCCGCCGTGGTGTGGAGGATGCCCATCCTGGCTACTCGGACCCATTCCTTTAGGTTCTTAAAGGAGATGGCGCCGGAAGTAGGGGGGGGCAGGTGGGGGATCAACCGACGGTCCGACTGGGAAATGCCCATCTCCCTGGTCACGGGATTGTCCGTAAACAAGGAGGCGACTGAGGGGTTCTTGGGTAGATTGGTCTAGATCTCTGGGCCGGGGGAGAGGGAGAGAAATTCGTCAGCGGGTGCGGCCTCCCTCCTAACGAGGTCTGGTCGCCACCGTTCTATCGTGCGGACATCGTACAATGAGGTGGGGGCTAGCTCCTCGTCATCGTCCGCCTCAGGGAGGTACTGGTCCTGAGAGGGTTCATAGCACCCGTCTTCAGGAGGTAAGTCGAGGGGTGCCTGTAGTGTGTCCCCGGTGGCCCTATAATCGGCGGCCGGGACATCGTCCTGCCGATAGGACAGCGCCCGAGGAGGGAGACCAAGGTCGACCCAGGTAAGTGAGGCCGGGTGCCACATTCGACCATGTAGCTGGTCGTGCTGGGTGTTGGCGTTAAGCCACTGGTCTCTCTCGGGGGCATAGAGCCACCGGTCCCCGGGGAGGTAAACGGGCTGTGGCGGCCCTGGGGAAAAACCATGGTAGGTAGGCCGCACTCAAGGTCTGACCAGCGCGTTGGGCGAATGCGTAGGTCAGACATCCGCCGAGTCGTAGCCACGAGACCCTCTTCTTCTTGTAGGCAGAAAGTCCCCGGGGACCCGGGTAACCTGAATCACTGTTGGGGGGGGGCTTGAGAGGCCGTGGCCTGTCGTCCCCGTCCAGGTCCGTGCACTGCACCATACACGTCCTTGGAATGGGCCTGGGAGGGCCATAATGGTATGGAGGAGGATGCGGAAGTCGAGCCCCCAACCCGCGAAAGTGCGGATTGGTCAGGATGCGGTCCCGTGTTCCTCCCCCTGGAGGAAAATGTCAGGTTACCCTTGGTCCCGCTGGTAGATCCTCCCCCCAGAGGAGCGGGACCGCGGACGTTGCCCAAATGGGGATCCGAAAGGTCGGTTCCCCAACGTCCAATACCCCTAGGGAAGAAGGTGACGTTCGATCGGGGTAGGTCGACCGTCCTTGTGCATGGGCACGGCCGGGCCCATGGCGCGGCGTGCCCGCACGCCCAGGATTATGGACACCACCGAGGTCATGCGTCGGGGTGACCATAAGGCTGCTTCCGGAGTCGAAGCGCTCCTCGAGCTCAGGTGTTGGCTGCACCTGTGCCCGGTGGGGCCGAGCGCTATGAGTGCACGTATCAATTTGGGGGGAAAAAGAGATACGTGACTCATCAAGGCGAGTGACGGATGGTGATTCCATCCCAGATCCGTCACCCGTGCTGGTCCGCGGCTCGGCAAGGTGCCCCGGGGGCCGAGATTCGCGTGACTCAGCATGATAGTTAGAAGTCTCCGAGCGAGTCTGTAGGCTAGAGGGCAAGCTGGCCGATGGAGAAGGGGTGGGGGAGGGCGAATTCCGTTGGCTAGTCTTTGCTCGGCCGGGCCCCTTGAGGGGAGCCTTGCCATTAGACTTTCTGGGCAGCACCTTGAGGGAGCTTTGCCCTTAGACTAGCAGGCAGATCAAATGAAAGGCATTTTGAAATGGTGGCCGCTTGCCTATCAGCCTTGGGACGCCGCGGTCGTGCGTCCGTCGGTTTGGTAGACGAGGAAGATCACGCGTCCCTTCCGCGGAGAAGTCGTCTCTGTCTACCCGAACCGTACGTTCATCAGTGCGAACGGATTGCTCCGAGATGGAATCGACCCGCGGGTTCTCCGGGAAATTGAGCGAACTCCGAGCAGTGGAGTGGCTCGACCCGGCGGTGTCCTTCACCATGTTGGGCACAGGTGGATAGAGCAAACCCGGAACACACGACCGCAAAGAGGAGACAAGGTGGCCGATCGAGAAAATCAATTAATCTCGATCGTCCGTGTGGTGTCGTGCAAAGTGCTCGAGAGATCGACTGAAAACTCGAACTACCCGTACACGCCACCGGTCGTGTGACTGGTATGGCTATTAATAGCAATCTCTACACGTGGAGTATCACTGTGTATAGGTGTGATAGTTCTTGGGCACTAAATCTTAATAAGCAGATCAGTGTCACACACCCTTACTCGAACACGTTCTACCTGTGAAGGGTAAAGAGTACAGGTGTGATAGTTATTGAGCCCTAAACCTTAATAAGCGGAACCAGCACAAAATGCGTGCTGAACCCGAGGCTCGGCAATATGGTGGGGGAACACGACCGGCGAGCGGTGCCGACGATCGCGAGTAACAAAGTCGCGAGAGTGCCGGTAAAAGAGACAAATCTTTAATAAATACGCTCCCGAGAGTGCCGGTAAAAGAGACAAATCTTTTAATAAATACGCTCCCACCAAGAGCCTCACACGGCAAAAATACTCAGGGTCTAGTGCAAGCCGGAACCAGCACAAAATGCGTGCTGAACCCGAGGCTCGGCAATATGGTGGGGGAACACGACCGGCGAGCGGTGCCGACGATCGCGAGTAACAAAGTCGCGGGAGTGCCGGTAAAAGAGACAAATCTTTTAATAAATACGCTCCCGAGAGTGCCGGTAAAAGAGACAAATCTTTTGATAAATACGCTCCCACCAAGAGCCTCACATTTGCAAGCCACAACTGAATCAAGTATAGAACAAAACACAGCAAAGTTAACACAAAGGCAAGTATAGGCGAGACAGAGCACAAGACTTATCTTGCTTTGACGGCAGGCCGAAGATGAATGACTTATAGGAAGTTGACACTGGCTTCTTCCGGGGCCGGAAGTGGGGTGACATCACGTGACTGTCTTATGACTACATTGGCCACGGAAAAAATTCGGCCTGACAGAGCTGGCTAACTGCCGTTGAATGCTATGGTCTGACATGGTAAAGTATATGACGCCAAAAGAAGGGTATAGCCTACTGCAGAATGCTTGCTGGAAGCATTTTAGAAAGAAACAAGAAGATGTTGGCCACTCATCACCTGCTGACCACCAAACGAGTTTTGAAGATGTTTTTATATCTAAGTATGGTCAATTGTCTAACTTAAGGCTTTTAACTTCCCTTGCATATAGATCCAAACATAATGCTTTTAAGACCAAATTCACTTCCAATATCACATGCGTTTGCGGTGGGAAAATTTCTAATGAACATATACTTTTCCACTGTAGAAAAATGAAAACCTGTCTGCCTACTTTTTTGGAAAAGTCCCTGAAGGAGGTTTTAGTAAAACCCCTTTTGATTTGTGACATTGTTTTACGACTTGTTTAGAGTACCATTTTTAGATTCCTTTAATAATTCTATTTCACGTTTAAATGTTATTATCCTGTTACCTTTAGCGTTCATCTGATTTTTAAAAATGTTACTCTAGTTATGTTATAGGTTGCAATTTTTTTTATTCATGTTAACATTTTTTCTTCCAATTCCCATTCTAATTCTCCTTGTTCTCTTTTTCCCTTTTCCATTTATACTTCATCTTTTTCTATCTCACTGTTTCTCTATCTCTTTATCTCCTTCAGCTGCCTGTCTACCCACCCCTTCTCCCCTCCCTTCCTCCTTTTCTACCTTGTTTATTTATTTATTTTTGGTTGTCTAAAATCACTTATGTGTATAGACATTAACCTGAAGAACACACACACACACACACACACACACACACACACACACACACACACACACACACACAGAGTTTTCCCTCTCTTACTCTGTTCAGATCTTTGCCCATGTTCTGAAACAACTCACAATTTAGGGACATGTTGAGAGTCTCAAGGAAGTTGCCCTGGGCAGCTGTGGAGTTGCGGGCCTTGGGAATGGTCCAGTTGGGCCAATGACGTTGGTGATAGCGCAGGACATAGTCCTGGTACCTGTTGAACAGCTTGCGCAGCAGACGCAGCGTGTTGTTCCACTCCTCATAGTCATAGCGCTCATTCTGAACCACCAGTCTATGACGAAAGGTAACAATAACAAGAAGGAGGATGGTGATGATAGCAGCAACATACAATAGTCAGTAGCTCAGTTTTGTTCAAGTCACACACACACACACACACACACACACACACACACACAGAGAATCAAAATGACCTCACAAGAAATGTATCATGGAACGCATGTATATACAAACCCGAGACAGACAGGGAGAGACAGAGGACAGGGCAACAAATTCTGAACTCTTTACAGCAGTCAGACAGATAGCTAGATGTTAAACCTGCTAAATTTACATTCTACACGCAACATCTGCTACCAAAACAGGGAGCCAAGCAGACTCACACACCCATACACTTGCACGCACACATTCACACACACAGGCATAGTCACACAGGCAAACACAATCCTGCATGCAAGCACATCATTTAATTCCAGCTACGCCACAGCTAACAAAATACTACTCACAGTTTAACTTTAAGTACAACTGTTCTCACATGTGCACACAGGCCAGCACAGTGGTGATAACTTAGTTCAGACCTAGAAAGGCACTTTACAGAGTGCAGACCTAGAAAGGTACTTTACAGAGTGCAGACCCAGAAAGGCACTTTACAGAGTACAGACCCAGAAAGGCACTTTACAGAGTGCAGACCTAGAAAGGCACTTTACAGAGTGCAGACCCAGAAAGGCACTTTACAGA
>CM065739.1:12549394-12576894 GCA_033310375.1 Conus canariensis
TTTTTGTGGGGGTTTTCAACCCCCAGCCAGCTCAAATTCAGAACCGAGGCATGGATTCAATGGGTAAGGCTGGAACTGCACAGTTGAGCTTTATCAACATAATGTATGCATCCATGATACAATCATTCCAATTTCTCGACCAACGCTGCAGGTGTCTGTATCATTAACACCTGGTTGATACCAGGGCTAATTACAAAAGTTTAGATCATAACCATGTCATGAACTCTCCGACCAGAAATACAAGCTACATCATCATAATAATTATCTTCAACTTTACTGATAATTTGATTTTTTGTTTTTTTAAGTATCAAATTCTGTGACACTTCTTGCCCTCACTCTTGAGGTGACCTCAGCTCCAATTTCCTCTCCATGTCCCTGCCCTTGACCTTAGTATGCTCCTGTAAAAGTCATCAGTATCGGCAAGTTCAAAGGTCTATCGTTGGATGGACTTGCTGACATTCTCTAGAAGGGAAAGCTCACTCGTGCTGTGCTGTCTCCCAGACTAAATAATCATGTTGTCACATTCTGGATGAAAACGGGCACCACTGAACATTACCCAAGTGTCTTAGTAGCAATGCAGTGCTTCTTCTGGTGGTTTGCGTCCAGCTGACTCGATACTGCTTGCTCTCTGTGAACTACTGGTACAGAGACTAAAACAGAACAACCCTGAAGTGTGGTTGTGCTTAGTGAGAACAAAATTATTGTCTGGCTTGACAGCAATGCTGTGAGTATACGGAGACATCGGTAGAAGCAAGACAGCGTAAAGTAGAACTAACAAGTGATTGTGTATTAGCATGAAACAACAACAACCGTAAATAATCCAAATTCACCAAGAGTGAAACACAAGAATGAGTTGAACAGAGAGGATGACTGAGCTCAACACACACACACACACACACACACACCACACACACAACCAACAAGCAGAAACATGCAATATTACACAGTACAGACTTTTCCATAGACCTGGTATCTTCGTGATGACTCACAGTACTCTCTCCTGACCCATTCTTGCCAAGCATCGCATGATCCACGTAGCCTTCTGCAACAATCTTACTCACATTCATCAACTCAATGCAACAAATCTTATCACAAGAAAAGTCATTACCATTCATGCAACAAATCCTTACCACAAGAACAAGTCATTAACCATTTCAATGCCAACAAATCCTTACTCACAAGAACAAGTCATTAACCATTTCAATGCCAACAAATCCTACTCACAAGAACAAGTCATTAACCATTTCAATGCCAACAAATCCTTACTACAAGAACAAGTCATTAACCATTTCAATGCCAACAATCCTTACTCACAAGAACAATCATCAACCATTTCAATGCCAACAAATCCTTACCCACAAGAACAAGTCATCAACCATTTCAATGCCAACAAATCCTTACCCACAAGAACAAGTCATTAACCATTTCAATGCCAACAAATCCTTACTCACAAGAACAAGTCATCAACCATTTCAATGCCAACAAATCCTTACCCACAAGAACAAGTCATTAACCATTTCAATGCCAACAAATCCTTACCCACAAGAACAAGTCATCAACCATTTCAATGCCAACAAATCCTTACCCACAAGAACAAGTCATTAACCATTTCAATGCCAACAAATCCTTACCCACAAGAACAAGTCATTAACCATTTCAATGCCAACAAATCCTTACTCACAAGAACAAGTCATCAACCATTTCAATGCCAACAAATCCTTACCACAAGAACAAGTCATTAACCATTTCAATGCCAACAAATCCTTACTCACAAGAAAAGTCATCAACCATTTCAATGCCAACAAATCCTTACCACAAGAACAAGTCATTAACCATTTCAATGCCAACAAATCCTTACCCACAAGAACAAGTCATAAACATTCATGCAACAATCCTTACAAGAACAAGTCACACATTTCAATGCAACAATCTACAGAACAAGTCATCAACCATTTCATGCCAAAAATCCTACCCAAAGAACAAGTCATTAACCATTTCATGCAACAAATCCTTACAGAACAAGTCATCAACCATTTCAATGCAACAAATCCTTACCACAAGACAAGTCATAACATTTCAATGCCAACAAATCCTTACTCACAAGAACAAGTCATTAACATTTCATGCAACAATCTTATCACAAGAACAGTCATTAACCTTTCAATGCCAACAATCCTTACTCCAAGAAAGTCATTAACCATTCAATGCCAACAATCTTACTCACAAGAAAAGTATTAACCATTTCAATGCAACAATCTTACTCACAAGAACAAGCATTAACCATTCATGCCAACAAATCCTTACCAAGAACAGTCATCAACATTCATGCAACAAATCCTTACTCACAAGAACAAGTCATTAACCATTTCAATGCACAAATCCTTACCCAAGACAAGTCATTAACCATTTCATGCAACAATCCTATCACAAGAACAAGCATCAACCATTTCAATGCAACAATCTTACTCACAAGAATAGTCATCAACATTTCACATTTACTTATAATTAGTGATATGGTCATTCATGATTAGTGTATGTAGTATGTTTTGATCTGTCACACACTAAATTCACAGTAACATTAATGCCATGAAATCCTACTGTTTTATAAACTGATATGTTATACGCTAAGGAATACAACTCTTTTTCTTGAATGCTAATTAAGGAAAAACAATTTTACAATTGAAGGTAAGATAAGATAATGGTGCTTATAGCCCAGCCGACCGCAAAGGGCCACATCAGGGCTGTACAATTGAAGGTAGTTTTACGATATAATTATTTGTCCAAATAAATGCCTTATCCTTATTTGGCATGAAACATTGCCATATCATCAGAATTAAAAAAAAAAAAAGGGGGGGTGGGGGGGCGCAGGGAGGCAGCCTTGCCTCATACCCAGTTAGGCAGTAAGAGTTAATATATTTAGTGAGTTTACTTCAAAGCACTCTTTTCAAACACAGTTCAGTTTTCTCCCTAGGGAGGGAATATGGCCCACTCTGCTCTTCTGAATTCACACTTCCTTTTTTTTCAGCATCCACAAACCCTCAAAAGCGACCTTTCATGCTTGTGTTTGCTTGATGAAGAAACCTGTTTCTCCCTTATTTCTTAATGGAGGAAATTTGTCTGACAGTGCTTTCAAATTACATTCTATCACAACGCCTCTCTTCAGCACTCGACTCTGCTGTCATACACTATGGCTTCTCTCTCATCCTCCTCCATGCTGTCTGCTTGACATGTTTGCCACTCTCACCACAAGTGGTGCCTTCAAACCTACACCCTCAAAACCTGCATTTCCTGCAAAAAATACCCTCCGATTGAACCTTGAAACTCATCAGAAATAAGTCTAGCACAATTTAGCATTCTATCTGCAATCTCGCCTAACATCACATAATTTTGTGAAAATACATAAAAATGAAAGTACTACTGCTGCAATTTGTGATTCAGGTAAACTTTATAAGTCAGTTCACCAGTTTTGGCTAGAGAGTCGCCTTCCTCTCCCAGCTGTTTCAGTTGTGAACATTTGTTTGGACAGATATGTATGAGAAAAAGTGCACTTAGTATCTCTGATACAACAGTAACAATAGTACAATGTGATGTCTGTTTGAGTACAGATATAAATGCATTTTCTTTATTTACTTTATGGGAACAAATCAAACATGTTCACCAAAACTTTTGCCTTGTCATTTTGAATTAAGCTATACCTATTTATGATTTTTTGCATATATATGCCTTTCCAAATATAAATATGGGTGAGTGCATGCATGTATGCATTTCTGTATGTGTTTGCACACAAAGTCATGCTTGTCTGCGATAACTTCACATGTTACTGTAAATACTTGAAAAAGATGTGTTCTCACTTCATTATACAGCTTGGATTCATCATAAGCTTCCTAAGTCATAATTCAAAAGTAATCTTCTGAAAACTCAATCGTTCTGTTTTAAATACCATAAACATTTTTTTCCCAGACACTTTTTCATTTTAAAAAATCACATTGGGGTGGGGGGTGTTCGGGGGATGTTGGGGGATGGGGTGGTGGTGGTGGCGGTGGTAGTGGTGTGATGTGAGGAGTGCTCACATGCTTGGGTAGAGGGATGGAGAGGAAACGGGCAATTGGACTAATGATATCCTTTCATGTGTGTGCTCATACGGAATTGGTTGCTAACGCATAAATTTTGCTTTGGTACTGTGCCTTCAACATATAACTACCAGTGTTAACATATTTGAGAGAGGGGGGAGGAGGGAGGGGGAGGAAGAGGGGGGGGGAGAGGGAGGGGGAGAGAGAGAGAGAGAGAGAGAGAGAGAGGACAGTGTGTGTGTGAATGTGTGTGTATGTGTGTGTGTGTAACACAAAATGAAAAACCGAAAATGATTACATTTTTTGTTTCATATATGCTGTTTCCTTTGTATATGCAACACATTATCAGAGTGAGTGTGCCAGTTCACCACACATTAGAACATCAACAAACCCAGACACTTTGTATCAAATGCCAAAACACTAAAATCTGCAAAACTATGTCCATTTGTAAGAGAACATACAGACTATGCATGGTGTGTAAGAGACTGGTTGGGAAGGAAAAAAAACACACAAAAAAACCCTTAGTTGTGGAAATTGTTTTTTTTTCCGCTTTTTTTTTTTTTTTTTTGGCAGATGAAGAGGACAGTGTGAAGCACCAAAAAATGAAGAGGTGGATTTTGGCCTTAGGGGAAAAAAAAGAAAAAAAAAAGAAGAAAATCACCGCCTTAGGTGCTCCATTGATCCAATAACTGATGCCACAACAACAACAACAAAACAAAAAAAAGAATCATTTATTTACCTGATCTCTGCAAACTCAATCTTTTTGTTCAGGTAGATGCATGTGTTTTTCTGCAAAAATACAAAATAAACAAAATACATAAACAAAAAGAAGACTATCCAAGAATTCTGTAAGTTTATACATAAATACTATTTTACATCTGATCAAATGAGTTCGTTTTCCAACCCCTAAGTAACAATTTGGGGGCTTTTAAATATGCAACTGACAAGATCTTCCAATCCCTAAATTTCAGAATGGGGATCTTTTAAACATCCAGTCAATTCCTTACTTTTGGGGAGTGAAGATTTCATACGGGAAGATTTATGTCTATGTTACTGAAAAAATAAAAGAAAAAGAGAGACAGAGACAGAGAGAGAGATGATGATGATGATGATGATGATGATGTTCCGTTTCATGCAAAACAACAGTCTGTATTTCTCTGCCTAGATAGAACGCCCTCACTGATTGGCCGGTTAGACAATCCCTTCCTGCCTCAGAGTTGCTACTGAGTTCAAACAGGAATACTTCTGGCATGCACTATTCTCAGAGAAAGTAAAATTAAAACCTGAGTTACTTTGTGTCTCCTATGACTTAAGTCAGATTTTGTTCAGTCACTTAATATAACGTGAAACCTTCCTCTGTCAAATTTGCCCATCTGCTCCTAGTTTCTTTCTGTGACTGTCGAACTTGACAAGTTCCCACATGCTGAACTCTGGCCATACTCATGGCATCAGCAAACATGTGCCAAATCCTAAAAATGCAGGGCTGCTCTCTTTTTACTGTGACTAGCCTCTAGGGTGCTGATCTGCATTTTTCTCTAAGCACTGTGTTGACCATTCACTATATAATTAATTTTGTGATTTATGAAAGCGAATACGTGCATTCTAATAAAAAAAATGATTTGGGTTTTCTTCAGGTTTTTTTTCCTTGATTTTTTTACAGTCTATTTGTGTCAAATGGTGTGAGACAGTGAAAAAGATAATGGAGCGACATCTTCAGCAGAACACACCGACCAATTACACCATGAGACAGTTAATGCTGTGTGTTGAGCGCATGGGAAATTTGTGAAGAGACAAAGATAAAGAGAACTTTAAAATGAGTGCAATGAATACTTCAAAAATGGGGAGTTTGTGTTATACTCCCTGTTTGGCTAGTATACTTACCATGTCAGACCATAGCATTCAACGGCAGTTAGCCAGCTCTGTCAGGCCGAATTTTTTCCGTGGCCAATGCAGTCATAAGACAGTCACGTGATGTCACCCCACTTCCGGCCCCGGAAGAAGCCAGTGTCAACTTCCTATACGTCATTCAGCGAGGCCTGGTGTATGGTAACCCCGAGAACCTTGGCGCCAGAGGGGAAGGTAGGGAGGGAATTAGAGTCTGACATGGTAAGTATACTAGCCAAACAGGGAGTATAACACAAACTCCCCATTTTGGCGTCATATACTTTACCATGTCAGACCATAGCAGAATTTAAAGGAATCGGAGGAGGGCGAGCGCCCTAGTGGTTCTTGGGGTTGACCGATATGGCTGCATTGGCCGCCACAAAGGAAATCCCCTTAGACCCATCAGCTCTGGTCATGCGGATATCCCTCAGGTAAAAATTAATGAAGGGATTTTCCGAACGCCAGTAGGCTGCCTCCAGCAGGTGGCGCACGGGGACAGAGTACTGGAACGCTGTGGAAGTGGCCAGTGCTCTGACCTCGTGGGCCCTGGGTGATAGGACAGGGAGATCCTTGTACGCCTGAGCGTAGGTAGATCTCACCGTCTTGGAGAGCCACCTGGAGATAGTTCCCGCCGAGATATCTCTAGTATTGTTGGGGTTGAGGGAGATAAGGAGTCGTCTCTGGGAGGAGCGCCTGGGGGTGTGCGTTCCCAGTAGTACCTGAGACACCTGGAGGGGCAAAGGTCCATGTCTCCATCTTTTTCTCCCTTTCCCAAGATGTCCGTCAGGGAACGGATGACGAGGAAGGGAGAGGGGGTGCCCGGTTCTTGATTCTTTGCCAAGAACTCCGGAAGGAACTTGAGAGAGACTGAGCCGTCCCTGTGGAAGGCGATATCTCTGGGGTCACCGCTGAGGGCGTGAATCTCACTTCGTCTTCTGGCCGAGGCCAGGGCGAGGAGAAAGGTGGTCTTAAGGGAGAGGAGGTCAAAAGGAATAGAAGCAATGGGTTCAAAAGGGGGTTTTCTGAGGGCATCGAGGACCGTAAAAAGGTCCCAGAGGGGGATGCGCCTAGGGGACTGGGCTTCCCGTAGAGCAACTCCTCTAGACACCTCTCTGAGCAGAAAGTCATTGTCAAAAGAAGGGCCCCCGAGTTGACGAATGGTGGTGCAGATAGCTGGTTGAGGCGCATACGTCTCCACTGGTGGGCATGCCGGGAGAGGCTGCCCGCCCGGGGGGGCGAGGGTCTGGGCTGGTGGGAGGGGGATAGGGCGAGGGGGGGTGCTACCTGATCTAAGTCCACCTCGGGCTGTCTCCCTAGTCAGCTCCGGGAGCGTGACTGTTGGCCGAACCGAAAATTTTGTTGATGGGGTTTTGGCTTAGGCCTTGGGAGAAGATTAGGTCGCTTGGCGGGCCGTGCGGTGCGGGAAGGCGATTGCCTGGGATAGGGTCTGTGCCTGGGGAAGGAACGAAGTGGGGGTCTAGCAGGGCGTGGCGGTGGCCTGGGCGCAAAGGACACAGCCTGCTTGCGTTCCTCAACTGCTTGGGCTATGACGTCAGCCGAGTAGTCGCCAAAGAGCGACTGGTCCTGGCCCGGGATGCATCGCAGGGCTGCCTTAAGCGTCGGGGAGAGAGAGGTCCGCGCCAGCACGGCATCTCTCGCGACCAACAAGCAGTTGAAGTGGCTTCTGGCTGCGCTGTCCGCCGCAGCCGAAAGGTGATGCGAAATCCTGTTAACTAAGTGTCGCATGAAAGGATCGCTGAACAAGCGAGGGTCAGGCTCTTGGTGCTCCTCAGAGCCCGAGTCCCCCGGTACTGGGATGGCACCATCATCCTCCGGCCATAGAGCCTCCGCTCGCTGAAGGAGCATGCCCAAGTAGGTGTGTCCCGCCGTGGTGTGGAGGATGCCCATCCTGGCTACTCGGTCCCATTCCTTCAGGTTCTTAAATGAGATGGTGCCGGAAGTAGGGGGGGGCAGGTGGGGGATCAACCGACGGTCCGACTGGGAAATGCCCATCTCCCTGGTCACGGGATTGTCCGTAAACAAGGAGGAGACTGAGGGGTTCTTGCGGTCCCCGAGGAGGAAACCGACCTGGGCTGCATGTGGGGCCGAGAGGGGTCCCTGTCCTGGTGGAGGGATGGCGTGCGCACCCCTGGCGCGAGTTGCTGGGCCTTCCCAAATTGAGGCGAGGGATTGGGGGGCAACGATCTTTGGTCTAGATCTCTGGGCCGGGGGGGGACCGGCGAAATGGGAGAGGGAGAGAACTTCTTCAGCGGGTGCGGCCTCCCTCCTAACGAGGTCTGGTCGCCACCGTTCTATCGTGCGGACATCGTACAATGAGGTGGAGGCTAGTTCTTCCTCATCGTCCGCCTCAGGGAGGTACTGGTCCTGAGAGGGTTCATAGCACCCGTCATCAGGAGGTAAGTCGAGGGGTGCCTGTAGTGAGTCCCCGGTGGCCCTATAATCGGCGGCCGGGACATCGTCCTGCCGATCGGACAGCTCCCGAGGAGGGAGACCAAGGTCGACCCAGGCAAGTGAGGCCGGGTGCCACATTCGACCATATAGCTGGTCGTACTGGGTGTTGGCGTTAAGCCACTGGTCTCTCTCGGGGGCATAGAGCCACCGGTCCCCGGGGAGGTAAACGGGCTGTGGCGGCCCTGGGGTGTAGGCAGAAAATCCCGGGGACCCGGGTAACCTGAATCACTGTTGGGGGGTCTTGAGAGGCCGTGGCCTGTCGTCCCCGTCCAGGTCCGTGCACTGTACCATACACGTCCTTGGAATGGGCCTGGGAGGGCCATAATGGTATGGAGGAGGATGCGGAAGTCGAGCCCCCAACCCGCGAAAGTGCGGATTGGTCAGGATGCGGTCCCGTGTTCCTCCCCCTGGAGGAATATGTCAGGTTACCCTTGGTCCCGCTGGTAGATCCTCCCCCCGGAGGAGCGGGACCGCGGACGTTGCCCAAATGGGGATCCGAAAAGGTCGGTTCCCCAACGTCCAATACCCTAGGGAAGAAGGTGACGTTCGATCGGGGTAGGTCGACCGTCCTTGTGCATGGGCACGGCCGGGCCCATGGCGCGGCGTGCCCGCACGCCCAGGATTATGGACACCACCGAGGTCGTGCGTCGGGGTGACCATAAGGCTGCTTCCGGAGTCGAAGCGCTCATCGAGCTCAGGTGTTGGCTGCACCCGTGCCCGGTGGGGCCGAGCGCTATGAGTGGACGTATCAACTTGGGGGGAAAAGGAGATACGTGACTCATCAAGGCGAGTGACGGATGGTGATTCCATCCCAGATCCGTCACCCGTGCTGGTCCGCGGCTCGGCAAGGTGCCCCGGGGGCCGAGATTCGCGTGACTCAGCATGATAGTGAGAAGTCTCCGAGCGAGTCCGTAGGCTAGAGGGCAAGCTGGCCGATGGAGAAGGGGTGGGGGAGGGCGAATTCCGTTGGCTAGTCTTTGCTCGGCAGGGCCCCTTGAGGGGAGCCTTGCCCTTAGACTTTTTGGGCAGCACCTTGAGGGGAGCTTTGCCCTTAGACTTTGCAGGCAGATCAAATGAAAGGCATTTTGAAATGGTGGCCGCTTGCCTATCAGCCTTGGGACGCCGCGGTCGTGCGTCCGTCGGTTTGGTAGACGAGGAAAGATCACGCGTCCCTTCCGCGGAGGAGTCGTCTCTGTCTACCTGAACCGTACGTTCATCGGTGTGAACGGATTGCTCCGAGATGGAATCGACCCGCGGGTTCTCCGGGAAATTGAGCGAACTCCGAGCAGTGGAGTGGCTCGACCCGGCGGTGTCCTTCACCATGTTGGGCACAGGTGGATAGAGCAAACCCGGAACACACGACCGCAAAGAGGAGACAAGGTGGCCGATCGAGAAAATCAATTAATCTCGATCGTCCGTGTGGTGTCGTGCAAAGTGCTCGAGAGATCGACTGAAACTCGAACTACCCGTACACGCCACCGGTCGGGTGACTGGTATGGCTATTAATAGCAATCTCTTTTTGGGCACTAAATCTTAATAAGCAGATCAGTGTCACGCACCCTTACTCGAACACGTTCTACCTGTGAAGGGTATTATTGAGCACTAAACCTTAATAAGTGGAACCAGCACAAAATGCGTGTTGAACCCGAGGCTCGGCAATATGGTGGGGGAACACGACCGGCGAGCGGTGCCGACGATCGCGAGTAACAAAGTCGCGAGAGTGCCGGTAAAAGAGACAAATCTTTTAATAAATACGCTCCCGAGAGTGCCGGTAAAAAGGATAATTCTTTTAATAAATACGCTCCCACCAAGTGCCTCACACGGCAAAATACTCAGGGTCTAGTGCAAGCCACAACTGAATCAAGTGTAGAAACAAAACACAGCAATCTTAACACAAAGGCAAGTATAGGCGAGACAGAGCACAAGACTTATCTTGCTTTGACGGCAGGCCGAAGATGAATGGCGTATAGGAAGTTGACACTGGCTTCTTCCGGGGCCGGAAGTGGGGTGACATCACGTGACTGTCTTATGACTGCATTGGCCACGGAAAAAATTCGGCCTGACAGAGCTGGCTAACTGCCGTTGAATGCTATGGTCTGACATGGTAAAGTATATGACGCCAAACTTCATTCTCCACAGTAACAAAAGCTGATTTAGATTTTAGATTTCCAACACATCAGGTATAAAGTATTACTTCAGAATAATTACACTATAATGAACTAAGTCTCACATTCATCATGAAACAACTTAAAACCTTGTGCATTCAGGGAAATACTGCAAATACAACATGTGGTCTGAGTTCAACTGAAACTTTCATGTGGTACCAGACCTATTTTTCTTCAGCTCAGCCACCTCCACCAAACCGCCCTGCACTCCCTACCTTCCCATCTCTAACTCCCATTCCAAATCTGACCCAGTAAAGGCCATTTTCATTGTGCATAAACTGGGTATAAAATATCAGTAAAGAGTTGAGAAGTTATACTGTTTTCCCAGCTTCAGTTCATCTTCAGTGCATTTCTTTAGCCTACCCATCAGTGACTTTTCTTCATGTGTTCTACCATATTCAATGTGCATAGTCCACTTAACACACACAGCAACAGCAAATTTTCACCATCCTCAAGTTTGTGTCCATCGTAACTACCAGGTTTACGCAAATACCTTTTCACCAACACCATGTTGTACATGCATGTAAAAATGTGACCACTATTGTTCTGATGCTAACAAAAGTTCTTTTAAGTCTACAGCAATCAAATGAAATGCATATGTGCAAAACGCTGATGCATGTTTGGGTGTAATGGATACAGAACAATTTGTATTAGAAAAATCAACACACTGTGTAGGGATGCTGAAAAAAAAAGAGTTTAATTTACTGGTTTATGTGTATATAACAGTATGACATAATATGCTCTTTCAAACTGGCTGGCTTACAGCTTTGTACTGTCTATGTCCTTTGCAGAGCCACAGCCCATGTTCACAATGCAACGTGTCATTGCCTGGCCTGAGCTTGCTGAGCGAATTTAACTTAAGTATGGTGAAAGGGTCAGGCAGAAGTGGTCATTCCTGATGTGCATGTTTGTACAGCTCACTGCTAGTACAAGATCACTGTCAGCTCGGGCACTCCTCCCAACTCAGTTAGCTCCAACTGAGAGTTGGCTGCAGCTAAATACACTACATGTATTCATATCCTCCGACTTTCTTTTCACATGTGTTCATGGCCCTTCATACTTTATCCGCGCAAGGCTTCTGATTTCAGTGCACGACACATCCTCATTTTTATGCAAAGTGAAATCTTAATCAATTCTCCAAAATGAAATAATCACCAAATCATCCAAATGAACTATATCATACAGCAGCGCTGTGAGAAACATATCACCAACAATGTTGTTGCTACTGTCTCCGAGAATTCATCATGGCATTCCAAGTGAGTTATGAGGAATACTCGGTGGAGCACATGTTCTTTTTGAAAGTTCTCATGCATGTTGGATATTTCATTTTTGCATAACCAACCAAATGGTGGCTTGGATTACATAATCATTTGACACATATATCTAATCATCCACACGTGAATACACAACTACGTTGCCCGGCCACCGGAAGACCAGCACATGTGTTGTCCCGGAAGACTGGAAAACCTCAGCATCCCACACAAATTAAAAATGAATATATCAATAAATAAGCAGACATTGGATAACAAGCAGGTCTCACCACTGTGCTGACCAGTCGCCACATGTCACTGCGGTGAAGGTACTGCTCCTTGAACAGCAGCTCTATCATGTCTACAGCTACAGTCTGCACATCACACACACACATCATGCACACGCACATGTGCACACACACACACATATCACACACATACGAACATACATACATGCACACGCATGCACACACACACACACACACACACACACACACACACACACACACACACACACACTCACACACATACACACATACACACACACACACACACACACACACACATACACACACACACACACACTCAGTGTTAATCACATCCAAAATGGGTGAGTTTTTGTTCACTGTCCCTACTATGTAAGCAACAACCAGTTTACTATCTCCCTTTGGCAAAATTTTCAAGGCTTATGCAGTGCAAAGACACAACAAGAAAGTGCCTTACACGTCTGTCCCAAGCGCAGAACTAATCCACCTCCTTTCATTCCATGACAAACGAAAATGAAACCCTTGACTGCAAATTATAATGTTCTTCCAAACTCTGTTCACTCACATGTAGGCATAAAGGTTTAGTTTAAAACAGATTTGTTTCTTTACATTAACTGTCTTTTCATTCATTTACTCATTGATTCGCTCATTCATTCATTTCCTCTTCTTTGTTTGGAGATAGCCCCTAAAATAAATAAAATAACAATGGCTGGAGCAAAAAAAAACCTGGTTTGCCTGAAGAAAAATCACATGCCCTTGAAATGTCAAGTTGTTTACCATACCATCTGCCATGGATTAGGGGTTAACAATATGGGCCGATTCCTGGGATTGGGAGATTGTGGGATCAAATAACTTAATTGCAACATGCCATTTCCCAGCATGAGTCATTCCTACCCAAGTTTATGGGCTCAGAAGGTCTGGAAAAATAAAAGAACTTTAAAAAAAAAGATGGGATTTAGGGAACAGTGGGCCACTGGTGGGGTACAGGGTATCATGCCTCTAGGAAAGTTCAGGGTACACTGAACCAAAAAAGCTGAGGCAAAATCACATTTTGAAAAGCACTTAAAAACCTCCCCTGAAGAAGAAAACACATGCATAATCTAAGAATCTGTAATATCTCAATTTATGTGTTTTATAATAATTATGTGATGTGACCAAGTTTTGAGATAATACAAGTAGGAACTCCAGTGCAATCAAGTTCCTTACAAGACACTCAGTGTCGATTTCAACCACTGCCAGAATTGTCGTGCAGCTGCTACTTCTTTTATTTACAATGGAGTCTCTTCCATTATGAATGGCATGTTGTTGTTTTTTCTTTTCTTCCATCTACAGGAGACTTGAGAAATACAAATGGCATGCTGCTGCTTGACAACAAATGGTGCTTTGCTCCATGGGGTTCATGCAGATGCACACTATGTGACCACTGATGTTTTTGATTTATGAAAACGAAAGGTCACTTGCACATTTGTTTTTATTTACTTTCTTTCCGTTTTTTCTAAAATCTCTTTTTCTCCTTAGAGGGAACTTCTACTTTTGCAGTTTCAAAAAGAAAAGGATTTCTGTCAAAAATGAAAAGAAGCTGTTGTGCAAATAGTGATCGTCAGAACGCAGTAGATTTACCTTACAGAATAGATTTTCAAGGATGGGAAACAAAATTGAGAAAACAGTAGCCTTTCACCAAAGAATCTCTATGTCTGTCTGTTTCAACCCATGCAAGTTGAACATGTTAACGTTTTAAATGAAAAAACTTGAACCACACCATCAAGCCTCAGCTTTAGAGAATGAAGCTCCCATTTTGAGATCACCACTTCCAAGTATACCTCTCTGGACTCTTTGAGGCCATATTGTATTATGAAGCACAGAGTAGATTCCTTTTGTTTGAGTTTTCAACAAGCTGGACATAAACTCGACAGTGTTATCATCATCGTCTTGCCCACTCTTCATAAAACAAAGTTACCAATCTTTGGCTCTTCGTATGCACAACAGAGGATGGGACAGAGGAACAGAGGATGACCTCCAAAACAAAAGTACATTAAAGAAAAACAAATCAGCAAAAGACAAACAGATACAGATTCTATGGTGAAAGGCTACTGTTTTCTCAATTTTGTTTCCCATCCTTGAAAATCAATTCTGTACGGTAAATCTACTGTGTTTTGACAATCATTATTTGCACAACACTGGTTTTTTCACTTGAAAAAGGAGATTAAACCAAATAACTTTCTGACCCCCCATCACATGTCAGCTGGTTCTCAGCTACTCCCACAATGCATTGTCCTATTTTGGGATGTGATACAGTAACAAATCAAAACTTATATCCCAAGCTCTGATCTCACCTTTGGTTCAATTTTGTTGACAATGACATCTTTGTAAGGTCGAAGCTGGAAAGTCGTAGCAATACTGTCAGCAATACTGACAGTGTCTGAAAAATAGTAGCATAACAGTTCACAATGATGAATTCCTCTTTTTCACTTGTACCATTGTATGGTCTAGAGGTAATATGACTTAACCTTCTAACTATCAATATGCCTGTCCATCATTGCTTGCTCACTGTAGATCAGCTTATATCTGTCCCTTGAGAGGTCTGTAACTTACTGTTATCATGCTCGCTATTTGCTCAGTGTTGAGCATGAAAACACAGGACTTAGATCTGGTAGCTTTAAGTCCTGTGGTTATGCCATTTGTAACACCTTCAAACAGACCAAAACAAATTCTCAATTTTCTTTTTTCAACTTTGTATGGAGCATACCAGATAACAATATAACAAGAAGTGTCCGTGATACAGAATGTACATTTACCATGACTGTGGACAATTTTGTGGACAAGGCACTGCTAAATCGATCATGACTCAGACTTTACTTACCCAATATAAATTGCCATGGAAATCGATTCACACAAAGGTGATAATGACTTAAAGTGACCCACATGTGGAAGGAGTTGGCATTATTGTGTTGAATCTTCAGAATGCAGGGGGAAGACCATAAGGGTCCGTCATTTGTATCAGCAACACACAGACACATTCACTTCAAACTGCATCCACTACAAGATTTTGATTAAAAATTTGGTGCAATTTGAATAAGCTGGCTTTTTTCAGCTTTTTTCTTTTGTTTTTAATACACTTTGTCTACAGCTTTAGAAAAGTTGGTATTTGGGTGGTGGGTGGGGGTGGTGGTGGTGACCTTTTTTCCAATTCATACATAGATTTTTTTTGTGTGCTTGAAATCTTAATAGGTAATTAAAGGTGAAATATGTCCAGCTGTAGATTTGACACACAATCTAAAATTTGGAAAAAGGAACCAGCCGCTGTGGCGAAGTAGTTAGGGTCGCGGACTCCCAGCTGGGTGGTCGTGGGTTCGATTCCCATCAGAGTCATGTGGGATTTTTCTGCTCCGACCGGCTCCTACCCAGAGTTGAGTTTGCTACGGGCTCAGTTGGGAAGACTGGGACCACACAGTCGAGTTTCATCCACTTAATGGATGCGTCTCTGAGAGTGTTGCTCAAATTTCCTGGCCAACACTGCAAGTATCTCTATCTCTCGGGCTTGGTTGACACCGGGTATATTATGAAAGGAAGCTTAGAGTACAGCCCTGTCATGCAGTTTCAAACTGGAATAGAAATCTGTAGCATCATCTTAATCATCCTCATTCTCATCGATCAGCATAAAAAAAAAGTCTCAAATTCTGTGGTCCTTCATGCCCTGCTCTCATGGTGACCTCAGTTTCGATGACCTCTCCACGTCTGTGGCCTTGGTTTAGTTCCGTCAGGGACACCGGTATCAATGAGTCCATGGGGGCTGTCGTTGGATGGATGTGGTTGTGCCCTCTGGAGGGAGAGCTCAC
Source organism: Conus canariensis (assembly GCA_033310375.1). NCBI lineage: Eukaryota > Metazoa > Mollusca > Gastropoda > Neogastropoda > Conidae > Conus > Conus canariensis. Next base: position 12,565,338 of record CM065739.1, read on the forward strand.
TCATGCCAGCTCCGCGACTAAGCAATTATTGTCATCAGCAGGGGGCTTAGTAGGTGGTGTCTTGTGTATATTGGATCAGAACAGGCGCCACTGAACACCACCGAAGTGACTCGGCGCCAGGGCAGTGTCTCCTCCAGTGGGTTGCCTCTTGACGACTTGACACTGAATGCTCCTGTGGACTGCCGGTGCCGGGGCAGCGGTGGGACTGACCGGGCTGTGGCTGTGGACGGGGTGTCGGGATGAGCGGCATGGGTGCAATGCCACTGAAGTGACACAGAAGATGGGACAGCAAAAAAAAAAAAAAAAAAAATTAGAAAAAGAAAAAAGAAAAGAGATACTAAAGACAGAATGCATGGTTGATGGTTGAGAAATGAAGTGGTTGGTGGATAGAGCGCCTCTCTATAGTGAAGCCGTTGGTGGATAGAACGCCTCTCTATGGTGAAGCAGTTGGTGGATAGAGCACCTATCTATAGTGAAGCAGTTGGTGGATAGAGCACCTATCTATAGTGAAGCAGTTGGTGGATAGAGCACCTATCTATAGTGAAGCAATTGGTGGATAGAGCACCTATCTATAGTGAAGCAGTTGGTGGATAGAGCACCTATCTATAGTGAAGCGGTTGGTGGATAGAGCACCTATCTATAGTGGAGCGGTTGGTGGACAGAGCGCCTATCTATGGTGAAGCAGTTGGCGGATAGTGCGCCTATCAACAGTGAAGCCTTTGGTGGACAGAGCGCCTATCTATCACCTCTCACAGTCATCATAGATGAATGGCATCACCTTTTGCATTAATGCAACGTCAGGAAGAACAGAGTGCATCTGTCTCTTTTCTTCACTAATATTACCTCCTCCCACAACTCTACAAAGACATTAGTTCTGAAACAAAAGGGAAGATGACGAGCACTGAGGAGGAATTAGAGACACCATTCCATATGCAACAGAATTGGATTGTCCTACAATCCAAGGTGATCAAACACAGTGATATCTTTTTCTCCTATAAATTATATAGAACACCCCAGACTCTGAACCATCCGGTTGCCTATGAACTGCAGTACATGTTTCGCCTGATGATGGAGGGCGACTAAGCCTGGAGATGACTCTGCTGATGTACACGTTTAGTCGCAAGTAAGAAAATTATTTTCATACAGCAAAAAAAAACACACACCCACCTTTCTGTTGGAAGTCTTCAGAAAGAGCTTCCACCTGCAGCAATAGCCGGCTGAAAGTAAAAAGAAATAAATTACCAGAACAGTTTAATATATTGTCTAATTGCTCTCTCTCTCTCTCTCTCTCTCTCTCTCCGCATTTCCCTCTTTCTTTTCACATCCCCTGTTTTCTGCCTTTTCTCTCCAAGTCATTAGTTTTCTCTCTTACTGAGTCATTAGTTCCCTCTCCCTCTGACTCATTCCCTCTCCCTCTGAGTCAGTAGTTCCCTCTCCCTCTAGGTCAGTCGTTCCCTCTCCCTGTAGTTCCATGTCCCTCTGAGTCAGCAGTTCCATCTCCCTCTGAGTCAGTAGTTCTCTCTCTCTCTCTGAGTCAGCAGTTCCCTCTCCCTCTGACTGATTTCCTCTCCATCCGAGTCGGTAGTTCCCTCTCCCTATGAGCCAGTAGTTCTCTCTCCCTCTGACTCATTCCCTCTCCCACTGAGTCAGTAGTGTCTCCCTTTGAGTCATTAGTTCCCTCTCTCCCCAAGTCATTAGTTCCCTCTCCCCCTGAGTCATTAGTTCCCTCTCCCTCTGAGTCAGTAGTTCCCCCTCTCTCAGAGTTAGTTCCCTCTCCCTCTGAGTCAGTTGCTCCCTCTCCCTCTGAGTCATTAGTCCCCCCCGAGTCATTAGCCCCCCCCCCCCCCCCCACCCCTCCGAGTCATTAGTTCCTTCTCTCCCCTGAGTCATTAATTCCCTCTCTCCCTCTGAGTCATTAATTCCCTCTCCCTCTGAGTCAGTAGTTCCCTCTCCCTCTGAGTCATTAGTCTCTCTCTTTCTCTCTCCAAGTCATTAGGGGTACAAAGCAATGCAAACTGAAAATTCTTTTTTTTTTTTTTTTGATAACCCCTTTCAAAACTGTTGGGCTGATTTCAGAGTACTCAATTTCAAAATATCGCAAACAAAACTTTAGGCTGATGGATTTCTGAGTATTCAATCTTGAAATTTCACAAACAAATCTTTTAGGTATTCATATCTTCTGTGACATCAAAGTGAGCCTACCTTCAACTGAAACGAGTTTATACAGTTCATTCACTAAGTTTTTTGTTTTGTTTCGTTTTGTTTTTCCTTCAAGTTGTCACACCTTTTCACTATTTTCCTGTGCATAATTTCAAACTTCACTTCATGAGAAGCTGCCACGTACATGTAATCTTAACTTTTATTTCATGCGTGCTCGTGTGAGTGAGCACACACGTGCGTGCACACACACACACACACACACACACACACACACACACACACACACGCACACACACACACATACACACACACACACACACACACACACACACACACACACAGAGCACCCCAGCATATTTTCATTACCTCCACCAAGGAGGGTAAACTTTCATCTTTGTCTGTTTGCTTGTTTGTATGTCCCTCAGCAAGTTAATGCAAAAACTAGTGAACCAATGTTTACAAAACCTGGTGGTAAGATGGAATGCAGCCAGAGGTCAATCCCATGAAAACTTTGGAACCCATCCAGATCAAACGCCAGATCCAAGAATGGTTTGGAAGTTTTCTGTTGGAATGGAATCTTGAGTTATATTTGATGGATATTTAACCAGCTGTTTGAGCCTGGCAGAGGTCAGAGTTCTCCCAGTGCCCGTCTAGTTGTCACCATCCTTGGTTTTCGTTTTGTTTTTGTTTGTTGTTGTTGTTGTTGTTGTTTTTTGTTTTTACTTGGAGGCTATTCTATTGGGATAGAATCCGAATTAGGATTTGAAAGATATTTCGTGGACTGCTTTAGCTTGGCAGAAGTCTGAATTCCTCCAAATACCCTTCTAGTTTGTACCATTCTGTTTTTTTTTCTTCTTTCCTTTTTCCTTTGGATGCTATTCTACTGGGGCAGAATCTGAGTTAAGATCTGACAGATATTTAATAGACTGTTTCAGTTTGGCAGAGGTTTGAGGATCCTCATATGCCCTTCTAGTTTGCACCATTCTGGCTTTCTTCTTCCTTTTTGTGTTGTTTTTTGTTATAACCTCTATTTGCTTACTTCTTCTTATCCTCAATGCATTCTAACGCATTCTGGTTAGTTGGCAGAGAGGAAGCAGAATAGCATACTTGTAAGGACAAGCCAGAATGCAGTGATGCCCCTTGATTGAGCTGGAAGTTCCAGTGTGCATGAGATTGTAATGTTTACATGTACCTTGGGCGCGCCTGCGCATATATGTGTGTGTGTGTTTACGCACATGTATATGAGGCAGCACAGATATTTAAAGCTAAAGAGTGTATGCAAGGCTATGTTGTAATTTAGTAACCTAAAACAAAATGTTTCCTACGTGGGTTATGCAGCAGTGTAAAATGTTAAACAAAGCAAAGCTCTAAAACAACATGGTCCAAAACGATAAAATTCTGCCTGCCTGAACTCATCCTCCGGGTGGTAGATCTCCAAAACATCTCCAATCACCACCCCTGGAAAGTCTTTGGTGGTGATCAACAAGTCTTTCTGATCTGAAACAGGCAGACAAACTAACTTTTGAAACAGGCAAACTAACTTTTGAAACAGGCAGACATACTAACTTTACACATGACAATGTGAAACATTCTGGCAAGCAGGTATTACAAACGATTAACCTAAAAAAAAAAATGAAATCACCACCCTCTCCTCATCCCACTCCCCCCACACCCTCCCTTTCCATTCCCGTTCCCTCCCCCTCCCCTTTCCCTTCCCACCCCATGCTCCACTTCCTCCACAAAACGATGGACACACAAAGTGAACGACTTCTCCAGCAGGATGATATTTCAGTCAAACAGTCTGGTGTGCTTATGCAGCAGAAATGCAATAATGAACAAATATTATCACAATATTAGACAGCAGTTTGGGTGATGCACCAAAATTAAGTTGTCTGTATACCAACATGCAAGTATCAGAGCATGGCACATGTAATCTGCACAAGTAGTTTGAGGCTGGCCAGATTATTACATTCTGTCATTAAAATACACATAAAAGTAATGATTACTATTTAACCCGGTAATCTCATGATCACCATCTGTGTTTTGCAAGTCATCTGTCGCAAACTCTGGAGTCTGACTTCGCAATGATGTAAACATGCACATGATAATGGTACATATATATATGGTTATTTTGTGTACAAGGGATGGTATGGAAATTAGTTTGATGAGCAAACTTTGCTAAAGTTTATTTTATCCATGCCACACTGTTTGTTTTGTTTGACCCCTTTGCCTGTGCAGTTTGCTGAACCATTCTGAAAATTACTAGCTCCATTACTAGTAAAACATCACAACCCTATATCTTCTTTGTATTAACTACTCATGACTGGAGTAAGAAGCATGAAATGATTTGTGGCATACAAGTAACAATTTGCTCTTTCTGTTAAATTATTTGTGATTTATGAAAATAGTCAAAAGTGCTTTGTATTGTCAGAATCATAAAATGTCCAACACTCTAGACGATACATCCATTAAAAAAATGAAACTCGACTGTGTGAACCCCCAGTCTTCCCAACTGAGTCCATAGTGAACTCAGCTCTTAAGTATTGCACCAGTAATAGGTGGAATGTTAAAATTTAAACGCTGCATCAGTTTTTTCCCCATCTCTGACCATTGTGGCCAAGAGTCTGGTTTGCTGCTGAACCCTTGCTAACCAACTCTTCAATGTTGTCTGACCATTTCTTTCTCTGTAGCCTCTTAAAGTATTTCCTTTTCCCATACTACTGTTCCCTGAAGGGTGCAGAGTTTGCTTAATCATGTCACTTGGTAAATGACTAATTTAGAATTTGGGGAGAAAAAAAAAACTTGGAATGATTTCCTTTATTGCTCCCCACTCCCTCCCATTCAGGAGCTTCCTTCCTTCAAAATGTTGAAGCTGATTTATAAAAACGGTCAACAAGCATTGTACAGGGCTAGAAATTCCCAAGGTAAGTTTTAGATGTCCTTGGGACTTCCGTGAAGTCTCCACAATCAACAGGCTGATTATTATGAACAAGTAGATAAGAAAATCTACTTGTCTCTCTTTCTTTCACCTTTATTTGGCAACAATCATCATGTTGATTCCTTATGTGCAACAAAAAAATATCAACATGGATTATGGTTGCGAACTAGAAAGTTAGTACATTGTTCACGATTGCGATCGAGGTCAGCTTGATGGAGGTGAAACGTGGAATCAGCTGATCTTCAAATCATGACACCATGAGTGCATCATCTTCACATCACTTGACACTTGCGACCATTCTGGACTATACTCAACATTGTGATTAGACCTGAAATAGCAATATATTCTCTCCGTAGAATGCCGATCAATGAGATCGTGAAAAACAAAAAGGAAGGCTGCAACTGCAAGAAAAGGATGAAGCGTCCTTAGGTCCGAGAGATTAGTGCACGGTTTCAAATACAATATCGCTTTAAAATGCACAATAACTGCATGCATAATTAATACAGAACAATGCATTTTTCATCTTACGGCGCAATCGTATGTGTAACTTACTTGGATTGCTTCTGTGAACCCATAGTTTGTATGTTTTTGTCATAGCTTTCGTTTCCCGACTTCTGCAAGCATGTTAAGAACTCTTTAGAGGTGAAGTTATGACTGAGCACTTTTGAAGTAAGGGCAGTCACTCCAAATACATAGCACGCTCGTCGGTAAACAACCAAAATGAACCACCAAGAGATTCTTGCAGAGCTTGAGAAACGATTGATTCGAAAAAAAATCCTGTGTGCAGGAGTTGGCGATTTTCCTAATTTTGTTGCTGGTGGAAAGGTATACATAGCATTTCATAATCGTTTCTCAACATTTGATTTATCAGCAGTATTGAAAACCAAATGATTGAATAACATTTGCAGTAAATGATTGATTTGAAAGAATTTTCAGAGGAGAGGAAGGTGTGTGTGTGTGTGTGTGTGTGTGTGTGTGTGTGTGTGTGTTGGAGGAGGGAGGAGCTCTTAAGTAAGATTTAGCTTTCAGACAGTATTCAATAAGATTAGGGAGCTAATCAATCGATAGTTACATCAGAAACAATTACTGCTGCATAGAACCTGGGTGTAACACAACCTAGCACAGACATTCTTACATCCGTCAGACTGTTGTAGCCAGGAACCACTTGGACAACAACAGAGTTCGCACAAAATCTGTATAGTTCTTTAAGTCGGCCCTCACAGTAGCGAGATGCAAATAAAGGCTCAACATCAATGCTGCACACCCCCACAATAGCAGATATGCCAGTTCATGTTAACAATATAAGTGAACAGACAAAAACAAAAACAGCATACCCTGCATACCCTCTTGCACAAACATATAAATATGGCTCCAGCTAAATGTTCCATGTTTATTTGTGTACTGTTTATTAAAAGATAAGATGATATTTCTGTGCATCTGTTAAGCTTCTTTTTATGAGTAGATTATTACTCTTACAGGGATAAGTGTGGATATAATCCCCCCTTCCCCCTCCCCCACCCTTCCTTATTTCCCATTTTTATTACCGCACTCTAGTTTCAAAAAGAACGAACAACACACTATCATGACTTTCACTCAGACACAAACATGTGCAGTTGTGTGTGTGTGTGCGCGTGTGCGCTCGCGCGCGCACGCACACACACACACACACACACACACACACACACACACACACACACACACGAACACACACACACACACACACACATACATACATATGTAAAGAGAGAGAGCACATTTTGAGTGCATGAAATATGTGATGATTTATCTTGAGGGTTGAATGGTACTTTTAGTGTATTTTACCATAAGCTGCAAATGAGATGTTTTCATTTTAAACTTAAGACCCCTTTTCTGGATAGAGAAATGGAGAGAAAGAGACCAAGAGAGACAGAGACAGAGAGAGAGACACACACACACAGAAATAGATTGTGTGGGCAGTTGCTTGGATGAACATTATTGGCTATCCCCCCCCCCCCCCCCCCCTCCTCACCACTGCTCATAAGTACAAAGCTGTGGGAACTAAGTCCAGTTTTCCTAGTCCAGGTATGCGCAAGTCCATGTAGTCACACTGGTGAAACCCCCCTCATCGTATCACAAATATTTTGTCAGTCAAAGGGGTACTGTTAGTTTTCATTTTTATCTTGCAGCAAAATGGACAGCTCTGAACATTTTCCAGCTGCTTATTTTTACATGTCACTTGCCTGGAGCTTTTTGCAGTATTCTGTTTGCCTCTAATAATAACTATGATAATAACTACCAAGTACCACAATGCTTGCTGATCACAGCAAGCAATTAGACATGTGACATGTCACTGATCATCACTGATCGTCAACAAGTAGTTTCTATCAACGGCCTTTCTTCTAATCCCTCTTGTCTGACCTACGGCGTGCCACAAGGATCTGTCTTGGGCCCTCTACTCTTCATTCTCTACTCTTATCCTGTCTCTTCTATCGTCCAAGAACACCTACTTCAGCATCATTCCTTCTCTGATGACAATCAGCTGTATGTCTCTGGGCCTCTCTCTGACCTTCCTCTCATGATCCAAAACACCCAGTCTTGTGTAGCCAACCTTAAGGACTGGATGACCCGAAACAAACTAAAACTAAATGAAGATAAGTCTGAACTGATCCTGATCACCCCACCAAAACTTCAAAACCACCCTTCTGTTCCGACTTCCATCAAACTTGTTGATTCACCTATCACTCTCTCATTCTGCCCGCAACCTCGGTGTAACTCTTGATCAAACCATGTCCTTCCAACAGCATGTCAGCAATGTCTGTCGCACTTGCTTTCTTGAACTCCGCCGAATTGCTTCTATTCGCCATCTTCTCTCAGAAAACACAACAAAAGCTCTTGTCTGCGCATTTGTTCTATCCCGCCTGGATTACTGTAAAGCTCTTTTGTCTGGCTCTCCCTCTCATCTCATCAACAAACTTCAAAGAGTTCAGAATCATGCTGCCCGTCTCATCTTCCGCACTTCTAAATATAACCATGTTACTCCATTGCTCCGCTCTCTCCACTGGCTCCCTGTTCAGCTAAGAATATCCTACAAGATTGCCTCTCTCTGCTTCAAATCTATCGAGTCTTCCTGTCCTGAGTATCTCACCCACCTGTTACATCTTTACACCCCATCTCGAGCTTTACGTTCCTCATGTGACACTCGTATCTACAGTATCCCCACTGTTCGCACTAAAACCTTTGGTCAACGTTCCTTTGCCTTCAAGCTCCAACTACCTGGAATCAATTGCCTCGCTCTCTCAGATACTCACCCTCACTGCCCACATTCAAGCGCCTTCTCAAAACTCATCTGTTTCCTAGGTAACTTCGTCTTCCCTGTGACCCGACGTTTGCAATGTGTGATGCGAGTGTCTGCTTTGTGTGCGTTCGTGTCTGTGTGAGTGTGTGTTTGCGTGTATGCATGCTTGTGAGTTTGTGTCCTTGCTTTGGATTTTGATGCCTTTTTCTCATGTATGATTGTTATATATTGTGTGATTTGATGTCTGTTGTGATATTGTAAACGCCTAGGGCATTCAATTGATTAGGCGTCATAAATGTTCATAATAATAATAATAATAGACAAACAATATGAACACAGGCTTGTGGTTGTTGGCCTGGAATGATTGTGAAGAACTAAAAGCACAAAGTTGGTGGTGTTTTATTGGTTAGATCATGACATTCTTCTGTTTACCTTTTGCTATAAAGTTGCAACTTATTCATGACATATGACATTCAATACCGATCTTGAGCCGAATTTGACAAGATGAGTGATGGCTCGTTCTTCATTTTAGTTGTCCTGAGTGTTCTTTGTCTTGCCTGAAGAAGTCCTGCGAGGTCAAAATGCGCCGTGTCTTGTCTTGTGATTCATTTACAGTTCATGTTTGGCAGATTTATTATATAAACTTTTTATGATTTGTCCCTTGCTGGCCTCAAGCAGCATGTAGCTCTGATGATGATTTCAACGATAATTACCAACCAGTTTGCCTAGACCCAATGATGTTTACACATTGTTCTAGTAACAAAAAAAACAAAAAAAAAAAAAAAAGTAAGTAAAATTTGTTTTGGAGTTTTTAGAGAAGATTAATTAGTAAATGCTGCTACCACTGCTGCTGCTGCTGCTGCTACCACTGCTGGTACTACTTCTACTGCTAATACTACTACTAACTACTATACTACTACTTCTGCTGTTGCTGCTGCTATTACTACTACTACCACTAGTACTACTGGTACTACTACCACTACTACTACTTCTACTACCACTACTACTACTACTACTACAACTACAACTACTGCTACTACTACAGCGCTGCCACTATAGTGCTAATGTTATTGTTGTTGTCATTATGATAGTTGTTCTAAGGACTATTCTCCCACAGTGGTAATGTTTTCCAGGTGACCTTTCATTACCACACGGCCCTGGTGGACGGTGAACGGACGGTGCTGGACAACAGCAAGACCACCAAGCCCATGGAGCTGATCCTGGGCAAGCAGTTCAAACTGGAGGTGTGGGAGACCCTCATCAAGACCATGAGGGTCAAGGAGGTCGCAGAGTTCATGGTCGCCGACATCAAGGTGGGCTTCTTCGGACTGTAAAGGAACACCACCATCTCTTCCTCCTCCTCCTTCTCCTCGCACCTCTTCCTGTCCCACTTCTCCAAACAGACAAAAAAGTATACTTGCCTCATGTCGTATTGTACTGTGACATGTAATTGTGTTGTTGTCATGACAAGTCACATGAGCAACAGTGTTGTAGCTGCCTGAGCTGTTATAAACAGCATTTCAGCAGGCATACATTCATACACACATGCATTTGTTTGCACAAGTGCACACATGCATGCATGCAGGAGCATGCTCACACAAGCCCACAGATCACACATACGTGCACATGCATGCATGCATGTGCACTCGCACACACACACACACACACACACACACACACACACACACACACACACACACACACACACACACAGGCATACACTGCATACACTGGCACACACTCATGGGCCCGTTTGCACCTACCCACGCACACACACATATATACACACATGTGTACACATACATAAACAGCCACTGACAATGATAACAGTGGCACAGACAATGTTATGTAGGTATTCAAGGTCTGACCAATCCTTTGGGCTAATGCACAGGTCAGACATCTACAAAGTGGTATCCATGAGACCCTCATCTTAAATCCTTTCATCGTAGTCATTTACTCATTTATCCATCAGCTGCAAATCATGGGCAGTGTGATCTTGAAACTTAGCAGATGTGGTGTAGCATATATGGACTAGTCCACACACAGTGCCACCTCCTTGATGAAATTGAAACCGAAACAGCGGGCAGATGGGAATGATGGGCAGAGCTCTTCCTGCTACAGTCTCTTCTTCAAGAATTCAGGTTCATACTCGGTGCTTTACTATTCCGTAATCCATTGAATACTAACATGAATCACAGGATCTGTAATATAAGTGTGTATCTAAACTGGATTCTGATCTGTTTGACAACCAGAACAGCCTCCCTCCATGATTCACCCACCAGGCTCTACCAAGGCCATGACTTTCAGATCGATGTTTTATTCTAAGTACACATCAATACAGCACTTGTCTGGCTGTCTTTTCAGCAAAAGGAAGCCTTGGAAAATAATATCAAGGAATGGTATCTACGTATATGGGCCCAATTTAAATGACTACCCTTGGAGGTGGGAGCTATTTGTTCTTTTGATTTAAGAAGACTGTCAAAATCTGTTGTTGAAGAGGGGAACCAAATAAATTGAGAAATTAGGAATGTTTAAGAGAGAAGCCCCATGTGTGGTTGAGAGAAAAATGCTGTGTTGTAAATCAGTTGTTTAAAATGCGTTAGATGATGCTGCCTCTTGAATTATAGAGACATCTCACTCAATGTTTACTCCTGTTGGAAGTTTGGAATAAATTTTATGTATTTCTGCTTTTTCTTTATTTCATGTAAGTTTTTCACCAGTTTACAGAACATTGCTGTGTTGTACACACCCAGGTGCAACAAAATGCATGAAAGCTGATGGACAAGTCATTGAAACCTTTTCTAGCATCTGTTAGTGTTGTTTAGATTGTCTTTTGTCTGTTTCTGTCTTTGTTGTATGTGCATGTGTGTGTGTGTGTGTGTGTGTGTGTGTGTGTGTGTGTGTGTGTTTCTTTCTCTCTCTTCGTCTCTTTCTCTCTTCTCTCTCTCTCTCTCTCTCTCTCTCTCTCTCTCTCTCTCTCTCTCTCTCTCTCTCTCTCTCTCTCTCTCTCTCTCTCTCTCTACTCTCACTGCTTTGCTTGTGTTTCTTCTAGTTTCTTTAATCCTACTTCCTGTTTTCAGGACACTGCAGTGTATCCGACAGTGGCCAAGAGCCTGCGGGACATCAACAAGGGGCAGTCCCATTCTTCGAATCACCACTGCTGTGGCATGATGATGGATGGGGGC
>CM065739.1:12581894-12606894 GCA_033310375.1 Conus canariensis
TGAAAGACCTGGACGAGAGGGTGAATGAGAAAGAAAAACAAGAAAAAGCGTCGTTACGTGGCATGTTCGGCTGAGTTGTTTCCATGTTTTTTCATGCTGGATCAAATGATTACATTTTTGTAGGATGGTGGTTTCGTTGTAGCACAGTGATGATACCCGATGTCATTGGTGCATTCATGTTCTGCGTATGAGGAAAACAGTGTTATGAAGTTCAGTTTTGTGATAAAATTTAGCTTTGTAGATTAGTGGTGAATTGTTTGTTTTAACTTATTCCCTGTCATTTGTATTCAGTTTACATCTGCAAATGCAAGATGCAAGCATGCTCTCTCACTCGCTCTCTCTCTCTCTCCTCTCTCTCTCTCTCTCTCTCTCTCTCTCTCTCTCCCTCTCTTCATACACACACACACACATACACACACGCACACTTTATTTCTGCAAACACAGAGATGTAGCATGCAAGTGTGTGCTCTCTCTTTCTCTTTCTCTCTCTCTAAGTCTCTCTCTTTGTTTTATTCCTGCAAACACAGGGATGCAGCCTGCATGCATGTCTCTTTCTCTCTAAGTCTCTCTCTTTGTTTTATTCCTGCAAACACAGGGATGCAGCCTGCGTGCATGTCTCTTTCTCTCTGACTAAGTCTCTCTCTTTGTTTTATTCCAGCAAACACAGGGATGCAGCCTGCATGCATGTGGTCTCTCTCTCCTCTTTCTCATTTTTACTTACTTACTTACACACACACACACACACACACACACACACACACACACACACACACACACACACACACACACACACATGCATACACACACACTCACACACGCACTTACGCACACACGCACGCACGCATGCAACTCACGCTTGCACGCACGCAGCACGCAGCACACACACACACACACGCACACACACACACACACACACACACACACTCACACACACACACTCACACACACACCACCTTATCTAGTTTTTGCACGTTCCATCATGCCACTTTTTCTCCTGGCTTTCAGAAACATGTTTGCTCAGTCATAGTTTCTATTTACATTTTTAGTTTTAGATTTTTTGCTTTATCTTTTTAATATACTTCAGGTAAAGCTCAAGAAAAATAGTATTAGGCAAAACATGTATTGTACAGCCATCCACTCCACCAGTACCTCATCCCCCCTCTTTCTCTTTTTTCAGCCCTCCTCCACCCACCCACCCTGCCTGATTATTGTATGCGTGTTGTGTACGGTGGCCTGTAGTTTGGATCATCACTTGACTAACAGTTTTGAACCTGTCCAGTCATTCTTCCCACTTTCATCCTCATGTGAAAGAAGACTTTCACAAAGTGCCATTTCGCTCTTTTTTTCCCTCTGAATAAGATTATGGGTAGCAGTGTTCATAGTTTTCACACTGTAATTCATCAGTATATTACATCATTGAATGAATAGGAGGAATAAGACGCACGCACGCACACATATATACACATGCGCATACACATGCACGTGCACTCACATGTACACACACACATACACACACACACACACACACACACACACACACACACACTTCAGAATAGACTTGAAAAGTTAATACATCACAGTAACAGCCATGGTAATCTAACCATTTCAACCAACTGAATGTCAAAGCAATATATAATGAACTCCATTAATGCATCAGTTTTACATCTCTTATCTTCCATCATAATTTTATCTCTACAGTCTTCTCTCATATTGTAGTTGGGGCTCTCAGCAAATTTCATTTGTGTGTTTTTATAGAGTTCTGTAGTTTTTATGATAACATTAATTTTCCTTTGTAATTTTGCTGATGTCTGAATCTGTACAGCAGCAATATTTGCCACACTCAGCAACACATTTCCTGTTTATTCACTCTGCAAGTTTGCTCGATATGGTTTTGGAAGACATTTAACAAATACCTTATCCATTTCAATTTGTGGAAATAATACGAAGATCCATGTGTCAGCGTCAAAGCAATTTTGAAAAAAAAAAAGACCTGCCATTTAAGTTTAGTATGGTTAAGAAATGAAAAGATTTGACAAAATGAAATTTTGAAATGAAATGGCTTGACAACAACTCGGCTCAATCAAAAAAAGACTGGACAACCATTTGCCATTGCCGAGCAATAACCAAACTCATCTCAAGCAGGAAAAAAAAAAGAAAAATGAAGGAGAAAAAAAAAAAAAAAAATGTCCTTCATTACAAATGAGGCAATTGTACCATACTAGAAGATGGGTTAGAAGAAAGGCAAGAACAGTGGAGAGGGCGAAACAGGAAAAGATCAAATGAAACCTGCATCCTCTATCTAAAATTGGTATAGTTTTTTATGGTCCAGCTGATCGCACAGAGCCTCTTGAAAGCTCTCAAACTAATACAGAAAGAAAAGTCACATCCTCAACCAATCAGATCATCAAAAAAAGAAAATCACATGCAGTAAAAAAACAAACAAACAAACAAATGAAAATCACGACATGGCCGCTAAACTATTGACATCTTTATGGCAGGTAAAAGTAGGCTGAGCAGAGAGGGCCAGGCACATCCTTTGATTTTTCTCATCCAGATTTTCGTTTATAAAGAATTGAGTGCAAAATATTTAAATGCCGCAGAAATACAGAAAGAAAGCCGTATGGGCAATAGACATTGCAGAGTCAATAGCATGTGTCCACAGTGGTCAGTGTGAACTATCTTCACCATTCACATTACCAAAAAAAAAAAAAGAAAGAAAGATAAAAAAGAAATTGTATGTTATTATGTATGTTTAGGGACACACAAAAAAAGTGTAGAAGAGTTTCCAGAACAAAGACATGGAACTGGTCAACCAAGGCAGAAAAAACAGTAGGTGACAGTTAAAGACAAAAAAGATTTGAAAAGACAAGAGTCAGAGAGGGCGACAGAAAAAAAGGAAGTTACTAGCACAAAACTTGCAGAAAGTGGGAATACACACACACACATGCATGCATGTGCGCATGCACGCACGCACGCACGCATGCTTTATCTGTCCGAAAAAAGAAACATGAAGATGGACCATCTTATTTCCAGGGTGCCAAGTTGAGCTTCATACTTTGCTTTGTTTGTATGGATTTCTTTATTCTTATTTTTTTAAATATATGACACTGGCGATATCTCTCTGACATACTCTGTTCCTTACTTTATGGAACTAATTAACAAATTCTAACATTTCAAACATTTTTGTCAATTGAAGTTTATTGAGACAGCTACACTTCTAACGCCTTTGTAAGAGCAAGTTATGATTTTGTGAGTGACGATATTCTACACTGTGAATTGAATGAAATGTTTGATCTGAAATGATCCATTTCTGATCTGGAACCAGACAGTCTTTTGCAAACAATGTCACACATTAGTTATCATAACAGACTGCAGACAATGTCACACATCAGTTAGCATAACAGACTGCAGACAATGTCACACATCAGTTAGCATAACAGACTGCAGACAATGTCACACATCAGTTATAACAGACTGCAGACAGTGTCACACATCAGTTATAACAGACTGCAGACAATGTCACACATCAGTTAGCATAACAGACTGCAGACAGTGTCACACATCAGTTATAACAGACTGCAGACAATGTCACACATCAGTTACATAACAGACTGCAGACAATGTCTCACATCAGTTATAACAGACTGCAGACAGTGTCACACATCAGTTGTAACAGACTGCAGACAATGTCACACATCAGTTAGCATAACAGACTGCAGACAATATCACACATCAGTTAGCATAACAGACAACAGACAATGTCACACATCAACAGACTGCAGACAATGTCACACATCAGTTAGCATAACAGACTGCAGACAATGTCACACATCAGTTAGCATAACGGACTGCAGACAATGTCTCACATCAGTTAGCGTAACAGACTGCAGACAGTGTCACACATCAGTTAGCATAACAGACTGCAGACAATGTCACACATCAGTTAGCGTAACGGACTGCAGACAATGTCACACATCAGTTAGCGTAACAGACTGCAGACAGTGTCACACATCAGTTAGCATAGCAGACTGCAGACAATGTCACACATCAGTTAGCATAACAGACTGCAGACAATGTCACACATCAGTTAGCATAACAGACTGCAGACAATGTCCACACATCAGTTAGCATAACAGACTGCAGACAATGTCACACATCAGTTAGCATAACAGACTGCAGACAATGTCACACATCAGTTATCATAACAGACTGCAGACGATGTCACACATCAGTTAGCATAACAGACTGCAGACAGTGTCACACATCAGTTATCATAACAGACTGCAGACAATGTCACACATCAGTTATCATAACAGACTGCAGACAATGTCACACATCAGTTATCATAACAGACTGCAGACAATGTCACACATCAGTTAGCATAACAGACTGCAGACAATGTCACACATCAGTTAGCATAACAGACTGCAGACAGTGTCACACATCAGTTATAACAGACTGCAGACAGTGTTACACATCAGTTATCATAACAGACTGCAGACAATGTCACACATCAGTTAGCATAACAGACTGCAGACAGTGTCACACATCAGTTATCATAACAGACTGCAGACAATGTCACACATCAGTTAGCATAACAGACTGCAGACAATGTCACACATCTGTTATAACAGACTGCAGACTGGTTGTACCTTCTCCTTGAGTCACCCAGATATGGTTGTGCAAATGTTTGGCCAATTAATGCAGTATTTTGTGGCCACGTAGTGGAGTATTCTGTTGGTCAACAGTCTTCAAAATCACCGACCACTTCGCAGTTTCAACATTTGTATATATTCATACGTTTACCTACAACGTTTGTAACATTACTTGGGCTATGCCTTGCTCCTGTTGGACGCCTTCAGAACTTTCGGTACGCAATAAATAGTATCTTCACCTTCTGGAAGTTGGAACTTTCTCTTCTTTGTCATGTTCTTTGATGCTTGTGTGTGCGTGTGCGTCTTCCTTTTTTTCTGTCTTCCTTTACTGCTATCTACTGTTTTCCTCCCCTTTGTGGTCCACTCTCCTGTCTTTGCTCTAGAAACTACTCTTTTGTTTTGTAACAATGTACAAGAAGCCCACTTTTGTTCTTTTTTTTTTTCCTTTTTTTGGTGACTAAGTTGTGAAAATGTTGACACTATCCACTGGATGCTAGCTGTTGATTCTGCACGCTCTGTATGACCATGTGACCTTTTTTTAGGTGTTTCTTTCACATTTACGAATGTTTTTCTTTTACATCTGTGAGTCATAAGGCAGAATGGTTGGTGCACCTGCTGTAATGCCACTGTGACAAGCTGTGACTTGTGTCGTGTTTGTGCGTATGTACATTTTAGAGGTAAAAGTTGTTTTTTTTAAGACTTGCATTCATTTCAGTGCGGCAATTACTTTTGGTGTATGGACATTAAGTGGCAGCAGAGGTAGTTCCCTTGTGACAGTTACTTCAGTTAGCCTTAGTTTGCATTCTGTCTGCATGTTTTGGTCAAATCTGGTTTTAAAAAAATGCTTTGCATGTATACATTTTTCTGTCAGCACTATCACTCAGTTCCGTGTGTAGTGCTGTAATTAAGAAAAGTCAAGTCCAAAATATTCTGATTAACATATTATTCATTTTTTCTATGATAGCAACTAAAATATATCAGCATGATTAACTTGAAAATGGCACCGCTAAACTCGGCACCCTGTTTTCAGTGAAAATATGAAAAAGCTCAGCAGTGACTGGCCTTCAATCAGGCATGCTGGCAGAGTTGTTACCAGGACTGGGTTTTTTCTTGGGACTTTCATGGATGGTAGTTTCAGTCTTGCAGGAGGAAAAAAAAGACAAAAAGAAAGAAGGATGACTGTGCCAGTCACAAAAGTGTAAAGGATGTCAATAGTTTAACTAGTATATTGTTCATATGAAGTAGATATGAGATGTCTGTTGTTCATAGGTGTTGTCTCTTTTGCGGGTTGGGACTTTTTTTTCGTTATGTGTTGACAGCCCAGAAAAGGTATGGTGTGGTCAGCTGAGCTATAGTATAATAAGATAAAGTCTTTGAAACAAAAAAAGTCATATCAAAGGTAAAATCGTTTTCCTGATCTGTGATGAAGACAGTGTACAAAAAACAGTATGCATGTGTATGCAAGACAGACAGCGAGGTCAGGAGATGAAGAGAGTGCTTCAGGTTTCGTGATCACTGTGGAAGAATGTGCACCGAACTGTTCTGCCAGAGTTAGACATCATTTTCATGTCATGTTTTTAAGATATTACACATCATTGCTGATTGTATTGTTTGTTAGGTGTTAACATTTGGATCGTCATGATTGCATGGTGTTACAATATGGATCATAATATGTTGGGAGTGGTGGGATTATATCTTTATCATATTGTCTTTTACGTTTGTATGGTTTTACTTGTTCATTGTCAGTGAAGAAAATAATTCAGGATGGCAATAAAATATTACTTGTGCCAAATAACGGCATTTCTTTTGTCTTTTCCTTTCTGTTTAAATGTGACTACGATATGGAAAGCCATGTTCATTTGTTCATGCATGTGTGTGAGTGTGCATAGATGTGCATTTGAGGTAAGTGACTTGAGGCCTCAGGTCTGATGTCAGTGGAGGTAGAGGACCAGTTGGATCATCTTCATAATATTTATCAAGAACTAATCCGTCACACGGTCAAGAAAACGGCTTATGCTTTGTGTTTCTCTTTCAAAAAACATTTGAACAGTTTCAATAAAACTGGACCTACAATTGCTCAGTAAGGTTTCTATTGTTCGCCATTCCTTGACTGACTATGTCTCAATATCAAGATCATCACAACCATTTTCTTCGGCCTGCTCATATACATAACAGTTTTGGGAAGTTTAAGGATCACGAGTAGCACATTTCCAGGATGACAGCTTTAAGCTGTAAATGTCCTCTCCAACTTTTACACTGTCAAATATACTACGCACAAAAAGTTAAGGATCGGTATGTGAAAACAGGTGCGTAATAAACTCAGTTCGCTACTGTTATTTATTTCTTAGTCCAGCCAAATTGTCATGAATTCTTGTTCAGCTGTAAGTGGGCGATGTTGTGTTAGTGCGAAAATTGCACGGGATTCTCTACTACTGAGCTGGGCCGCAAACGGAAAAGCGGAAACTTGCGAAAAATGACCTTGTTTTGGACCGTTCTGCCTGAACACATTGCACTTGCCAGATGGAAAAACCATTATGCACGTGCAAGCACTGCTGTTTATGTGTGAGATGCTGTCGCTCGTTTGGCTATATAAGAAGACATTCCACCAGTAGTAGGCCTGATCTGACAATGCCTCCACGACGAAAATTAAGCGAGTTGGATAGGGGACGAGCTGTTGCATGGTTCCAAGATGGTGTTCCCAAGCGAGAAGTGGCCAGGCGACTTCATGTGTCCATCTCGGTCATTGTCCGACTGATTCAACGCTTCACAGCCACTGGGATTGTCCATGAAAGACGCAGATCTGGTCGACCGAAGAAGACAACCCCACGTGACGATCGTCTCACTGAACGACAAGCCCTGCAGACAAGAACAGCCTCTTCCAGCATAATTCAAAGGCAGTTCAGGGTGGCTACTAACATCAACATCAGCCAGCAGACCATACGGAACCGCCTACATGGGTTTAATCTCCGTTCTCGTCGCCCAGCAGTATGGCCACGCTTAACTCCAGCCCATAGGGCAGCACGCGGCGCCTTCTGTGCACGTCACGTGAGGTGGACACGTCAGCAATGGTCCCAGGTCCTGTTCAGTGATAAATCACGCTTCACCCTTCACCACAACGACGGCCGACTGAGGGTCTGGAGGCGCCCAGGGCAACGCTTTACTGACGCCACTGTCCAAGAAAAGGTGGCCTTTGGTGGAGGTTCTGTAATGGTCTGGGGGGCCTTCAGCCTTCACCACGGAACACCCTTGTATCATGTACAGGGTAACCTGACTGGCATTCGATACCGGGATGAGATCCTTCGACCGCTGGCTGTACCTACACTGCAGCAGATGGGACCGAGGGCTGTCTACCAGGATGACAATGCTCGCCCCCACAGGGCAAGGGTGGTCAACGACTTCCTGCAGCAGTCTGGAGTCAACAGAATGGAGTGGCCAGCATGCAGTCCCGATCTCAACCCGATTGAGAACCTCTGGGATGAGCTGGATCGCAAAGTGAGGAGCCACCCCCCTCCCAGGGATGCCCAACACCTCTACCAGATGCTGCAGGCTGAGTGGCAGGCGCTTCCACAGAGGATCTTCACCAACCTGGTCAACTCGATGAGGACTCGCTGCGTCGAGTGCCAGAAGAGCCATGGTGGTTACACGCATTACTGAGCTTTTGGGAGCATCAGTATGCCCTGTCTTGTGATTTCAATGACTTTGGGAAATCAAATTTGGATACGTACCCACTTTAATCAAATGTACACACCAAACGATTGCTCGAGATTGAAGGCAATTGTGTATCGTTATCACTAAAGAATGGAATTAAATGTTGGCCAAACTTCAACGCATTGACTTTCTTATTTTGACAGTTATGAATGTTTGTGAAAGTGATCCTTAACTTTTTGTGTGTAGCTTAGATTCAGTCAAGGCAGTTTGTCTCTGTGCGAGCAGTACAGAGTATCCTTTTATTTTGTCTTTTTTTATTTTTTTAAAGACAACTGACTGGTGTGCTCAATGTATTCAACCAACGAGCATAACAAATAGCGTCTGATACAGCTCTTTAACAAAATTTTTATGAAGTTGGACATTTTCTGCCCAACTAACTCATCGTGTAACTAATCAACTTTGAAAATTTCATATCCTTACTTTTAATAACATTTTGTACGTGATCTTTTTGGTAATCCCTGTAAATGATCTGTATGTGGAGAAAATCAGGGGAGTAAACTGACAGAACTGAAAGAGTTAACATTGTTGAGATCAGTTATACACCCAACTGACGTCTGCCTGCTGGCTGCAGAAGAAGCTGAAGAGAGTGAGACAAAGAAAGAGAGTCTTCAACAGAAGTATTTTTCAAGAAAATTGGCCATCTTGAATATCCTTACATTATTTTGACGTTTGCAAAACGGTTCGTTTCATTAAACATCAGTCATGAACTTTTTTTTTTTTTTTTTGCTGTCCCATCTTCTGTGCCACCTCAGTGGCACTGCACTCATGCCGCTCATTCCGACACCCTGTCCACCACCACATCCTGCCGCAGTCCTGGCACCGGTAATCCACAGGGAGCAGTCAGTGTCAAGTCGTCAAGAGGCAACCCACCGGAGAAGACACTGCACTGCTGCCCAGTCACTTCGGTGGTGTTCAGTGGCGCCTGTTCTGATCCAACATACGCAGGACACCACCTACTAAGCCCCTACTGACAACAATGATTACTTAGTAGTGGAGCCAGCATGAGTGAGCTCTCCCTCAGGAGGGCACCACCACGTCCATCCAACAACAGCCCCCCTGGATTCGCCGATACCAGTAACTCCGACGGAACCAAACCAAGGCCACAGATGTGGAGAGGACATCGAAACTGAGGTCACCATGAGAGCACGGCATGAAGGGCCACAGAATTTGATACTTTTTTTTATGCTGATCGATGAGAATGAGGATGATTAAGTTGATGTTACGGATTTCCATTCTGGTCTGAGACTGCATGACAGGGCTGTACTCTACGCTTCCTTTCATAATATATCCCGGCATCAACCAGGCCTGAGAGATACAGACACCTGCAGTGTTGGTCAGGAAATTTGAGCAACACTCTCAGGGACGCATCCATTAAGTGGATGAAACTCAACTGTGTGGTCCCAGTCTTCCCAACTGAGCCTGTAGCAAACTCAACTCTGGGTAGGAGCCAGTCGGGAGCAGAAAAATCCCACATGACTCTGATGGGAATCAAACCCACGACCTCCCAGCTGGGAGTCCGTGACGCTAACCACTTCACCACGGCAGTCATGAACTTGACATAGGGAGAAATGGGCATGTAGAATATCCTTACATTATTTTGGTGTTTGCATAACAGTTCGTTTCATTAAAAATCAGTCATGAACTTGAAATATGGAGGTCTCCCTCTCAACGCTCCTCCCCCTTTTTTGTCAGTTAAGTTGTTATCTCCTTCCTGACCTCATCCCACAGCAAAGCTGCAAGAGAGAATGACATGAATTGCTTCGTTAAGTATGATCCTGCACCTATATTTGTGGACTGCCCTATCTATGTGTGCACGTGTTGTTTTGAATTCCAGTCTGTTCCCTCCGCAAGAACCCACCTGACAGAGTCAAACTGCAGTATTGTCAAAGTGTTTCAACAAAGGTAACATGCTATCCAATGCCTTTGAGGAGATCCAGAATGGTTTTAGAAAGCCAGATAATCTGGGACTCCATGGCTTGGTAAATAACCCGCCCAAAACAAAGTACAATTTAATCATTTGCACCCATTCTTCATCAGACATACCAACGAAACCCACGCGCACATGTACATGTATGTTGCGTTTATTCTTTATTCTGTCTGTGATTATAGTTATGAGCTCAAGTTTTAATCATACAAAATTTCATAAACGCAAATGATGAAAAGTTGGAAGGAAATTCGTACACAGTAAGGTTTCAACCCAATAAAAAAGAAAGAAAGGAAATACAGTGGACCTACAAATCAAAGCGCACCTGGCAATTCCAGAGCACAAACATAAGAACAAAATCATTATTTGTGAACAGCTAGTCATTACTCGCTACACATGCGTTAGGACAATTACACTTCCTCTGTGCTTTACCTGCCACATACATGCCCATGGCAGAATGAAATTTGTACTGATTTGGAATGGTTGGGGCCACATGAAAAAAAAAAAGAAAATGGATAGTATGAATACATGTAATGTTTTATGTACCCCTTTGCTTCAAACTTGAGGCAATACTCCGTTTTGTTGTGCCATGCGCCTCAGATTTGTACCACGCCTACATTTCACATCAGCATACAGACTGCCCAACTAAAGGGAAGGAACCATGCATAGAGCTAGGACCAGATGGGAATGGGGGAATTCTAAATATAGTCTATATTACTTGCATATTAAGCCTGCATCACAACTCTCTTGCTTAAGTGCTTGTTTTCGCACTTCGTTTTTTTCTCTTTTTTTCAATACTCAGTAAGTGTGACAACCTACATAAGGAACAGCAAGAACCTATGCTCAACTTTTCAGGCAAGGCACCAGCACTGCAATAATGATCAGTAATTAAAAGAGCAAAGATGAAGGTCGTGTGGTCCTCAGCTTGCCCCTCGATCTGCTCTATGCATGATTTTCTTTTGATTTTGTTGTTCACCAGGATCAAGCATTTATTTTTGCTTTCCGATTTTGCGTCAAACATAGCTCTACTTATAATTTCATATTCGTCCCTGAAGTCACAGTCTAAATGCCTCAACAGGCATTGAATACATAACATGGAATGAGCCGCCAAAGTGAGGAACGCATTACACAAGCTGGCTTGAGCCAGTCAATCTGCATACTGCTTTTCTGCGAACCTGCCTGGTGTGACCACTAGGGAAACAGCGAGTGCCAGAACAAGATCTTTTTCTCGCACTTAAGCGAGAGACTGGCCCGCAGTGAAAGGAGCTTCAGAGGCCAGCAGTTAATGATTGTAGTGGAATATCCTGAGAATCTTTGCATGCTAAGAGTCACTTTGGCAGCAATTCCGTTGATGTGAAATGTATGTGCAGCCTGTCTATGTGGCCCATAACAAAACAAACCGATGATGTAGGTCCTATGTGTCAAGCGATCAACCCCTTGACTGCTAGAACATTTTCTGTTAATGACACTGTGCTTTTTATGGACCAAACCACAGATTAAATACTAACTGCTGTTTTCCAGAAATACAATGATTGAAGTAGTTATATTATAAAAATAGTCATTTTGGCTTTGGTCTATCCCTTGTATCCACGAAGTTGCATGCAAAAATAGACTCACATAAATGAATGAGCGTCATTCTTTTTTTTGTTTCAGCATGCAAAAATGGTGTGAATCGCTTTTGCACATGACAACGTCACCAGCAGAACATGTTCGGGCTGTCAAGGGGTCAAGTCAGCCTATGACAATTAAGTACAGATATAGGAAGGTGTTCTACTCATGTCTCGTATGTACAAATCATTGCATTTCCACATTCTGTCGTCATTTGCTTCTGCTGGGTCAAGGAACATTTGCACACACACATTTGCACACACACACACGCAAAGAAAAACAACAAAAAAAATTGGGATAACTTCCAAGTTTGGTGGAGGTATGCTTTCACAAGCTTTCAACTATGTCTCGGCGTTTTTATCACGCGGACTCGCTGCCAAGTATGATGTTTCAAAATGATGGTGATAAAGCTGAAGAAAGATCTTAAAACTTGGTATACTCAAAAGCCTATGGTGGTCCTTCCAGAAGCATATGCATGCACATGTCCATTTGCAAGTGCGCGCATGCGCGCGCGCACATACACACACACCCAATCACAATGAAGTTCAATACATGCAGCACAGATTCATCTATGATGAAAGTTTGCATGCAAAACACACACACGCACACACACACACACACACACACACACACACAGGAGAGAAGACTAAACTGGAGGATCAACACTCATATATATATACACACACACAGACCAAAAAATGTGCCTATATAACTCATTTTGGTCCTGTGGACAGGAAAGGACTCAAGATTTGCTAAAGATAAAGGATCATAACCATCATTCACAAAAAAAAAAAAAAAAAAAACACTCACACACTGACGCGCAGAATTAGTAGCCAGGAGGATGAAGTCTAGGAATGATCCACCACAGACTCTAATCACTCCTAATACATGGACTATGTGGAATCCACGTATCATAGGCAGATAACCAGACAGATAACTACCCTACAATCAAGTTGAAAGCTTCTGAAAGTACCCTCCTCCTGCGACTGAGGGAAATGACGGTCCTCTCTTTATGAATTTTAAATGTGCTTAACAAAACGTAGACAAACGAATCACAAGACAAAACACGAAGCGTTTTGACCTCTCAGGTCTTCTTCAGGCGAGATACAAAACACTCAGGACAACGAAAATGAACGAGCAATCACTTATCTTCATTCCACTTTGATTGCACGTTCATTTTCGTTGTCCTGAGTGTTTTTGTATCTTGCCTGAAGAAGACCTAAGAGGTCAAAATGCGTCGTGTTTTGTCTTCTGATTTGTTTGTCTATGGTTGTTTTTGTTTTTTGGGTTTTTTTTTTTTTTTTTGCGGTGCGCTATTAATTACATTTAAAATTTGTTCAGATTTCCGCCTGCAGTCGCCTCACTTTGCAACTTGTCCTTTCTTTATAGTCAGTCAATTCTGGAAATAATGTCCATCATGTCTAGAATCTGGACAGTCGATACAGTGAACTTATTCAAAGAGATAATTCACATATGAAAACCAGCCGAAGCAAATATCTGTCCTGCTACATACAAAAAAAACCCCAAAAACGATGTAATACTTTAAACTGATCAGACAAAAAATTTCTGCCAACAACTGAAGTGTAGAGCTGAACATAGGGTAAAAAGAAAACATCTCCATTCCCCTGGAGCTGGTTTATAAATGTATACATAAATAATTCAACAAATGAATAGAAAAAAAACAAACAGTAGAAAACAACAAACACAGACAGAGACACAAATGGACAACTTGCATTTCCTTGATCACAAGTGGAATGAAAAAAACCCAAAAAACCTGAAAAACTTCCATCTCCTGAACTCAAAGCATAAAGCAACTGAAGCAAACGCAATACCTGTCCAGTGACTAATTCACGTAAAGCCTTTTGTTCCAATCATGTAATGCTCAATGAGAATACACAGCTCCAGCTACTCCCATTCTATACTGTAAAAGCACTGTGCACACTTTTGTTTATTTTCAACAATATAAACATGTATGCTATTTAGCATCACTGATATTCACATTTTCTATATCTATAGCCTTTTTTTTTTTTTTTTTTTAAACAACAGCAGGCACAAATGAGAAACTGGAAACAACAGTCTACCCAATAAATAGAACAATGTATGGCAAAACATGCAAGCCCTTGGTACGTTTACACTCAAACACGAATACAAAATTTGTTTCTGTTTTTATACAAATTTTATGTACATGTGTACAAGAATTTTCTTACGAATTAATGCTTTTGTGCAACACCAAATTTTGGTTGTTTTAAATGATGCTGAACATTTTTTTTTCCCAAACACCACTTTTTTACTGCCCCCCCCCCCCCCCCCCCCCCCCCAAACAATGAATTAAGTAGTTCTGATCACTGTAAAATAAACAGATAAATTTGGTAAACAAATAAACAAACACAGGCAACTGCAGACAGTGTGTAAATACTCCAGCCTCTTTTTGTTTTTTTCTTTTTAAATTTTGATGAACTTGTCTCCCTGTCCAGGTCAAGCCCTTCCACTCCAATGCACTACATGTCAGTTTGAGACATTTGCTACTTTCACTTTCTTCTTTGTGGTCACATTATCTGGACTATATGTTGTTCATGCATACAGAGAGGGGTAGCTTTTCATCACTGATAAGTAACTATAAAAATCACCAATTTTCCTTTATTTAAACACACAAATAGTGAAAGAACTGCCTTCATAATGGTATTAGGCAACAAGCACTTTTCTCTTACCGGCTCACTCCAGAGTTATCAAATGTCTTCAGTCAATGGTACATGTTCAGTATCTTTCCACTGTAACAGTTTCAGTGATCACAAACATTTTCCATGCTCAAATTCTGCAGACTGGTTTGCTAGTTCAAAATTTAAAGACGTATATATACCCCAATTTTGACATATCTTTATGCATTATCTTCATTTCATATGCAGTAAACCGTCGAAACCCTATTCTATTAAAAATTTGCACCAAAGTGTCTGAAGTGTTAAGAGTTAAGGAAGGGGCTATATTCACTGGGAACTGGCGCCAAAGGATTAAACATAATGAGCTATCGCTGGCAAACGCAACGCGCTGGAGAAGCACTGTACCTTTCAGACAGTAATAAGGGGTAATGAAGCATCACATCAAAATAAAACCTAAAGCTCAAAGAAAAAAAGCAACACAGAAACAAAAAACAGACGGGTGCTTCGTGTCAGGGGAAAAAAAAAAAACGACAACAAAACTGTCTCTTAGGGAAAAAAACAGAGCCCTATTATACAACAGAAAGAACACACACTTATCAAAGCAACAATATCCATTAACCAAGAGACACACACGTATATGCAAGACTGCCAAATGTGCATTGTATCCACTAGCTTCAAAATATAAAAAGTATTTTCTTTGTCAGTGGTAAAAAAAACAACAAAGAACTATCCAATGTGCCTAACAATATATGTACAAATAATCTTAGATCGGACATAAAAGCAAACATATTCAAACACAAAAGACAAAAAAAACATAAGCATTCAAAACAACTGAAAATTGTTTTGTGAGCTGAACATGACTTCATTTACTTTATTTTTTTTTTTTTAATCTTGCTGAGCACAATTCTCCCAAAAGAACAAACCAGAACAGGAACTTGGTGAAAAAGAAAAATGATGACACTAACAAACACAATCCTGTGCATATCAATGATCACACGTCTCATGTATTAGGTCTGCAATGTATTGCATGGATGCCATAGAACAAAGTCAACTGTCGAGACCAAGCAACAGCAACAAGGAAGACCAGTTTTACGACTACACTGCCGTCTAAAGCATCTTCGAATGATACACTTCACAAACATCGCTCTCAATGTCTGTTTTCCGCTTCAATGAATGACAAATAAACTCCATGTTAAAGAACTCCACAAACTCCATGTTAAAGAATATCATGCTGAGGAACTGTTCACACTACAAATATACAAGGTTATGAGTTGTCTCATTGTGTAAACAGGACACCAATTTCGCAAAACAATACCACAAGCCCGAAAGCAAAAGTATATATGATGGGGACAAGAGTGATTCTCGAAAAACAATTACAAAATTTACAAATAGCATGAAAAGAAATTGCACAAGGAACGCAAAGCTTGAAATACACATTATGTATCATCGGACATGCTAATCAAAGACAGAGTCCCTATCCTTCTCCCGTACGACAATCAAGTCTTGGTCCCTTCAACTAAGACTACTTTTAGGGGGATAAACATCAAACCTTAAAATATGTCACTGACATTTTTTTTTTGGCAGGGCTTGCTGCCCTTATACTGGTCTTTCTTCTGGATTAATTTTCTTCGCTCCTGCAAATCAGATTCTACCTAGGTTTCCTCAACACAATGGAGCTAAGCTCTCCCATTTCCATCACATTTTCAATACAGAGCTCTTCATTTGGCCTGTCAAGTAACTTACAACCGCCAAAAAGACAACTTTGCTAACTTGATGGTAACTGGATACTCAGAAACTGAAACACAAGCAACCTTACAAACATTTTCATACATACGACAAAAAAAAAAAACTAATACAAACAAAATTACATTGCATTTCACACATGTCTTTACATACACATAAAACAGAAAAACATTTCAAGGAGACATAAAACAAAAAGTCAGTCCCAGATGATAACTGCCCACTAAAACGCTACAAATGTACATAATATTACCACTGTTAACACAGATGTTTCACATGAAAATCTCCCACCTGCAGCAACATCACTTCAGAGAATTCTGAGTAAACACGACACAAAAATACAGGCTTCGATGCACTAATTCTCTTATTGCTGCTAGAGTCATGACAACAGCTATACAAAAACCACAGAAACTTTCACATACACGATGATACAACAATCACAACTAATGTAAATGTACATCATAATTTGTATGCCAGTCAACAAGCGAGTTTATTAATGCATGAGGAATGTGTAACACACCACATACACACCATGCTACAAAATTACACTACCAGCAGTATGTCATCTGAGTGAAGTGTCAAAGG
This sequence comes from Conus canariensis, assembly GCA_033310375.1. NCBI lineage: Eukaryota > Metazoa > Mollusca > Gastropoda > Neogastropoda > Conidae > Conus > Conus canariensis. The sequence goes on from CM065739.1 coordinate 12,598,769, forward strand.
CGTAACATGTCTCAAAGTGATGTCTTTTTCACTGCTAGAACTGTTTCACAGCCGCAGTGACTGTCATACAAAACTCCCTAAAAGTATACCGAGATGCACATCAGAATGATCTTCATTCGCATTAACAAAAACTAGTCAGTCTGAGTGATGTTCAAATTCATCTCTCTCTTAAATTCTTTATTAATTATCTAGTACTTTGCAATTCAAATTAAGGAATTTTATATTTGGATTTCATACTGAATAGAAATACCATTTACCTGCTTCTTTAACATTTCATTTTCTTTACAGCTATAAAAGTCTGGTCTGGCAGGTCGCCATCAATTCAAAAACATTTTCAGTGAAGATACATCAGGTGGAGTGCAACAATGCAGACATTGTCACCGGCGAATATCTGCCCAGCACTCATGACCACACACAAGACTATATGTATGTAATCATAGTTCTTAAAGTCCATTCACATGCTGATTATACCATCTCATGAGTGGCTGCAAAATCAAATTTTCATGATATTGGGCTGGGGTGGGGGACAACAAGCAGTCTTGAATGAACACTCATCTCCAAAACTTATAAAAAGATAGATTTAAACTACCCCTATGTTGCCAAAACATAGAAACGACTTTTAATGTAGAAGTAACAAAACAGTGCCAAATGTACAATAACATGAAAAAAAGAAAGAAAAAAATGTAAAACTAAGGCACCCTGTTCATTAACAGAAACTTCTACAGGTGGCAAAACCTTTCAAGCACACTGAACGTTATAAGTCGTCGAGTTCAGTTCAAAACTTCCGTGGATTTTAGTCAAAGCATGCTTCATGTCCACTTCAGCAACTGAAAGAATGTAAAGACAGAACGTTTTCCATTAATTCAGAATCCATTAATTCAGAATTTGTCATCGTTTTCACGTCAGTCTCATAAAGAATACTGAGAGTTAACAAGACAAGCTGGCCTGATATAAGCACATATCAGTCAATGGGTATATACCTCTTTACCAGGGCACGATCTCGCCATAAGCCAAGACTCCCTCTTGAAGACCACCCCATGGTGATGTCCTAGAGGCACATCCCAGGAAGGGCAAGGCGAAGGGCTGATCTGGTAATGTCGCCTTTACACTGCTGCATACAATACAGAACGCTGGCTTTCAATTGCTTACTGCCCAAGTGACCCCGTCAAGGCAGCCCCCCTAGGGAGCCAATGAACGATAACTGCTTTGCCTTCATGAAGTTCATTGCCAATCAGCTTGATTTGTAGATATCTGAGTGATCCCTGTACTCTTGAACAAGACGTCCCAGCAGCGCATGTGCTTCAGAAGCAAGAAGTAGAACACTGCACGAACACACATTCACAAAACACACGACCAAATCATTTGTTTTACCCACCTCTAAGTGTTCAACAGCCGTACCTTCTTCTGTTTTCATCTATAATTCCTTCAGTTTTATCACATTAATGTCAAAACAAAATTCTGACAATACTCCTATCGAACAACACCTCTTGTAGAAGACTTTATTTATTGGGGTGGGTGGGTGGGGATGGGAGCAGGGGTGCCAATGTTTTGCCAGTCTGTCTTGCACCTCATGCCAGCTCAGAGACAGCTATTTTCGGCAGGTGGAAGTCTATCATCCTGATCACGTGTTCACCTATCACAGGTTGTATGTGCAGACCAGCTCCAATCTCCTTATCTTCCGTCATGAGTTGGCTTCTGTCTTTTGTTTTAAGAGATGGTTTTTTTCTTTCTTTTTTCCTTTTTTTTTTTTAACAGGGATAGCAGGAAGGGGGTGGAGGAAGATGGCTGTTTTTTTTATTTTTTATTTTTATGATGTGATGTAGGGGTGGGGGTTGTTCTTTGAGGGCTAAGGGGGTCTCACCAGAGCTGAAAAGGCTGCTGTGGTACAATGATGACTCCTCCATGTTCAGATACTTTCTTTTTTTTCCCCCTCCTTTTTCCCCCAACTTATGCAAATCTTCGGTTTAAAACAGTATAATGACTTACTATGGTTAAAAATATTTAACAAGAAAGCACATGCATAATTCAATCTCCTTCCCCGTATGTGTGTGTGTGCGTGTTTGTGCCTCTATGTACACGTGCTTGTGCCTACATAGGTGTGTGTCTGTGTGTTCTTTGTAGCACATGTAAGTGTATATATACATCCCTTTCTGTGTGTACACAAAGTAAGGTGGAAACATGTGATGACACCAAACATTTGAACATACCTGCTATTTTGTAATGATTTAAACACTGACAGGAAACATTTGAACATGCCTGCTATTTTGTAATGATTTAAACACACACAAGAGAGCACTTTGAGAACAAGTTCACACAATGACCACCTTGAGCAAAATACAGCAAACCAAATAATTCATACGTAAAAAGAGGCCTAAGACCAGAAGAAGAGTTACAAGAATATATTCTAACATAATATTACAGACTGTTAATCCCATTCCCAACCTAACCCTTGCAGGATGTAAACAGATAAAACACTGATCACTTCTCTCTTCCTAAAAAAAAAAAAGAAAATAATAATAATAATAATAACATAATTTGCATAACTATAGATAACATAACAGCCTAACAATTCCAAACTTTGATCTTGTAATAAATCAATGCATAAATCAACACACGCAAGAAAAATATACAAAAATCAAGCCCTTACATATTCTCCCAAATTCTAAAATGATATCAAAGACATTTGCAGGGGGTGTCATACATAATACAAGGAAGCTTTTCCTTTTCTGTCATATCATTTCTTTTCAATACCTAATAAATAACACTTAATTCAGAAACCTAACGATAGCCAAAAAAAAAGAAGAAAGCAAAGAAAAGAAAATCTGGAATATCAGTGATGAAGCAAGTGGGCAAGGAAGAGCAGGATGGGGGGGGGGGGGGGGGGGGGGGCTGAGGGAGGATGGGAGGAGATTTTACTTCGCCACAGGCTATTACCGTTGTTCATTATTAGCTCAACTGCTCCCATGTCATTATTTTTTTGTTTTTCTGACCAACCAAACAGCATGTCGAGTTAGCCTATTCAGTCTGTTCCAGGAGACCTGCCCCCATCCCAGCTTTATACATGGTCATTTTGTTGTTGTTGTTGTTGCTTTGCTAATCCCTGTGAGCTGTGGTCTGACGGCTTGGTAGATGTGCTGTAGAGTATACGGACTAGTCCACACGTAGTGGTACCACCTTCACTACTGTAATGTACATAGACTAGTCCACATGTCGTGATATCTCACTGACTGCTTACAGCATATGGACTAGTCCACATACAGTGATATCTCATTCACTACTGTAGAGTATATTATGGACTAGTCCAAATGTGTTGATATCTTACTGACTGCCTTTGGGTGTATAGGCTAGTCCACATGTGGTGATATCTCACTGACCGCTAACAGTATACGGCCTAGTCCAAATGTGTTGATATCTTACTGACTAACTTTGGGTATATGGTCTAGTCCAAATGTGGTGTTATCTCACTGATCACTGCAAGGTATATGGACTACTTCATGTCACTGACCATTTAGTGTGTATGGTCTAGTCCACATGTGGTGACATCTTGCTGACCACTGCTGGGTATATGGACTTGTCCACATATGGTGTTATGTCACAGACCGCTTAGAATATATGGTCTAGTCCACATGTGGTGATATCTCACTGACAACTGCAAGATATAACACTAGTCTACATGTGATGATATGTAACTGACTGCTGCAGGGTATATGGACAAGTCCACATGTGATGATATCTCCTTAACCAAATCTACATTTTAAAATTTTATCGGAACCTCTGCAGGACTCCCAAAACACATTAACTTTAAATTTTTTCCCCTTTTTCGTCTATTATTGAATAAACGACAAAAAAAAAAAAAAAAAAAAAAAATCCATGAATGCAGATCCTTTACTAATCTCTTTGGCTTGTTTATACATCTTACTGATTTATTCATATTCCTCTCTTTTCTGACAGATGAAAGTCTCCACCTAACAGCAACCATATCTTACAAATTTATTCACATTCCTCTCTTTCCTGACAGATGAAAGTCTCCACCTAACAGCAACCATACCATGAAGTACAACACAAATCAGCCAAATCTGTTGATCCGATCAGTCAGCGTACTTTTTTTTTTTTCCCCATTTGTTTGTTTCTTTTTTTTTTGGGGGGGGGGGGGGGGGGGGGGGGGAGTTAATTTTGATCTTGATTTCTTTACGTCAGGGGAGAAAATGATAACACATGTCAACACACATTAAAACACAAGCACAAACGGGAAAGCAGACAAGCAGATAACAGGACATTCCGGGGTGATAGATGAACAATACTAGGCCAGACTAAAGAGTACTTGTACTAAGAGCAGCATTTCTTCTTGCCGCCGCCTCGCCCTCTGTCCGTTAAAGAGATGGTGGGGGCCGGCTGCTCCGACGCCTTCTTCTGCTGCTCTTTCTTTGTCTGCAGCACCTGTGTAGTGATGGCTAAGAACATCTGTGAAGAGGCAAACAAAAATTACCTTTAAATTTCAAGACAGGGCACAAAAGAAAAAAAAAAAAAGCAACATACAATGAAATTGACTGTAAATGAATGAAGTGAGAAATATTTTGTTCAGTCAGAATCATATCATGTTTAGTTTAGTATTTGGAACACAGCTGATATCATGTAAGGCCCTGACCAAACTCAGAAGTATTTTAGTTCAGTTGAAATGATTTCACTTTGGTATTTCAAATAATGCTGATTATCACTTGAGGCAGTAAGGAAACACCTGGCTTGCTGAACAAAAAAAAATCTATTCTGAAAGTCAACGGTGTGTTGTTTAAAGCATGTACATTCTTCAGTTTTGTGGTGGGCCCTGCATAGCGCCAGAACTTCGCTACTTCTGTGTGCTCCTTGCATGCTTGCTACGCTGAAGATACATGATATGGGCACTTTTTTTTTTCTCTTACATATTATGGCCCTAAATACATACAGAGATACCAATTACTATATGTTTACAAAAAAGCCAAGGCCTGAACTTCGCACTCAGTAAACTTTCAAATACTTTTAAGCTAATATCACAAAAACTGAAGTGACAAAAGCAACACGACCTAAATGCAAGAGAAGACAATGTTGTTTACTTCTGCAAAAAAAAAAAAAAAATCACCTGGCAGGACAGATTCTTCTAGAAGACTGACGCCTGGTGCTGGCATCATTATTTAAAAAAAAAATGAGTGCTTCCCCGTTCACATGCAACCAAGTCAAGAACGAACAAACAAATTTAAAAAAAACACCACACACACACACACAAACTTTTGTACAGAAACTAAAAGTTACACAAAATTTTTGGTAGAGAAACTTGTGCTCCCAAAAAAGAGAATGAACACACCTCTTCAACGTTGATGTTTTCTTTGGCGCTGGTCTCGAAGAGCTGGATGCCCATCTGCTGGGCGAAGGTCTGGGCGTCCTCTGTCAGGACCACCTTTCGCTCTGGATCGTCATTCTTGTTTCCCACTGCACGTCACAACCACACACTGCGTCAGCAGACATCCAAGTCACCCGCGTCAAATGAAAAAAAAAAAGAGGAAAATTTGGAAGACCATGAGGGCCGGGGGTAGAAGGTTGGAGGAGGTAAGGGGGGGGAAGAGGGAGGGTAGAGTGGGAGAAAACCTTTCTAGCCATGATGTTAAGCATGCCTTGTTTAAGAATTGACAACTGAAAATGAGAAAACTGGACAAAATGTCCACCCAAATCATAAGATTTTCAAGCCCATTTAGAGTTACATAGATTCTAAAATTCAAGCATGTTAACTTCCAGAGTGGAAAATCTGAACGATGTTGTGGAACAGGAGATTTAAATGAAGGTGACGAGGAAGGGAGGACCAAATTACCGATTTCACTCACATTTCTTCGTACTTTGTTCATTTTCTGCATTAACATTATTTCCTCATGACATTATTCAAAATCAGTATCCCTGCTCCTTTTTTTTTATCTTACTCACCAAAGAATACATTTATTCCCCAGTATCTGTTCACTAAGTTGTTCATTCTTCATTTAATTTTTAATTTGGTTTCTGGTGTTTGTTTGCGTAAGAATTACTTTTCACAAGAGCACACACACACACACACACACACACACACACACACACACACACCACACACACAAGCTATTTTATTTTCAATTTGGCTTCTGGCTTGTTTTCTGCACAAGAAACGGCACACACACACACACCCACACTCACAAGCAAACATCCAACAAAAAGGTGCTTTGGAATGCTTATATCATAAAAACATACCCAGATCTCAAGCTCAACTTCAAGCTCTATCGCTACCCACCCCTGTCTCACAAATGCAAGTTATCCCCACCATTCTTGACAAATTAATAATTCTAACGAAAATAATGAGGCAGTGAATGTCTGTCAGCCAGCCGACACAGACACGATCAACACACAATACTGAAAACATTTAATTGTCTTTTCTTTTTTAAATGCCATCTGTGACGGCAACTAAGCAATTATAGTCATTTGTAGGGGGCTTAGAAGATGGTGTTCCTGCATTTAAGATGGATCAGAACAGGCACTACTACTCCAAAATGACTCAGCAGCAGTGCAGTGTCCATTTTTGTCAGTTCCTTCATGGTGACTTGATATTCATAGCTCTCCCTGGGCCACTGGTGTTGGGGCTGGGACAGCACAAACTAAGTTGATCCTTGCATGAACCAGCCAATGCCACTCGAAGCCATGGAGGATGAGACACACAAACAAGAAATTTTTTTCAAAACAAACGATCAGCTCTCAAGACAAGATCACATACACTCAAGTACAAACAAGAGCTTTTTCACAATTAAGAGATTTTTTTTATCATACCCAGTATTCTGTTGACGACATCACAGTTGTTGTCTATTTCATGCAGCCATCGTCGAACATTTGCAAAGGATTCGCCACTTGTAACATCGTACACTACCACCACGCCATGTGTTCCTCGGTAATACCTGTTGTCAGTAAAAAAAAACAAAATTTAATGAAAAAAAAACAACAAAAAACCATTAACTCCAGAAGCCTCATAAGCCAATAACAGCAGTGCATTAAATTTTAGACGTAAATCTTTTGACACACATGAGAACCTGATTTTTGTGTGACTGAGAGATTATGTTAGCGAACATTCCAAATTGTTAACCAACCATGAACCAGTAACCGTAGTATCTGTTTTACAGTTACCTCTGTTTTCAGTATCCCACTGATACACAGTCTCCTTCCTGATGGCCTCGTTTTCATTCAACGCCCATCTTGCGCCAAATTCAACAAAAATAAGTGATTGGTCGTTCTTCATTTGTCCTGAGTGTTGTTTCTCTTGCCTGAAGAAGACCTATGAGGTCGAAACGCGTAGCGTTTTGTCTTGTCATTCGTTTGTCCATGTTGTTCGGTGGATTCATAATAATTACTTTTAAAAATTGATTTATCCAATCAAAGCTGACTACATGGCTAAACTTCTGACGAAAATCAGACAAGATACCAAATGATCAAGAAAGGCCTGTTAGTAACTAGCATTTCTTTTAGATCTGAAAATGGAAGGGACATTCTTCAGTTTCAACATTGGTTCACCAAGAGTGATACCAAGCCATTTAAAAATAGGAAGATGCATGGATCGGCATGTTCTACACTTATGATATGCACAAGACTGCCTAGTTTATGCAATGAAGAGGTGACACAAGTACAGAGTAGAAAAAGACTAGCAAAATACCGCATCAACAATCAGACATGTTTCAAACAAACCAAAAAAAAAAGAAATACTATCACTAATTTTGTCGCAACTTCGGTTCTTGAACCTTCTACAAATTAGCACAGAAATACTGCCTGTTTTTCAAGAACCATACACCACAGAATGTCTCCATGGATACCAACGAACAGTGCTGGCACCTACGTGGATGTGATGGTGCGGAATCGTTCCTGGCCGGCAGTATCCCAGATTTGTAGTTTGACCCGCTCGCCCTTCACATCAATGGTGCGGATCTTGAAATCCACTCCAATGGTGGTAATGTAAGTTCCTGCAACCCAAGGAGGAGAGCACAGTGTAATTAAAGACAAGCTGGCTGTTTCATCTTTTTATTTCATCACTGCGGGCTACTGATTCTCAGTAAACTATAAACCAAGACAGTCACTTTTGTTATCAAAGTCAAACAACT
>CM065739.1:12611894-12616894 GCA_033310375.1 Conus canariensis
CATAGCATCAATATCTTTATATCCCCTGATTCAAAACTGACAAAAACGCAAAAAGAAAACCAGTTCCAGTTTGACATTAGAGCATTATTAAAAGTTTTTGCAATGTTGAACGCTTTAACATCAACAGTGTGTGATAGGGGAAGCAATTTCAATTTGTGGTGGGATTGGCTATAAAAGGTGCAAGGGTTGCAATCTTTCCTTGGACATACTTTTTATAAATTTTGGGATCTACCAAGAACAAACTTACAAAATGCCCTAAGAACAGTGTTCTATCCTCATGAAAAAATATGTGTTCACCTGTCTGTCCATTAGATAATTAACAAATATAGTGTGATGGACCTTTGTCACTTTACAAGGCTTCTTTGTATGGCTAATAGGTATTCACACCTTACTGGTACTTAAAATCTGCTGTTGGACTGGAGTATCTTTCACCTAATATTTGAGTAATCATACACACCCTTCTTCACACTCAAGAGCATCTTCATTCAAAGCTAAAGGCATATATATATATATATATATATATATATATATATATATATATATATAGATGCAACTGCATTTGAATTTGAGTGTCAGAGCACAAGTTTGAAACTATAGCATTTCTTATTAAAATAAAACGAAAAGTAAGAAACAAAGAAAAGCTAAGCGAAAAAACAAATGGGAATACACTATGCCACACATATTTTTTGCTGGTAAATTATATTTTCTGTAAAATGATACATAGAGTATGCCTGAAGTGCGTGAGTGCAGAGGTATGTAGTGACCAAACTTCATGCACTGATAAACTTTAACGTTTCCTGGTGCCAAACTGCTGGAGGAAAAACCATTCGCAAGCAACTTAAAAACAGCATCCCAGAAGAAATATCTTTATTTGAGTAGGTAGTGATGGATGGTACTATTGGTAGCACACAGAGCATTGTGGATGCAGTTTTCTTTAATCTTTTTTTTTAAACGTTTTCCTCCAAACACAATACCCATTCCTGTCTTTCTAGCTGCAACGCATTGTTTTTTTGATTCAGCTGTATGAAAGATTTGCATTGAAGACAGTGGTTACTGCTAGCTAAGAAACAGACCCTCATGTTTCCAGCACCTGAAATGTCTAAAATCCTTACCCCCCTCCCCAATGCCAAACAATCATCCATGATCCACAGAATCATACAGTGATATATATACATATATGCACACTGTCACGAATCACTCAAGTCATACCATTCTTGTCTAAAGTTATCCCATACATATGTACACACAATCAATGAATCACGCATGTCATACCAGTCTTGCCTAAATTAGAGCCACTACACAGACATCACTGTACTTATATATTATAAGACCTTAAGCCAATGAGTCATGCTGAGAGAAGCACTTGATATGGCCATACTACCGGGTCATGCTGAAGAATCCAAGATATATTAATATAAGAAACATTGCATACAATACCATGTTTAGAGAGAAGAGGAGAGAGGGGAGAGAGGAGAGAGAGAGAGAGAGAGAGAGAGAGAGAAGAGAGACGAGAGAGAGAGAGAGGACAGACAGAGAGAGAGAGACAGACAGATAGACAGACAGACAGAGACAGAGAGACGGAGAGTGTGCATGCAAGAGAGATAAAGAGACAGAGAAGGAGCCAGGAAGAGGTTTGTCCATTCTGTCAACTGCAAGACAAATGTCAAAGCAAAGTACCTATTATCCCACAAAGTGTGCAGCTTTACTTATTTCCGATGTCGTTTGTCTTCCTTCCTCTGCTTGAATTCAGATTCCCTTTTGGTTAGATTTCCATAATTGGGGCCATCTTTTATCACCATTTGGGTAGGTGCATTCTGTCTTTGGGGATGATGTTTGAAAGTTAACAAAATACTGATGTGCAAGTGTGTGAGTGTGTGTGAGAGTGTGTGTGAGCGAGTGTGTGCGTGTGTGCGTGTGCGTGTGTGTGTGTGTGTGTGTGTGTGTGAGGTGTGTGAGTGTGTGTGTGTGTGTGTGTGTGTGTGTGTGTGTGTGTGTGTGTGTGTGTGTGTGTGTGTGAGTGTGTGTGTGAGAGACACACAGAGAGAGAGAGAGAGAGAGAGAGAGAGAGAGAGAGTGTATGTGTGTGTGTGTGTGTTTGCCCATGTGTGTGTGTGTGTGTGTGTGTGTGTGTGTGTGTGTGTGTGTGTGTGTGTGTGTGTGTGTGTGCCCGTGAGTGCATGCACAACCATGCATGTGTGCATCTGTGCATGCATGCATCTTACTCTTCTTCATCTCTGAATGATCTAATAAACTGATGAAATACAGTGTGAGTACTATGAACACCTGTACCCATGATCTTATTGAGAGGGAGAAAAACAGCAAAATGGCACTTCAGTTCAATACTCCTGCTTCACAACAGTGCATGTCATGTTACCAGGGCTCAAAATCTGCAGGTGCACATTGTCAAAGCCCACGCACTTTTAAGATGATAGCCTGAGGGACACCCAGATGTGCAGCAATGTATCATCAGTTTTCTTCTTCAAGCAACAAATCTTGGTTTTTCACATCCGCTTTCACTAATGCACAGGGTTCTTATGCGTCATAGAAAGCATGGAAGGTCATGGAACACGAAGTAATTTTCAAATACTGGAAAGATATGGAGTTTTGATACAAGTCATGGAAAACAATGACATCAAAAATAAAGCTTTCAGGAAATGCAAATGCTTGGTGTGAGCGCGTAAGTGTCAGCATGCAACAATCAACTGAACATTTAGCTTGTTCCATGCATCACTGTAACAGCAGAAAATAATTTCTAGAGTAAACAGTACATTTGCAGTCGAGGACATTTTCAAAAGTGGCATGGAAAACTCATGGAATTCTGAACCTTTCAACTGTAATTTGAGTGTAAATAACCTGTGTCAATTTTTGATGCAGCTCACTTTAGCTGAAGTGACATAACTTTGTAATTGTATTCTTGCTTCAGCGCATAACTCAGTATTCTTGCTTCAGCTGAAGAAACTCCATTTTGTATTCCTACACATACAAAATGAAAGTACACACACGTTTCAGATAGCTTCTTCAACTGAAATGACATATGATTATCTATATATGTAATTTTGTGTTCCTATGAATAACTATTCGGAGAAGACATACATCTCACATTGCTTAATTGAGCAGCAGTGACACACCGTCCAGCACCAACCCATACACACTCAAAGCACATACACACTTGACAAAACTTGCTTCAGCTGAAGTGACACAATTTTGTACTCCTACGCTTACACATTCAAAGCACACACACATCTGACACAACCTGCTCTAGCTGCGATGACACGATTTTGTGTTCCTATGCCAACACATTCAAAGAACAGAGTCCACTCACTTGGTGTTTCTCAGTTTGCCTCAGTCATTCACTGTCAACATGCTGCTAGCCATGATGGATTTTTTCACATCACAGAAACACACACACACACACACACACACACACACACACACACACACACACACAATAAACAAACGTCAACCTGTAAAACAGGAAAGCAAACTGCAAAGCTGTGTGAACAGGAAAAAGTGGAAGTTGAAGACTGAGTGAAACTGTGTTGAGCGTCCATTAAAGGAAGCTTTGTTTTATTTGTTTTTTTTTTTTGTTTTTTTTTTTTTTGGTGTTTTTGTTGTTGTTGTTTTGCTTTGTTTTGCTTTTGTTTTCTAGCTCTACCAGTATTACCAGGTCATGTGCCAAGTTCAGAAACTGTAAATTTCCCTCTTTACTACATATAAGCTAAGTACAGACTGCCTTTAATTTCCTCTATTTTTTAGATTTCACGTATTACATTTCTTACAATGTATGTTTGAATTCATGGATATAATTCTGGCTTCTGCTTACAGCTTCACTACAGAGATTACTGGAGAATGAACATCATCAATGATCAGATCTGGTAATACGGTGCTCAAGTTCCACACTGAGTAAGCATAAATCTTTTGCAAAGAAATCTTTGGGTTTTGAAACAAAATTGAACAAAATGGGTGGCCTGGTAAGCCTGCGGCAGAACACGTGCATAGCACTGAGCAGCATAGTACTCTTTTAAGTCCTGTCTGCCTGCCTGCCTGCAGGCCAACTAAGGGAGAAAAAAAAAGCAAGCAACAGAAGGGCAGATCATCAATTTACTAGATCACTGTTCTCTGTTCACTTCAATCACCAGCAGTACTATTTCACTAAAGAGAGAGAGAGAGAGAGAGAGAGAGAGAGAGAGGAGGGAGAGAGAGGGGTGGGGGGGAGGGGAGAGATGCACACACACACACACACACACACACACACACACACACACACACACACACACACACGGGGGTGGGGGGGGAGATGCACAAACACACAAACACACACACACACACACACTCACAGGGGGAGAGAGAGAGAGAGAGAGAGAGAGAGAGAGAGAGAGAGAGAGAGAGGGGGAGAGAGAGAGAGAGAGAGAGAGAGAGAGAGAGAGAGAGAGAGAGAGAGAGAGAGATGCACAAACACACACAACACACACACACACACTCACAGAGAGAGAGAGAGAGAGAGAGAGAGAGAGAGAGAGAGAGAGAGAGAGAGAGAGAGAGAGAGAGCGACAGACACACTAACAGACAGACAGACAGTGACAGAGAGACGACAGAGACTGACAGAGAGAGACACACAGAGAGAGTCAGAGACAGAGACACGACAGAGACTGACAGAGAGAGAGACACACAGAGAGAGTCAGAGACAGAGACAGAGAGAGACAGAGACAGAAAGATGGAGAGAAAGGGATACAGAGGAAGAGACAAAGAGAGAGAGACATACTGAAAGAGAGACATACAGAGAGACAGAGAGAGACATACAGAGACATAAGAGAGAGTGAGGGTGGGTGAGACAGAGACCGTGTCAGACAGAGACAGAGAGATACAGAGAGAGAAGGAGAGAGGGAGGTCAAGTTCACATGAGAACAATCTCCTCAACAGATCAACCTTACATTGTCTGTAGAGAAAAAGGTCAAACCAACTACTCTAAAGTATAAGTCTGACATGTCATGTGTACATGT
>CM065739.1:12621894-12626894 GCA_033310375.1 Conus canariensis
ATACAATGACAGTAGTTAGTGACTGGTGATGTCAAATCAGAATGACAAAATTCATATCAAACAAGACAAACACACTTTCATATGACACGCAGGACACTGGTGTGATAAAAATTATTGACAGTTATCTAAAGAACTGGTTCTTTTAACTGGAGAAGGTTCAACAGTGAGACCAAGATTCACAATAAAAAAAAAAAAAAAAACTTTATAAGCCAAATCATTTAAATTTGGTAAGATAATCATAAACCTTACTAAAAAAAAAAAAAAGAAAAAAAGGTGATTGTGTCTAGAAATCATAACTACACTTCATTAGTCAACAGAATCAGAGAGTGGAATTCAAGGACATGGATAGCAAGCAGCAAACCATTTCAGTTCAATGAATCTGTCCATATTCTTGAGGAAAATTCTCCTTTGGAACTACTACCAACTATATCAAGAACTCAGTTTGTACACACCTCCTAAAGAGCCCTAAGAATAATAGGACACTAACCCCCACTGTTCCCATGGGAAATCCTCATCATCATAAATAAACTCCTTTTTAACATCACTTTTCCTTAAACTTCACTCTTAGCTGCAGCTGGTCAGTGCTAAAAAACTGGCAGTCCTTGCTGCCGACGTTGTGCTTTCCAAAGTGAATGTCATGTCATGACAGTGTCACGCAACACAAGCAGGCACTGAAACTATAGGCCCAACCTCCATGTCCTAGAGGCAGAGACCAAGACGGAGTCAAAGTGACTTTCAAGTCCAACTTTGCTGAAGAAGTGAGGAGAGGGCAGGGGACGGAAACCAGTGCAGGTAAACCATTCCTCCATAATTATGACAGAGACTTTGCAAAGATATGGAAAAAAATATAAATAAAAAAAGCTGGGCTGGGTAGAGGGGGTAGGACAGTTTGAATGGGGATGTAGAAGAGAAAGTCGAAAAACAACATTCATATTAAAACAGAGGATGTTGAAAAATAATATTCATATTAAAACATACAAACAAAAACAAACAAAAAAACACCATCAATGACAACACATGAAACCACTGTATTCTGCCTTGTGATAAGAACCATCTGTTACACATGATACTCATATCATAACAGACGATGTTGAAGAATAATATTCATTTTAAAACAAACAAAAACAAAAACGAATAACAACAAAAAACCACCATCAATGACAACACATGAAACCACTGTATTCTGCCTTCTTCTGAGAACCATCTGTTACAACTCTCTAGGGTTGACCTCTGCCTTCGGTGTCAGACGCACCTGTAGAACCTGTCTTTGCTGTGTTTGTGTAACCATGGTAACTAGTAAAGACACACCACATGATGATTTGGTGGTATTCTCGCCACCACAGAGAGAATAATCATAATCCCACAGCCTCTCAAGAATTACTAGATTCATCTACCAAAAATGTGGGAGATTTGGTCAAGCAACATTTTCATGTTTTAAACACACACACACACACACACACACACACACACACACACACACACACACACATACACACGTGTGCGCACACGCACACACACACACACACACACAGTGTTTTTGTGTCTTTGCCTGGCATTCCACAAGATTTTAAACTGGTAGTTTGGTACAAGTTGAGTTAAAAAAAAGAAAAAAAAAAAAAAGAAAAGGTGTGTGTGTGTGTGTGTGTGTGTGTGGGGGGGGGGGGTCATAAAAATCTTAAATTCTGTGGCCCTGCTTGATGCCCTCAAGCTGTTTAAAAGTCATCCCCACATCCATGTCCCCTAGAGAGACTGAATCAAAGTGTTCTGTGCTGGCAAGTTCATGGAACCTAGCATCAGCAGTAAGGAAGCAGACACTAAGTAAATGATGTCCTGTGTTATGTTGGAAACTTGGATCAGAAAAGGTGAGTTTTTCCTCATTATCTCAGTCTGGCTGAATACAGACTTTAAGATGTCAAAGTCTTGGAAGCTATGGCTAGTGGAAAGCTCTGTTTGACCATATTTTCTGTCTAGCACGGTAATAAGACGCCAGCTCCCTTTCTTGCGGCTTTAGCAAATACAACACATGGTTGTTTCTGTTCTCTTCTCATTCTACAACTAAAACCAAGGTAACCCCATGGAGCACAGCAATGCAAGAGCGGTGAACAGGCATGTCTTTGACACGGTAAGTATAGTCAGCTAAACAGGGAGTATGATGAGAAAAACTCCATGTTTCAGCATCATTCACTGTGCCATGTCAAACTCTTGCAGAATTTAAACTTCTTAAGTAAGTAACCAATGTTGCTTGTAGCCCAGCCAACAGCAAGTGGCCATGTCAGGGCTGTAACCACATCCAAACCAACTCACAAGTCATTTAAAAAAAAAAAAAAAAAATCACACAACCCTTTAAATTACACTATCTAAAAACACACTGGAACCTTCATGAATTATCTTTCTTCCATAAAATCTTAGATCGATGAAAAATGTTGCTCTCTTTCAGAAATTCAAAGATCACCTCAGGTGGGACATCTCCGAACAAGGTTCTCATGGAGACTGCTGTAAAATGTTTCTGTATCACATCATGCAAATTTTAACACTCTAAAAGAACATGTTCCACTGTGAGCGGTATTTGACATATAATGCACCATGGAGCTTCTTCACCTTTTAAAAGATAAAAATGGGTGTAAAACAAAAGGATTGGCCGTATGCAAACGGCACAAAACTGTTTCTCCTTCAAGGCCGCCTCGGGAACATGGTAAAAACTCTTGTCAGGTTTTGACGGATTTTGTACAATTTGTCCCTTGAGATTCGCTGTGTGAAAATTATGGGCAGGTAACAGGCTGCATTAGCCCATTGATGAAAGAGATCCCCAAGAACCCTCAGTAACATTCAAGAGAAAAAAATTAATGAAAAGATCTTCCAAACACCAGGAAGCTACTTCCAGTTGGTATAACGGAACCAAACATTGGAATGAGACCAAAGTGGCAATTGCTCTAACCTCATGAGCAGCTCAGGAATATCAACTTGAGTCTGGGACTGGAAGTAAGCTCTGCAAACACTGGAAAGCCATCTGAAGATGGCTACCTGCTGATTTATCCTTGGTGTTGATGTTGCGGGAGATGGAAAGGCATCATTGGGAGGATCACACCTCCCAATCATAGTGAAGGCACCTGGATGAGCAAAGATTTATACCCCCCTCCCCCAATCACACTCCTCCTCATCCCACTTCTTCCTGATAAAGATATCAGATCTGTCCTGGTAGAAGGCGATGTCCCTGGGGTCACCACTGAGACTGCATAAATAAATGCAATGCAGAACAGAAGCATATGTGAGGAGGTAGGTGCCTTGTCAGGGAGAAGGTCAAAGAAATGCATCTGAAAGGGCCGTTTCCTGAGAAAGGAAGTGGTCCTATTAGAGGACCCAGCACAGGAACAGGACTTTTCTGACTGCATCTCCCCAGGAGATTTCCTGCATGAGATTTCATTTTGGAAGTAGGGGCCTCCTAGATGGTTGAAGATAATACAGACAGCTGATCGGTAACCTCTATTGGACCTGGCTCAAATTCTCTGCAATGCCCATAGCTGAGAGATGAACATTCTTATGTGGATATCAGATGGTCTTGTGGGCAGAACCGAGCTGTCAGCACATTATGCCATCCGGTAGTGCCACCAGTAATTGTAAATAAACTCTGTTCCCGAAAATGTGATGCAGTCACCAGGGACTGTAGCTCCACTGAAGCAAATCTACTGGCTTGGAGTAACCTGGCAGACTGAGTCTAGCTGGAATTGGTGAAGGTTGTGGGTGGCTGCACAAGGGTTCACACAAAAACCATGCTTGAAGGGCAGAAGCTGAAGAAGCCTGAGCAAGGATACCTAAAAAGGTCCTGATGTGAGGGTAGAGGCGGGGGCAGAACTTACAACAATGTTAGGTCAGGGAACCAGGACTGGGCCAAACACCTGGGTGCAATAAGATTAAGGTGTGGTCTTTGAAGTCGCACTTTCCGGATCACCATATGGGGGATCAGGAAGAGGGCAAAGGTGAAAGCAACAATCCCTGTCCAGGACATGGACAGAGCACCTGTCATCTATGCCTCCAGGTCTGGGAATGGAGGCAATGTGGACTGGCAGACACTTATTGAAGCATGCTGCAAACAGGTTGGTCATGTATGTGAAACAATCATCCTACAAAGACTGCAGGACAGCCCTGTTGAGGTCCCATTCTGTCTGAAGGACCGCGGAGAACCTACTGAGGGAAGTGATCTGATCATTCAGATTCCTGGCAAAATGTCTTGCTAGATGGTGATCTCGAGCAAGTGGCACAGCAAAGGAGAGCTTAACCCGAAGAGAGAAGCTCACTTAACCACCATAATGTTATCTGTGAACTGGCAGATGCTTCCCTTTGCCTTGCTCCTGGAAGGACAGAAGCAAGAGGAAGACTTGCTTCTCTTCTTCAATTATGTTGATGTGGCCTGGTTGTGCACTTCTTTGGGGTCCCAGGTCTCCAAGGCATTTAGTCCTTTATGTGGAAACCCTAACCAAATCGGAGGTGTTTGTGTATATAAGGATGTTTGGTGGACCAGGAGAGAGATGAGAACCTCTCTCTCTGGCAGAATGAGGTGGTGTACAATAACTCATTGGTCATCCACTGGAACAATGGACCTAACAAGATAATGCAGTCTTTCTGGAGGATCTGCTGGAACCAATGTGCCTAGACCTTGCATTGGAAGGGACACCTGAGGATCCATTTTGGGGAAATGATGACAGCCACGGACTCCATCATCCCCAGAAGAGACTAAGTTATTGCGGACTCCATCATCCCCAGAAGAGACTAAGTTATTGCGGAACGTCACACCTAGGATATGAGTTCAGAGGGACAGTCATGGAATAGGTGTCTGGGACATAGAATGGCCAGAATGGTAATGAACCTTAACTGATTGCATGGATCCATCAATCAAGGCACATGGCAAGAGTTGAGAGGGCCAGGATGAGCACATCATCAACATAAATTCTGGCAAGGAAGGCCATCTCCCCGACCACCTTCATGAAGAGGGAGGGGGCAAGGGA
>CM065739.1:12634394-12657159 GCA_033310375.1 Conus canariensis
CGGCATCAAACCTGGCCAGAGGGTGCAGAACTGCACATGCAGCTTTTGGGCAGCCATCAAGCCTTTGAGAAGACTGTGTGATTCATCGTGGTAACAGGACTGAAGATCTGATGCAAACAGAAAACTCAGCCGCAAAAGAAGAAGAAGAAGATCCATTCAACCACGTAGTCTGTACACTTACTCTCTTTCTGCAGCGGCTCCTTTTCACCCAGACTGTTCCTTGGAGGAAGGTCTTTGGGACACTGCTTGATCTTGTTCCATGTGCATGCCACTGTGGCTTTCTTTCTTCTCACTGTTGTCAAGAGTTCTTCGTACTGATTCAGTCACAGCCACAGCCATAATCAGTTAATCACATGCTACATGATTGGTCTACAGATTTTTTATGTTAAAGAATGGTTGAAATGCTCATCAGTATCTGTGATTGTTATCTGTGACTGACAATGATATCATTATGAAGGTGCTATGAGAACTGCCATTCAAGATTTAAATCTATCTCCGGAGATATGACATAGTTGCAGTATAGAGTTGTTTTTGAGAGAGAGAGAGAGAGAGAGAGAGAGAGAGAGAGAGAGAGAGAGAGAGAGATTCATAAAAAAAAAAACAACCAAAGGATTTTATCTCTCAAGTACATGAAATAAGGCTGAAATCTAACTCATTATTTCTCTACAATAGTACAGAGGTGTGGGTAATATATTTTTTATTGTATGAATAAACCTGTGTGATAGAAGACTAACCAAACAGTATCTCTAGTAAGCCCACCAATATGTTCAAACACATTGTCATTTCATTTCATGATAAGATGAAGGGGGTTCAGGGTGTGTTTAACCTAAGTTATCATTTTAAAGAATGGACAGTTGGGATTCTAATCTGCAGCATAGACATCTTGTCACATTCATCTTTATCACAAAGTGTATAGATTGGACTGTGCACTTATAAAGCTTTTGTTGAAATGAGATGCTGGAGACAAAAAAAATGTTTTTACACTCATCATGGCACCCCTGTGACCTATTCTTATGGGGCAATCATGATGATAAAATGAATGATTGATAAAAATGATAACGCGCGCGCGCGCATGTGTGTGTGTGTGTGTGTGTGTGTGTGTGTGTGTGTGTGTGTGTGTGTGTGTGTGTGTGTGCAGACATTACAAAGTAAGGATCTCTCACCAGATCTATCCTGAAGGATACCAGCTGGAGCAGGCTCAGCAGCCACCTATTTTCATCCTCCATGGAATGTTTGGCTGCAAATTAAACTGGCACAGTCTAGCCAAACGAATCTCATCTGTGACCGGAAGACAGGTAAGTACATTCCTCCAAACTGAACTGTTTGGAATTTAATGCCTGTCAGTGTTAAGCTTCTTGTGGGCAGTGTGAATGTGTGATTGCTCACACAACTTAGGCCTATACATGAAAGGAAGGCTTTAGAGACACTGCTTGGTCCTCAGTCAATTTATTCTGCTAACTGGTCTAGCAGATCTCAACGGGCACATCTGTTATATAAAAAGGAGGATCCTGCTTTTTCTTTAATCAAACAAAACAGAAACATGCACACAAGACTGGAATAGAACTCCAAGGCATCATATGATCCTCATTGTCGTCAATCAGCATAAAAAAAAAAGTCTCAAATTCCGTGGCCCTTCATGCCTTGCTCTCATGATGACCTTAGTTTTGATTTCTTCTTGTCTGTGGCCTTGATGAGTTCATATTGAGATTGTGGGTATGAGTAAATTCATAGGAACTGTCATTAGAGGGACATGGTGGCACCATTGGGAGGGCGGGGGGTGGGGGTGGGGGTGCTCACTCATGCCAGGGGCATAGCAGGTGGTGCCCTGCAGGTGGTGCCCTGCGAATGATGGCTCAGAACTGGCACCACTGAACACCACCATAGTGCAGTGTCTCCTCTGAAGGGCTGCCTCATGACCTGACACTGACTGCTCTCTGTGGATTGCTGGTGCCAGGCTGCAGCGGAACAGGCCGCGGTGTGGCTGTGGATGGGAGCAAAAATGAGCGGCACGAAGTTTATGTCAGTGAGGTGGCGCTGATGATGAAACAGGAACATGCACGCACGCACGCGCGCGCACACACACACACACACACACACACACACACACACACACACACACACACACACACACACACACACTGACTGACTGACTGAAACCATTTACTGTCAGATTAACATAGTGTTATACTGACATTTTAAAAAAAAAACCTTAATAAATTAATGAGAAAACGAAAATAATACAAATAACATCTGAATGACATAAAAATCATAAAGGAAAATTAACAGGGAAACATTTAACATTTGTAAGTAACATAATAAAAATAAGAAATTGTAACACACACAACACACACAACACACACACACACACATTAAGAAAATAACCATTAAACAATACAGTGGAAATGCTGTTCTGTGCCGGTCCATCTTCAAAAATACTTCTTACATTGTACTTGCTTATGACAATTATGCACAGGGCATATGTGCATAAATTTATTCACCCGTGTATATACGGATTATTCTTTCCACCTTGCACTTGCTTGGGTACTATTTTTTTTTCCAAATAAATGATTATGGGTTACCTTTAAAATTTTTGTCAGTTTCTATGAACTGTTGATCGGAATGTCAGTCTCCATGAAATGTGATAGATCTTAGGTTTACAAAAGCAATGTATTTTTCTGTTTCATACCAGATTTTCAGTATCTTCTTGAACACATCTAACTGAGACGTTTCTTTTATTTTCATTACTCCTATCCACTGTAGTGTTTGTTGACACATACAGGTTAGGGAGTGCTCGGAAAATACAGAGATAACACATATGCAAACACTGCACTGTCGAATCAGCTCATCTGAACAAAAAAAGCCTGACTTTGAAAGTTTGAGAGAGAGGTATTTGTCTCACTATAAGAGCATGCTGTTTTTTTGTTGTTGTTGTTGTTGCATTACAATCTTGCAATGTGAGTGAAACAGAGAGTAGTACAATGTTGTTAAAAGGTGTTTGCTATAATGTTTGTACAATGTATTGTTTGACAAACAACGATTCATGGATACTAACACATTTCATTATTTTAAGAGTGTACCGACAGATTTTATCATTTTAAGAGTGTATGGAATGTGGGCTCAACTATAAACATTTCTGTGGTAGTTGTGTCTGGCCTGCTTTTTCTTGTGTATTTGTATAATATGACATTTCATAAACATTTTCTTCTAACTAATGTTATTTCTTGCTCTTTGCTTTCAAAAGTTTCTTCTTCTTTATATCTGTGTTTGGTGTGTGTGTGTGTGTGTGTGTGTTTCTTTCCTTAACTGCAGATCGTAACGCTGGATGCAAGAAACCATGGCAACAGTGAACACACTCCCTTTATGGACTATTTAAGTATGCGCGATGACCTTCTGGCGGTCATGGACAGTTTGAAAGTGGAACAGCCCATTCTGCTGGGTCACAGTATGGGCGGCAAGACCGTTATGACTTGTGCACTGACAGTGGTGAGGGAATAAGTTTTTTCTTTTTCTTTTTAATTTTCTTTTTTCCGTCATTATTTACAATGTAAGAGGTCAGATGTGCCACTTTGTTCTGTCTTGCAAATTAAGGTCAAGGTTTTTGTAGATAAGTAGTCTCAAACCTCTCCACTTTTTCCCCGAAGTTGAAATATGGCTGCCTTAATGGCAGGATTAAAAAACGGTCATACACACAAAGCTCCACTCCCTTTACGGGGAGTGTCCGCAGGATTATCAGCCTACGCACACGAGAAAGAAATGAAAATAAAAAACCTCTCCACATTCCATGGTTCTGTTAATAAGCAATCATAATAATTACATTGGGAATCTGGGTCACTGAACAAGTACAGCGTCAGACTTTTTCCAAGATATGAACATGCCTTAAAAAAATTAAAATCTTGCTTGCACATTCAATCCCCTTCTATGTTTTGGAGAAGGAGGAGCCATCATGTACCGAAAGGAAGGATGATGGGAAAACATGCCGTGATGTTGTATTTAGACATCCCTGAAGATGGAATGCAGCTGCCTCAGTGATGGGATGAAAAGCAGTGGCATACACACAGACCTCACCAATGATAAGGTCAAGCTGAGGAACAAAAAAAAGAGGAACGAATTGTACTGAAACCTGGAAAGAAAGACCCTCATGTTGAAGACTTGTCAATCTGGAACATATTTCTCTCTGTCAATGCTAACGAAGGCTCCCTCTGTTTAGTGACAGTGAAGAACAAGTTTCTAGACTCTTGTTTATGTTGGCAGTGATGGTTCATAAGGTTAGCTGGAAACAAACAGTATATGCAGCGTAATATGGGTACAGTGTAATGTTTAGCTTGAAGCAGTCAAGCACAGTCAGATACTACTAACACGAACTGCGTACTGGTGCATTCAGGTCACTGAAAGCATTCACACTGACGCTCAAACCTACAACAGTTGGACATTAGATGTTCTCACATAGATGGCACAGAGAAGGTTTTTGTGTTTGTTGGATGAGGCAACAGTCTTAGCTTTACTTCTTGTGTGTGTGTGTGTGTGTATGCGTATGTGTGTGTGTGTGTGTGTGTGTGTGTGTGTGTGTGTGTGTGTGTGTACATGTACATGGGTGTGTGTGTGTGTGTGTGTGTGTGTGTATGCGTGTGTGTGTGTCCAGGCTCGTAATTTGAACCTCTGGTATTTCTGAAGTAGTGTTTCCTACCTACATATTTCTTTCCATTTTAAGATTCTGAGAGACATTCTGTAAGGTTTGTGTGCTAAATTGTATGATTTGGGTTGTTGTTTTGAAAAATTGGTTGCCAAGTAGTTTTGTTTGGGAGAGAGAGAGAGAAAAAGAGAGAGAGAGAGAGAGAGAGAGAGAGAGAGAGAGAGTGCGTGTGTGTGTGTGTGGTGTGTGTGTGTGTGTGTGTGTGTGTAAAGATTATAGCATTTTCTTTTAATGGATAGCACCAAGGCAGATTCTGAATCAGTTAGGTGGTGGAATTTGTAGCTCCTGCATTTAACTTGTAATACAGATCCAAGCTTGTGTATCAGTACCATAAACCAAATGGCTTCATATTCAAGTGAATACTATACCAATTCTGTTCATATCTGATAGATGCTAATGGATCGAATCACTGAGTCAGTGCCCCTTAAAACTTTGTACTTTATGACCATCTTTCTGAGCAGTTGGCGGCTTCATTCAAAATGCATTTCAAATGCAAATTCAGCTGTACTTGTTGTCAGAATGGTGTAACTTTCTGGAATAACGTCGCCTTGGAATGACTCTTGATTTAGTTTGATTTGGAATCAACAGGGTCAACATTATTGAGATAGTATTCTAGCAAAGCTCAGTTTATGTGCCAATAGTATTCCAGCAAACCTTAGTTAGGTGTCAATAGTATTTCAGCAAACCTTATTTAGGTGCCAATAATATTCCAGCAAAGCTCATTTATTATATCACAGAAAAAGGTGATTTTTTTTTCACTTTCAGTGCTGATCACTTTCAACTGTTCCTAAACTATCTTCACAGCTTTTCATTTTTTTTTTTTTCTTTCAGCGTCCTTTTTCCCCCCTCAAGAAATAGCACAAGCTGCAGAGCTTCAAAGTGTGTGCCAGAAAAAAAGATTGCTTTAGAAACAGAAGACAGGAATTAAAACCTAACAATGGGTGGATCGATTTAATCAGAGATCTGAACATGCCTGAGGGACATTTGTTTCGTTGTTAACTCTTTTGTTTGGACATCCTCTCCTTGCCCACCTTTCCTCCTGAGGTGTGACAAGTTTTTTTTCCAGTACTTCTGCATTGGTGTTCCTGCAGAAGACAAAGTAGAACTATATATTCCCCGAAGTTGGAGTATGGCTGCCTTAATGGCGGGATAAAAAACAGTCATACACGCAAAATCCACTCCCTTTTTTTGGGTAGATAGGATTAATTCATGCCTGCCTATACAGGGAGTGTCCGCAGGAGTATCAGCCTGCGTACACGAAAAAAAAGAAAGGAAAAAAAAAAAAAAAAAGAAGAAGAAAAAAAAAGAACCATATACTTTTGTCACTGTTACAGCCCGAGCGGGTGAACAGGTTGATAGTAGTGGACACAGCACCGAAGGACAGCCCAGGAAGCGACACTCTCAAGGTTTATGCCCAGAGAATGAAAGAAATGGCCATGCCTCCTCCATCAGTCAGTATACCTCAAGCCAGGCGTCTGTTAGGAAAAAAATTTGAACCTTTTGTGCAGGTAAGTGTGCGTGTTTGTGAGAGTGTGACTGAGACTGGGATCATTCATTTGTTAGGCCATAGGCCCATACCGTAGCAAATGCAGTGCACAAACATTGATATTACATAACATTTTTTTTTTGCAAGATCGTCTTTTATTGTTTAAAGTTACACATATGTTCATTTCCACTATAGAGCTTCAAAGACAGCTTAAGCATTGTGTATCATGTACACGCATGTGAGGGTGTGTATATGTGTGCATTTGACTGTGTATGTCTATGCATATGTCTGTAAGAGACACTGTGCATAACAGTGTGACGCGAGTGAGTGTGATATGTGTATATGAGCATGCATATATGTATGACGTTCTCTGTGCATGAGTGGCACTATATGTTTGTGTAATACATATGCGTGCATGTGACTGTACATGCATGAAATTCTGTATGTGTACATGTATTCATGTGTGTGATCATTGTAAGCATTTGTTTGTGTTTTTCTGTCAGACTATGCATCGCTGTGGGTCGCATTAGCACAGTCATTAAGCTGGTGTTCCCCCATCATACAGTGTTAAAAACAGTAGGCTGTCGGCATTCTGGACTAAAACTACCAGCTATCAGGTCTTAAGATTAGGCCAAACCAAATAACTGAACGTAACAGTTTGAAAATGTTAGCTATTCTTAATCAGTGGACAATCTAGCAAAATGGAGAAATGTGTCTCAGAAAGTAGGAGAGAACTGCACCTCAGAAAGTAGGAGATAAATGTGTCTCAGAAAGTAGGAGAGAAATGTGTCTCAGAAAGTAGGAGAGAAATGTGTCTCAGAAAGTAGGAGATAAATGTGTCTCAGAAAGTAGGAGAGAACTGCATCTCAGAAAGTAGGAGATAAATGTGTCTCAGAAGGTAGGAGATAAATGTGTCTCAGAAAGTAGGAGAGAACTGCATCTCAGAAAGTAGGAGAGAAATGTGTCTCAGAAAGTAGGAGAGAAATGTGTCTCAGAAAGTAGGAGAGAAATGTGTCTGAGAAAGTAGGAGAGAAATGTGTCTGAGAAAGTAGGAGAGAAATGTGTCTCAGAAAGTAGGAGAGAAATGTGTCTCAGAAAGTAGGAGAAATGTGTCTCAGAAAGTAGGAGAGAAATGTGTCTCAGAAAGGAGGATGAACAGATAAGCGCTCATTGCATTGAAAGATGATGGATGCATGTATTCATCACGCAGACAAACAGATTTGTTAGTGCAATATTTATTGCAGTATTCACATCAAATGTACAGTGAGCAGGCTAACCAGTTTGCTGCAGTGAATTAGCTGTACTTGATTGGACAAATGTAAAATTTACGAAAAAATCTTTTGCTGTTGCTTTTGATCAGTTTCAGATGTTTCTATTTGTTCATGACTAAATCATGAAACAGATAAAAAAAACCCTGTGATTTCATGTGTGTGCACGTTTGTGTTTGTTGACTCTTTTTACTTCATTCAATGTTGTACCTATGAGTAAATATAACATTTTATTCTTGTGGAATGGTATTCACATAAGGAGTAAAATTCTCTGAGTGAGTGAGATGAAGTTTGTTCTGCACAAACCACATATAATTTTAAGAGAAACAGGGAAACCAGTTTTGAAATGTATTATTTATTTAATTCATTTATTCATTCTGATATATAAAATTACAGTAAAAAAAACATAATTGATATTGCTTTGCATTCAGTCATGTCTGCGGTTGGTAGTGTGTGTGCTGGAACAGTTAAGGGTGCTGATCAGTGTATGTTTGCTTGTTGCTGAATTATAAGCACAATTTGCAGTTTGTTTAAGGTTACATTGTGAAACACTTCTTGGGGGTTCGTTAATTTAGGCTGTATATGAATACACATTAGAATAAGGGACCTGGACTCTCTACAGATTTTGATTTGCTTGCATTTTTTTTTTTTTTTTTTTTAGCAAAGAATATGCAACGATATTAAAATTTCTCAAATATTTTTTTCTGTTTGATTAGGTTTGTGTTAGTAAACTATTCCATTACTTACAAAAATATTGTTTCAGATGTGATAATTTTCAGATGACGGATGACTCAATGATAGGGCCTAAAGACAGCTTATTCTGTTCGTGGGTCCTTTGGCTCAGTCACTTAGAGAACGATGTGGAGTGAAAAAACATGGGTCTGTCACTATGTGGGCCACAGAATTTTTTTTAGTAATTGATTGAATTGTAATTAATTCACAGTAACAAGGACCACAAAAAATCCTTCTTTTTTGTAGCATTGTTTTTTCCTGTCTTTGTACAACACAATTATAGTATTTGATGCAATGAACACACAGCGCATGCACCTTTGCAACTGTGAAGTTATCCTCTTTACACTTTTAAGTGGAGAGGACATAGTGGGACACAGTAGGTGACACACTCTCTGAGTACATTTGAAACAGGTGTTTGATTCCCATTTTCACAGAGGTGTGTGTGTGTGTGTGTGTGTGTGTGTGTGTGTGTGTGTGTGTAGGTAGTATTTATCTTATTTTCTTTCTTTTCTACTTTCTTTCTTTCTTTTGTTTTTATTGTGTTTATGGGGTAAAAAGATCTGATGCAATTTTTTCCCCATTTCTTATTCAGACCATCAATGAAGATGATGATGACGATGATGATGATGGTGATGATGACGACGCCGATGATGATGATTGATGATGATGATGATGATGATGATGATGATGATGATGATGATGATGATGTGACGATGATGATGATGGTAATTGTTGTTGTTGCTGGTATAATTGTTGTTGTTGGGTTTTTTTTAAAATAGAATTTCATAGATATTGTTTTCAGTTGTTAGCTTTTTTCATAACTTGTGGTTAATTTCACTCATCACTCTTTGTCTATCGCTTTAGCCCTGCTCTGTATTTGTTGCATGTGGAATCACAGGAAGAAGGTGTGCGTCAGTTTCTGCTGACGAATCTCAAGCAGTCCTCGGACAACTCCTACTCTTGGCGGGTCAACCTCGACGCCATTATCGACAACTTTGACAGCCTTCATTCATTCCCACAATTCAGCGAGCCCTGTTCCATCAAGACCGTCTTCATCGGGGGAGCGAAATCAAGGCATGTCGAGTAAGTGAAGGAGAGGATGGCAGATACATATGCTGTACCCATGTGAGAGAAAGAGAGGATGGGGGTGGGGTGAGGGGGGGGGTGAAGAGAGAGGGAGTGGACTCAAGGGAGAATGTCTTTTTTGTGTTTATGAATGTGCGATCGCCCTACAAAAACTGCCAGTAAATCCAGCCACACATAGACATGATTAAATCAGTGAAAGAGGAAGTCATGGGAGGGACGGTGTAGGAGGTCCAGGAGAGGTTTTCCGGGGGAAGGGGGGGGGGGTGGGCGCGGGAGGGAGGAAGAGCAGAGGGAGGGTGTTGTGAGGGGGGAGAGGTGGAGGGAAAGGAGTGTCAGGGGTATGGAAGGAAGTGAGGGGAGAGGGGTGAAAGATGCTGGGGGAAAGATGAACTTTTTTTTTTTTGAACGTGGAGAAGCAAGAGAGACCTGCTCTATAACTAAGACACATGGACGTAACAAAGATCACATCTACGCCTCATCACCCATGCCCAGCACACTAAACCAACTGTCCCCTTCCTATATTTCTTCAGCCACTTCCATCTCCCCTTCCACCCTTCGCTTCCCTCACTCATTCACCACATGCACATCCACATCGGCATGTCTCAGTGTATGTCTGTATGGATTTTTGTCATCATTGCCACTAAGACTGTTGCCACGGCAACCATGCTGTTTAAGAATCCTCTAGCCCACTCTCCTTTCTCCCATACTACAACTGCTATTGCCTTATTATCACCAAAAGTGGTAGTAATCCTGTCTTCATTTATTATTTCAATATTTTGACCTTCATTAGTATTCCTATCAGTGATATAATTATCATCATTACTACCTTGACTCACACATTATCTCCCTTCTAACAGCCTCGTTTTCATTCAATGCCTACCTTGCACTGAAGAAATCAAGCTAAGTGACAAACTCGTTCATTTTCATTGTCCTATTTGTTTGTGTCTTGCCTGAAGAAGACTTAAGAGGTCGAAACGCGTCATGTTTTGTCTTGTGACTCGTTTGTCCACGTTTCTCTTGGCAGTTCGCTAACATTTATTTAAGATTTGTTTAGATTTCCGTGTTTAGATTTCCGCCTGCAGTCGTCTCACTTTGCAGCTAGATCAGGATGAAAATCAGATTGCTTCTTTGTGGCCCACATGAAATGCTAGAAGAGACTGTCGTAACACAGGAGAGAACTTGCTGACCAGAGAGAGAGAATGATGACTATTACGTCACGCCTGTTTAAGTATTGACTTTTGTTACTGATCGTTAACCTTTTTTTTTTTCATTTATCTAAACTCACTTGTAGTCATTCAGTTTCAGTTGTATGTATGTTTGTGTGGAAATATGAGTGCGTCCATGGTAAACTTAAATATTGGCTTTTTCTTGGCAATGATGAGCACTAGCACAATCAGTTTGGCAGGATAATGAAAATTAAATCTTTCCAGCCATCCCCAGCGATAAGACATCACCAAATTAAAAAGACTGCAAATCTCTGATTAATATTTGCAGCAGTTATATCGATCACACACAGTGAACCTGAAAAATGATTGTTTGTTTCAATTGCTGCTGTATACATCAATCAAAAATATGTGTACAGATGCAAATATCTTACTAAATGCAGAAAATTGGACTCACGTAAACTCCTCTTGCAAAATGTAGCAAAGTGAGAGTTGGCTCAAATTAAACATGAAGAGCATAAGTAGAATTACTGGTCACCAAGCAAATAGAACAAACAAGTTACGAGACAGACACGTCTTAAAACATTGGTCTTATTTTTCATTTCGTTTGTTTAGCGGCCTGTAATTTCACTTTGTCTCTTACGTTTCAGTTTCTGCCTGCAGTCACCATACTTTGAAATCAAATTGAGTGGCCCTCCTTGTTTCCACAATTCCTCAGTCACCAAGCAATACCAATGTGTCGTAAACTGGCCTTTGAGACCGGAAAAAAAAACAACATTAAAAGCACTGATGAAACAAGGGAAATCCAAAATAGATGTGGCCTCCATCCATGTGTGTGTTATTTTCAGTCTGTATGTGTAGAATTTGGTGTGTATTATTCACTGAGGTGACAAGTCCGCCTTGCACCTGTATTCAAGACTAAATAGTTCTCTAGCAGAATGTGAACATGCTTTTCTTTGAAGTTTTACACAGCACATATTGTCCCCATCATGTTTAATCTCCAAAAAGAATTGCAGCTTGGTGTCATAACTGGATGTTCAAAGTAAAACAAAACAAAGTCCCAGCTACTGCGTTGGTACATTTTGCTTGCAAGAAAATGATTAGAGATCTGGGTTAAAAAAAATCCTTAGAGCATTTCAAAAATGAAATTTAAAAAAGCAGTTAAATTGGCACAGAATAGGAAAATGTGCTTGTGATTTTAACACACACACACATGCACACACACACACACACACGCACACACACACACGCACACGCACTCACACACGCACACACACACACATGCACTACTCCGTATCATGCTTGTGTTCATTAAGGATTGCAAGATGTGCGTGTTTAGTGATTTCTTCGTGCAGAAACCATGCACTGACTCTGCCGTGTTGAATTACAGCTCTGCAGCTGAACCTGCCATCCACCGGTTGTTCCCTGGGTCACCCATCGAACGCATCCCTCAAGCAGGTCATTGGGTGCACTCGGAGAAACCAGCAGAATTTGTTGAGCTGGTGCAGCAGTTCATTCAGAGCTGATCTTTGTTTCCTAGTCATTCAAAAAATCAGTTTACTGGCAGTGTATATGGACAGCAGGAAATTGTGCACTAGCAAAGGTTTAACTGAAGTTTCATGTGGTCTCATGGATTAATGCATATCCGGTGTCTGCTTTTCTTCTTTTTCTCCTCAGAGCAATAGGATATTCTTTGTCCTTTGGTTTTAATACGATGATTCACAAGGGTGACACTTTGAAAATCTGAAAATGAGGCAGGGGTCCAGGGGTCGTCCAGGCCCCGGCGGGGTGCAGGGGCAGTGCCCTGCTGGAGGGTCGGGCTTTGCCCCCCCCCTGACCGAAGAAGATTTTATGAAATTTTAAGAGCATTTCACGGCCTCTCCTGGCATCAAATTGGAAAATCAAAGCACAGCACTCACCTTACAACTGCAGCCTCTAATGTTCCACATGAAGGTCATTAACTGCAGACAGCTCATCCACAAAATAAGAAACGCTCTTGAAGGTCATGACAAAACTTTACGTTGCCTAACTTTGTTTACCAGCACAATGGCGCGACGTAGGCTAACAAAGATCGCTGGACCTGTGTTGTCTTCAACGATAAAGAGCGCTTCCTCATTTCCGGTCGTCTGCTACAGTGCTGCTTCCGTCATAATACTGCTGATTCAACTGTTTTTCCCCCAAAACTTTTTTTTTTTTTTTTGAATAACGAAACTTGAAAAACAGAATTTCCGTCTGGGGCCTTGCCGAGAAAACGGATTTCAGTCACCCAGACGGAAGAGTGGCACCCATGTGATTCATTGTTTCCAACACCCCTCTCCCTTTTGTTTTGAATATGTAACAGAAAACAGACTGATAGCAAATCAGAAAGATTTTGAGAACTCTTTTTTTTGTTTTCATGTTTTACGATACAAAGGCGATAGACGGAACTTCAGAAGGAAGTAAATCATTTTTAGAGCAGTTTTTGCGCAAGCTCTTTACCATGGAGTGAAGGATTCTCACCAAAACCTCAGATATTGGGGTGGCAAAAGGCGGGGGGGGGGGGGGGGAGAAAGGAGGGAGGGAAGATGGGATGCTGTGGGGAGGGACTGGGGAGGAAAATAGGAATGGAGAGGATTCTCAACAGTACCCCCGTTTTGCTGTGCAAGACTTGACTAGTTCCTGTTACCTTTCAGTTCTTTTGTGGGTTATGTGCTTTGAAAATGTGATGTTATTTGTTTGTGATCTGATAATCATTCATGATCTGTGCAATTCCTTGCAAGCATACTTTACACAAATCAAAATGTAAACACCACGTAGCTTATGTTGTTATTTCAGGGCCATCTGTTGAGATGTTATCCACAGAGAGATTACAAAACTATCGTGTCAGGGTGTAGCATCCACTGAAAGATGCTTTTTCTGTTTAAATCTTTCTTTGTTCAACTGACTTTTTTCCCAGCCAAATTTGCATTTAATAACTTACCAACTGAATTTCGTTCAACAGACAGACAGGGCATTATCTGTTATCTTTCTCACAATGAACTTACATGTACCTTCTAAAGTCCAAAGTTTGTTGTTGTCGTTGGTTTTGGATGGTTGGTTGGTTTTAAAATACTTGAATGTTTTACCAACAACTTTAATCACCTGCATTTATTACACAAATGCCTCTGTTCTAAGGTTGGTGAAATTACACATTTTTTCTTTATCCTTGTTCCCTGTCACTTTGTAACGGAGATTTCAGATTTTATAATATATTATGCAGACTGCACATCTAAAAGAAAAAAAAATTTACTCAACAGTATTTGCTTTTATCTGTCTTTGTGAAATGGAGATTGTCAGTCGGTGCATTGATGATTAAAACTATTCAGTTTTGGTTCCAGACTAATACTTTGGTGTGCAATTTTGACTTTCTGTGTTTTAGCCATTCTCCATATTCTTCTCCCCCCCCCCCCCCCCCACCTCCCCCCACCCCTCTCGCTCTCTTTTGAAACACTGGCACACACGTGCTCTATCAACAATCTGTAACATGAAATGAAAGAATACACGCTCATGTGCACAGAGAGCATCACTTTATTTTCAGACCAAATAAACATCACCCTCAGAATGTTTGTCTTCACTTCCTTAGTCTGTAGGGTGTAGTAATTCTCACAGGTCAGACTTATCTCAGTACTATTTTTACCCATCAGAAGAGGTGAAAAATTAAAAGTTTGGTTTAGTACTTAAAAAAAAAAAAAGCGAGTTCCAAAAACAATTTCAGGCCTACTGCTTCATTCTAGATCGTGCAGAAGAAAGGCACAGTGCTTCTTTGAAAGACTCTTCAAGCTGTTTGAAAGACTCTTCCAAGCTGTTTGAAAGACTCTTCCAGCTGTTTGAAAGACTCTTCCAAGCTTGCCAGTGCTGCTGTCCACTCATCACTTAAAAACGATGAGGGTAGTACGCTGGTGGGAGAAGTGTCCATCACCTACTGTGGTGCAATCACACACTGTGCCTCCCTCGCGGAGGGCTACTTTAAAACAGTTAAAGTTGTTCTCCTTTACCTCCATTTTCTTTTCTTTCTCTCTTTCAAGAACCAAATCAAATCATTTTCTTTTTATTTTCAGACCAACAGACGTGTATAACCAGACACTTTTGCCATTTCACACCAAACATGACTCTTACTACCCCACCATGTGAAATAGAGACCTAGTAAAAGCAAACGCTAGTTTTCTTGTCATTTTTTCCCCCTTTCAATATGTAGTTTTGCATCAGAGAGACTGACCTATTTTGCTGGCACCATCACAAGATGAGTTCAAGAGGAAAAGGATGTTCCATCAACAGTTTCAAAACTGTCACCTCCAAATATCCTTTAACTCGCTTGGGACGGACAGTTCTGTCCCTTGTTTTTCCCTTGTGGACGGGCCATTTGTTATGGTTAGTAAAAAAAAATCACCAAAAATACAAAACAAGAGATAACTCAAGGAAATTTTCAAAAAGTGTTATTCATAAACTGTGTTAGTACAATACAAAAGAATAAACTTCCCACTTTCATATAATTTCTTGTGCTTGAGGGTGAAAAAATGTCCAGTTTTTTTTTTCAGGTGCATCACAACACTCTTGCACAGAGTCAGTGGGTCCATGGCTTCACATTCAGCAGAAGAAGCCAGTAAATACACTAAATGAGTTGAAAAAAAGGTAGATACACTCCAGGAAATAAAATAAGACATATGAATCACATGCCTACTATGCACTAGCTAACTTGGAATAACGCAAAAATGGGGGCGTGGCACTCAGCTGACACACGAAGGCCAGAAGTACCAGAAAAAAGGAGGTGTTGTCTGGAAAAAAACTTGAACCTTCGTGCCAGTCACATAAAGGAAAGCCAATGAACTCTTGGTATGGATGACATGTTACACACAGCATGCACCCTGCGTAAGAAATGGAAAGAATGAAGGAAGTAAAGAAACTGAGTGAACGATATTGAACAATATTGACTGGATGACACGGGAAACGACTGAATGAAGCGCCAGCTGGCAGCTCTTCAGTCGGCACTACCCAGGTAGGCAGCCCGTTGTGTAAGCGAGTGTTGATTGTAAAGCGCTTAGAGCTTGGTCTCTAGCCGAGAATAGGCGCTATATAAGTATTCATTATTATTATTATTATTATTGCTCACTCAAATTCCCAGTCTTTCGCAGCACACCAATGCGGCGCTCGCGTGGCTAAGTGGCCCACCCTCACCTTCATCATCACTGAGCTCCACAAACGAGTCGGTGTAAAATTCCTCTTCTTGAAATTCTTCACTGGAATCATTTTCATCAGCTTCGTCATCCTCTTCTTCAATGTCTGAACCTTCCGTTTGTAGCATTTCAATAAATTCAGGGATGCTAAAACGTTGCCAACGGGCTCGACTTTGCTCCGACACATTCACAAAAGAACTTGATTGAGACGCCATGTTTCTATGCAGATTAGTAAGTCATGTGGGTTGGTCTGGTCAATCAGCCACTGAGGCAAAGTGGGTGATGGGGTGCCGCGAAACCACTGTGCAGGCAAACAAAGGAATGCTGATGATACTATTTATAGCTTGTTGCCGTGTACTGATCACACTGCCACCGCATGAACAATCGGTGAAGGCCGAAACCTTGATAGCGTTCGTTCGTACGGAAGCATAACGTCATCAGAAAATGTTATAGCGTCTGTTCGTGACAAGAGAGTTAAAAAAGAAACAAAGAAAGGTTTCCATTGGAGGAAGTTCTTCAACTGAAAACACTTATGGCTTAAAAAAAAATTCTATGAGAAAAAGAAACGTCTCAAACTAAAGGAAGTTTTGACTCACAGAAGGACTACAGTAAAAACAGTGTTTAATTGGAGAGAGTCTTGTCCTAAAGAAATCCTTAAAAAAAAATCCTATAAGAGAAAAAGAAAGGTCTCAAACTAAAGGAAGTTTTGACTCACAGAAGAACTACATTAAAATCAGTGTTTAACTGGAGAGAGTCTTGACCTAAAGAAATCCTTTGGAAGAAAAAAAAAAGCTCGTCAACTGAAGGAAGTCTGTACCTCCAGAAAACGTTTTTGTTTTGTTTTTGATTTAGAAAGATCTTCAACCGGAGGAAAGTTTACGAAGGAGTTGAAACTTGTCTAGACCAAAAGTAATGCTTGTTTAGACTGAAAGTAAAATTTTTACAGATATTAGTAAGAAAGGTATATTAATAAAATCATTTCAGATGAGGGAATCCTCACAAGGTAAGTTTTACAGAAACACATAGAAAGAAACCTAATGTGACCACACATCTCCAAAGAAACAGGGGCCGGAATAGCACAGTGGTAGAGCGCCAGACTCAACCTTGGTGATCCTGGGGTTGCAGGTTTGAATCTCAGCCAGGCAGTTTCGGTACAGGGGGATTTTTCTCTCAGAGTTAACATTGGTTCTGACTCCATTTCCCATACAGTCCTTCGAATGAGACTTATAAAGTGAGGTTCTGTGTGCGAACGCTCGCATAACATCTTGCACACACATAAAATCCCATCATCAAATTTTGGAAGAGAAGGCCAGTTTGGCCGTTGGTATGGATGACACGTTACATATAGCATGCACCTTCCCCGAAGTTGGAGTATGGCTACCTTAATAGTGGGATTAAAAAAAAAAAAAATGGTCATGCACACAAAACTCCACTCCCTTTGTTGGATAGATGGGATTAATCCTTGCCTGTCTATACAGGGAGTGTCCGGAGGAGTATTAGCCTGCAGAAAAAAAAATCTCCAAAGATCCACTCGAAGACACCTGTCTGATCTTGAAAAAATGCCACCGAAATTAAGAGCATTTCTTTTAAAACAAAGAGAAGAATACATTGGAAATCAAACCACACAAGCAGAAGCAAATGCACAGGAAGGGATGGAGGGAAACATTGTAATAGAAAAGAGAAACTTTCCAGCCACAGTATTTTCATAAAGTAACATACTGTATAATTGAAAGACATGCCTGGCAAGGACTTCATGTGCACAGACACACAAGCTTATATGGCCAATAAAACAAAGGCAACCAAAAACAGAAAAGTCTTCACCATTGGTCTCCTTTACCAATCTGTTTAAATAATAACAAAATAGGATACGCTTACAAGAAAGGCTAAAACAATACCTACAAGAAACAAAATCAAGTTTAATACAAATCTCTGGAGAGGTACAAAATAAACAAATGTCAGTACTTCCAATTATGTGTGTACTTCCAATTATTATATATTCCAAATATTATGATAATAATAATACTTCCAATTATGTGTGTCGACTTGAGGCTACAAATTTCTAGAGTCAAAATGTGGGAGCCAGAAAAAGCAGTCTGTTTTTTAACGGGAAGAATGTTTCTTCCTTTACTCCTCCAAAAGATCAAAGTAGGCCCAATAAAGAATGTGTATCATCCACGTTATTGCTGATGTTGACCAATATCATTCTGGCTTTATTCAGTAAGTTTAATCAGGCTGTCAAAGAAAAAAAAAAGAGCCTCCCCAAAAATTTTGAAGTTCTGGATGTTTTCACCAAATCTTGGGATGGTAAAATACAGAAATTCCTGAGGTAAGGTAAGGTAATGTTGCTTATAGCCTAGCCGACCGCAAAGGGCCATATCAGGGCTGTCACCACGGAGCCTATGGCCCATGTAACAAGACAATTGATAAGCTCTGTTAGAAGACAAGCAGAACAAGAAAAATAGAGGGGAGGAAGATGGTGGATGAGTGGGGGGTGGGGGGTGGAGAAAAAAAATAGCAACGTTTTGTTTTTTGACAGAAAAGAATAATTTTTTTCAAAGAAAAAAACATTGAACAAAACTTACATACTAATATCTAAAGAACAAATCAAATACCGTTTCAAAAAACAAACACTCAAAAATATTGAGACAAAATGGTTGTATTTATGATACTTTTTCAGACAAAAAAGCCTCAGAGAATTGGAAAATACATATCAAGACCATTTTTTAAACACTTGAATCTTCCAATTATGTTTAAGAAAATTTAAAAAAAAGAAAAATCACAACCCAACATAAGCTTCCAAAATATTTGTCAAAGTGATTTTCACTTTTTGAAACGAAAGAAATGTAACAAATCAAACAGCAAATGATTTACTTCAAACAAAAACAAAACGCAGATGTTTCTGTTTTTCATGACTTGTGACAAATGGTGAGCAATTTACCCCAGTGAAAATAAAATGTCACCATTAAGGCAGAGAATGAGAGAGAGATCAAGAGCTGAAGATGTATAATACACATCAAAAACAGCACCACACATATTGCAGTAAAAATAATGTCACTGGTAAAATGAATCGTGGCTCACCAACCACTGTGGCAAGGTGGTTAGTGTTGTGGATTCCCGGCTGGGAAGTCCTGCATTCAATTTTTTATCAGAGCCATTTAATTGTGGGATTTTTCTGCCCAGATCAATTCTGCCCAAAACTGTGTTTGCCACTGGCTCAGTTTGGAAGACTGACACCATTCAGTCGCATTTCATCCATGTAATGGATATATATCTGAGAGTGTTGCTCAAATTTTCTGACCAACACTGTGGGTGTCTGTATCTCTTGGGCCTGGTTGCCACTGGGATGTATTATGAAAGTCAGCAGAGAGTACAGCCCTATTGTGCAGTCTAAGATCTGAATGGAACTGTTTGGCGTCATCTCCCTCTTCCTCATCCATCAGCATTTAAAAAAAACGAAAAGTTTCAAATTCTGAGGCCCTTCATTCCTTCTCCTCATGTAGACCTCAGTTCAGATTTCCTCTAGACATGTATACCCTTTGTGAGTTTGTGACGAGGTCACCAGTATCAGCGAGTTCATGGGCACTGTCGCTGGACCGAATTAGTGCTGCCCTCCAGATGGGAACGCTCAACTCATTCTGGCTCCACAAATAAGCACTGTCTGTCAGTATTGGCTTTGTAGAGGAATCCTGCATAGATTGGATCAGAACAGGCACTGGTGAACCCAACAGAAGTGGTTTGGCAGCAGAGCAGTGTCTCCACTGGTGGGTTTCCTCATGACAATATGACAATGTCTGCTCCCTGTGGATTATCAGTGCCAAGGGTGTTGATAGACATGCCAAGATGTTGCTGTGGATAGGAGGCCAGAATAAGCAACATAGGCATAATGCTACTAAAGCAGCAAAGACCAAACAGCAAACAAACCAAAAAATTCAATCATAATGACACAAATGGAAACTTTCAATAAAGACAGAATGATCAAGGCACAATTGAAAGTTTAAAGAAAAAAAAATCACACTGGCACAATTCAGTTCATGTTGTGTCAGCTCTGCTGGCTACAGGTGTGGTGGGAGGGGGAGGGGGAGGGGAGATGGGAGCATTCCAAAAGGCAAATTGGAGAGTTCAAAGAAAAAATGACAATGCCAAATTCAATTCAATTCAAACTGTTTCAGCCCAGCCAGCCATCGGGGGCCATTCTCAAGCACAATCAGTTATCTAAAAACACAATCATCTTCACACAGACAAAAGCTTCATTTCTTATCAGATTGTATTTCTGTTTACTTCTTGTCTTGTTTTTCTTTCCCTCACGTGCAGACTGAGTTGGAGGCAAAACGCTAATTGATGCCATCTCCTAAAAACCTACACAAGACGAAAATGGCAATGACAGTACCAGAAATCTGAATATTAAAACATTCAATATTGTGTCGCAGAAGCATGATTTTCCTATAAGGATCAAAACATTTGTTTTTAAATTCATACAAAAACCAACTCTCTGTGTGCGCGCACACACACACACACTTGAATGTGTTTGCTTGTGAGGTGATTTGCAATAAAAGTGCACACAAGAGTGGAAGTTGCCGGAGGAAAATGGTTAGTGAACTTAAAAATTTGTCCCAAAGAACATCATACAATACACATTGCAGCCATCACTGACTTACAGTAAATCAAACAGTATCACTTTTCCAAAACCAAAAAGGGGGATGAGAGAGTAGTTGCAAAAGGGGCAGGTGGCAGCTGGAGGGGGGGGGGGGGGTCAGGAGAAGGCAGAGTGGTAGACCCAATAAAACTATAGGGGATGGTAGGAAAGAGGGAGTGGGGGAATAGTAGGCAGAGGTAAGGGAGATAACAAGAATGGTGTTCAATAAAAACATAAACTTATACTTCTTAGGAGAGTTCTGTTCATCACTTCTAATTGTATGGGACATTCCCAAGCCAGTATATGAATCTGTTTTCCTAGCTCCTGTAAACTTAGAGCCTTGGAAAGAACAATGAGTGCAAGATTAATAATGTTGGCTCCAGATAACAACAGATAACAAGTTCAAATACATAGCAAGCTTCTCTTTCTTAAGTCTGAATACATAAGTCTCCTCCACAAGTGTATAACTGGAATTGATATGTTAGTACACGCAAAACGTAGTAAGAATCTGCAAATGTATATTTCATGTAATGAAAACAATGTTTAGGTCAAACCTATTGTAAGATACCTGCATTTTTTGTTTTCTTTTCTTTTCTACAATCTGAAAATCTCTTTACGTGAAGAAAAAAAAGACATTCA
This sequence comes from Conus canariensis, assembly GCA_033310375.1. Lineage (NCBI taxonomy): Eukaryota > Metazoa > Mollusca > Gastropoda > Neogastropoda > Conidae > Conus > Conus canariensis. The sequence continues at coordinate 12,655,281 of CM065739.1, forward strand.
ACTTCACATACCATGAGCATGCGTAACTTACACCTCAGAATGCTTACACAAGCATGTACACCACATCATCGTGCCAAAAATCTCAAGCACAAACAGTGACATAATTAACGTATGTAAAAAAAAAAAACTCTTGACAAAAGACCAAGATTCTGTCAATCACTTATACAGCAGTACATGTGTGTGTGTGTGTGTGTGTGTGTGTGTGTGTGTGTCTGCATGTATGTAAGAGAGAGAGAGAGAGATGTCCAACTCATTAATATGTCATAAAACCCATCACAGAAATTATGAACACAAATCAACAACAACAATGACAAAAGTAAAAGATGAAGTAAGTAAATATCTGTGTATAAAATGTGCGCACAAATACGTTTATTTACCCCCAATTTTTCAACCCTCATAAGTATGTAGTTGGCCTGTTCAGGCTGAAAATGGTTTGACTTTTGCACACAGCTTGAAGACTGAACTCATGTGACACTTTTAAAAACAAAGGTAAATACTAATGGACGAGTGCAAAATGAAGTATTTCTAACAAGCTTCTTTTTTTTCAGCAACCACTAAGACAACAGTTTGGATACAGATAGGTTTAGAACCTAACATGGTAAGATCTGTATTTTGAATTCTTCTAATGAAAAACATGTTTCGTCCAAGCTTACACTCCCTGCCACCCCTTCCCTACCTCATAATCTCTATCATTTCTTCACAAAATATCCCTTCCTATCAATATATTTTCTCACACACATACACACACACACAGAGTACATATTAGCAAAATACTACTGTAAGCTGACAAGTGGGCATATAACCCACACAATAACAGTTTGAACAACTGTTCACAACCCCCACCTCCAACTTCTCAGCCCGTCCAAAATCACGTTCAACTGTATAGGAAGATGAAGCCACTGACTGCTAACCTCTGCTACAAAGAAATCATGGTAGTGTGCATGGATATAAATGACAGTAAACATACTCAGTGTGGTGTTTAAAAGTGTACCTGGTTAACATGAGTAACATAACTCTACCTCATGTGAACATGGCCATAACAATTAGCAGTGTCCCCATGACATAATCCCTCTGCCCAGTCCCATCACAAGGTTGTTACAAGACATGAAATCATCAGCAATGGTCAAGGATTTAAGAGAACAATCACTACAACAAACTGACACAAAAACATACACTACACCCCCTCCACCCAAATTCCACAGCTTTAAGATGGGACTGGAAGAATCCATCAATGCACCTCAAACACTCCAGCAATCATTCCCTGTCTCAGTCAGCCATACAACTGATTGTTCATTTCAGCTATGGCACCATGGGTTTCAAGGAGGTGTTTATAGCAGTCTTTTTCTGTGCGATATTTCTTTCCACACACCCAGCAGAAGATGGCTTTGCATGCACTACATATCATCCGGCTGCAACCTCCATTCTTTTCGATGGGGCTGTTGCATCCTGGGCAAGCCCGGCGGTTCTTCCTGTCCTGACTCACCCAATCCTCCACCCCCATCTTCGCCCTGTCAGAGCTGCGAAGCATACTGCACGACACGCCTTTGTGAGCCTGCTCCTGACATCCAGTGCAGACTCGCACGCTGCACTCTGGGCATTGGAAGGTTTTGGCATCTTCTTCGCTCGTCAGGCGATACGCCATTGGGCAGTTTGGCGTAGTGCAGAAGCAAGCTTTGTCCCGATTGGCCAGGATGTAAGCAGACAGGGCGGAAGAAGCCAGGTCTGGAAGTTTGAGGTGCCTCAGTTGGGCGAGGGAGTTGAAATCTCGCCATGCCAGAGGAACATTGCAGCCTTCCTGACAGCACACCACGGGCAGGTCTCGGTCCTTAGCAGCCACATTCACCTGCACCAATCAACATAAAGACTGCCCTGACAGAGA
>CM065739.1:12657259-12712259 GCA_033310375.1 Conus canariensis
CCTGTGCTGCTTCATGAGAGGCGTCACTTCTCCTGATGCAGTTTCACCAGCCAGGGCGACCTAGTATTTACCACTGTTTCCAAGAGTTTGGGGTCGATGTCAAAGCTCTTCAAAGAGGCCTTGAGCGTGTCCCTGACATGCTTTTTCTGACGGCCACCTTGTGAACTCTTGCCTTCTGCCGGTTCACCGTAGAAAAGCCTCTTTAAAAAGATATTATCAGGTTTTCATGCAAGGTGTCCGGCCCGTCTGAGGTATTTTTTCTAAGCAGGGTGTAGATACCAGGCAGAACAGCTCAACAGAGAGCCTCTGTTGTCAGGAACTTTGACTTTCTTCGAGATCTTCAGCAAGCTTTTTTTTTTTCAGACAGTTCATGTGGAAGTGATTCAGCCTTTTGCTTAAGTGCTCGTCAGTCTGAAGAGTGTGTTGCCGAGGTGTGAGAAATTGCCAACAGCGGTCAGGGGTTTCCATTTGATAATGATTTCCAGTTCCACTTGCATTGTTTCTGTGATGCGGATATTGGCCAATGGTTCCCAATCTGTCGAGGGAGTTGCGCTTTCTTAACAATGTTCTGAACACATTCTCAAACAATTCCACCTACACCGCTCAGCTCACAGTGTTAGTCCTGCGCTAAATCAAAGCATAAAGATGTCCTGATTCTATCGGAATCTTTTGTGTTGTTGTCGAAGCCTTTGCTGGCTGTAATCTTAAGCACCCTCACCTGCTCAGTTTGTTTGAACTATACACTTCTCTGAAATCTGATGATCACAACACAGATTTTGCTTGGGTTCCTGGTCCTGTCGGCAATTGAGGTAATGAGGTGGTTGATGATCAACTTGTCAAGAATGCCATGAATGAAGAGTTGAACAGATTCTCTGTCCCCCACAACACTGATTCAAACCTAAAACTCGGGCTTATGTCAAAGACATGTGGCAAGAGGATTGTAACATGTAGACGGAAAACATACTCTTTCAAAGTCCATTCAAATCTCAGAAAGTTTTTACCTTTGCCATGGATGGCTTTAAAGAGTTTTGTACTGATGACAACAGGCCACTCCTTTTACATCCACTCATTATCTTACAAAGAGTGAAGAAGCTCCGTGGTGAATTCCATGTGATGTTCCACTTGCCATATACCATGTTCTAACAGAGTGCTATTACAGAGTGTCTTCATCAAAACGCAGCCATACAACCGTTCTTTCTTTCTTTCTTTCTCTATTTCTTTCTTTCTGTTCTGTTTCTTTCTTGGATGGGGACCAGGAGAGTGAGATGAGGCGGTGGGGGTGGTTGTTTTGCTGTTGTTGTTGTTTTCCTTGTTTTCCACTTCTCCTTCCTCTTCCTCTTCAACAGCAAACTGCAACTGTCCAACTACAACTGGACCTCCTTGACGGACCCTGCAACTCGGGCTGACAACGTCCAGGCCTTGATCTCCGCCATGAAGAGCGAGATGGACGACCTTGACGACCAGCCACAGACAGAAGGCGGCGGCCCTGGCAGCAGCCCCTCGGCTCCTCCTCCTTCGTCCTCTGGGGATGCGCCTTTGACGTCATCCGAGGGGGGAGGGGTCGGTGACCGAGAGGTGACATCACCCAGTGACGTAGCAGTGACGTTGCCGGGGAAAGACGTCAAGGTGGCGGACAAAGGCAGGAGTCCTGTTCAGGTGAGTGAAACTTGTGTGTGTGGTGGGGGGGGGGGGGGGGGGGGGGGGGGGGGAGGGGGAGGGAAAGGTGGTAGGGGGTGGGTGGGTACGTGGGTGCTCACGTGTGTGCGTATGTGTGTCTGTGTAGTGTATGTGGTGTTTGGTGGATGTTTTGTGTGTGTGTGTGTGTGTGTGTGTGTGTGTGTGTGTGTGTGTGTGTGTGTGTGTGTGTTAGTTGTTGTTGTTATTGTTGTTGTTGTGTTTCAGTTATCATGCATTTTACGTGTTGTGGTTTTAAGTTATGAAACATTTGTTCATGTGATTTGTTATGTCATCAACCTCTTTACCAGTTGGTCATTTATTAATTATGAGGGTGCTTTTTTTCATTTGTTGTTTATGAACAATGCCTTTTTTGGAGTTGTTGATTATCAATTATTGGGCTATTCTAAGTGTTGGTTGTTTAGAAACTATAAGACAGTTGTCAAGTGTGTGTGTGTGTGTGTGTGTGTGTGTGTGTGTGTGTGTGTGTGTGTGTGTGTGTGTGTGTGTGTGTCTTTTAAATAGAATTAGTAAGCATTTCTCTAGTTGATTTGTTATTACCAGGCTTATTTGTTTTCGGTTGTTTTTCAATGATCAGACATTTTGTCCATGTTGGCTGTTTGTCGGTTTTAAGGCGTTTTCATGTGTTAATTGCCTACAAATAATCAAGGCATGGGCTGTTCTGCTTGTTCTCAGAGTCCCACTCCCGCCACAGTCGTGGGGCCACCAGACTACAAACCCATGAGGAAGCTGAGGGAGCGTAATCGTGCGGTGATGATGCCGCAAGGTGATGATGACGTCAGCAAGGTCATGCCAGAGCAGTTCTGGAACGATCAATTTGGCGTGGTGGATTACGTCACTTGGGACAGGTGAGCCGTTCCGGGCCCAAGTTACTGACTGGTGATGAGTAATGATGAAGGATTAGTGTTTACTGGATCTGTGTTGTAGCAGATCTAGGAGACATTCCTAATCGATGATGCAACAGGCATGGGCGTATGCACGCACTGCATACACGCACACGCGCTCACACACACACACACACACACCACACACACACAACACACACCACACACACACACACACACACACACACAACACACAAAAACACTCTCTCTGTCTATCTCTCTCTCCTCTCTCTCTCTCTCTCTCTCGTCTTTCTCACTTTCACACACTGACTGACTGACTGAAACCATTTACTGTCAGATTAACATAGTGTTGTACTGACAACTTTCACACACACACACACACACACACACCTCTCTCTCTCTCTCTCTCTCTCTCTCTCTCTCTCTCTCTCTCCTCATCACACACACACACACACACACACACACACACCACACACACACAACACATTCACACGCGCACACACACACGCACATTGTCTCTCTCTCTCTCTCTCTCTCTCTCTCTCTCTCTCTCTCTCTCTCTCTCAAGATTGACTGAATGGGTCGATCAAAACAATATTACAGGTGAATTGCAAGCAGGGTTTAAACAAAATTATTCTACTATCGATCACATATTTACATTGTTGGCAATAGTGCAAAAACAGTTTTCGTCTAATAGAAAATTATACGTTGCATTCATTGATTTTGAGAAAGCTTTTGATACTATTTCAAGAAATTTATTGTGGCCTATTTTGATTAAAAATGGAATTAAGGGTAAAATCTACAGATGTATAAGAAGTATGTACGAAATTGTTAAAGCTCGAGTTCGCTGTGGTACACAGTATACAGGTTACATATATTGCACTAATGGTGTGAAACAAGGTGATGTTTGTAGTCCTCTTTTGTTTTCCTTGTTTATAAACGAACTTGCTCTCGCTATTATTAATAATGGTAGACATGGTGTTAGCCTTAATATTGATTTCATTGAACTGTTTATTCTTTTGTTTGCTGATGACATGATTTTATTGTCAGAAACTGTGGTTGGCTTACAAACCCAATTGAATACTCTTCATAGAGCTGCGTGCCAGTTACAGCTTAAAGTAAACTTGGACAAATCTAGCATAGTAATCTTTAGGAAAGGTGGGTATTTAGCAAGTACTGAGAAATGGTTTTATAATAACATAAAGATGAACGTAGTAAATTCGTATCGGTATCTAGGCATCCTGTTTTCCACACGACTGAGTTTTAAGCATGCATGCCAAGATTTAGCAAGTAAAGGGAAACGAGCTGCCATCAGCATTATTTGCAAGTTGTATCAGCTAAATAACAACTCTTTGAAATTGTATTTGAAGCTGTTTGATTCTCAGATTCAACCCATACTCCTATATGGTGCTGAGATTTGGGGTCTAGAAGATGCTTCATCTGTCATTGAAAGTGTCCATTTATTTGTATTAAAGAAGTATCTAGGGCTTTGTATTAAAACACCAAACGACCTTGTGTATGGTGAACTGAATCGATTCCCATTAACGATTAATTCTAGTGTTTCTTGCATTAGATACTGGTTGAAACTGACTCGAATGGAGGAACATAGATTACCATCTAAAGCGTATAAAATGTTGTTAAATTTGGCCAATAGAGGAAAAGTAAATTGGGCCTCAAAAGTTCGTGATATTTTGAATAGTTATGGCTTCTCCTATGTATGGGAATACCAAGGCGTGGGGTGCATGAATTCCTTTATAAAGATGTTTAAGCAAAGACTAATCGACTGCAGGTGGCAGAACTGGAATCATCATATGAATGATAGCAACAGATTTATAGAATACAGGAAATTCAAGACATCGCATGATCTGGAGCCATACTTACTATTGGGTATGGATAGATTTATTCGATACACTCTCACAAGATTTAGATTTGGAATGTCTAATTTATCAGTACATAGTTCAAGATACAAAAGGAACGGTGAATTTAGGACAGTATGCCCGTTATGCACATCCTCCGCTGATGATGAAATTCACTTTGTTTTTTGTTGTCCTGCTTTTGATGATTTAAGACACAGTTTAATCCATCCAAAATATTATAACAATCCCAGTAACTTCAGATTAACGTTACTTTTAGCATCACAAAGCGCACAGGTCATCAGTAATTTTGCTATATATCTATATAAAGCCTTTAAGAAAAGAGAAATAGCAATGTCCTGAATACCAATTTTACTAGTCAATTGGCGTCAATTTAGTGTATGATACTATGTACGAACTGGTGTAATGTTGTTTTCGTTTTCGTCTTTGTTTTGTTTTGTTTTTTGAATTAGCTTCAAGCAGATGATGGATTGATAGTATAATTCGAATTTGTCTTATTATGTCTACTATCAATGTTCACACCCCTTCAAATGGGGCTTTGGCCTTACTGAATAAAATTCTGTTCTGTTCTGTTCTGTTCTGTTCTCTCTCTCTCTCTCTCTCTCTCTCTCTCTCTCTCTCTCTCTCTCTCTCTCTCTCTCTCTCTCGCTCGCTCGCTCGCTCGCACAAATCCAGATCCAACAACTGACCCTAACGTTAAAAATACACACACACAAAAGGAAGTACAAGGAAAAGATGAGCATCAGAAAAAGAAAGGAAGATGAAGAAGAAAGAAGTCCACGTGCAATATAACCATCATTATTCCAGGTTCACGAGCGCCTTCCTACAGGTGTTCAAGAGACAGGTGGAAGCCACGTTTCACCTCGGAAGATCAACAGCAACTGCTGGACATCCTCAAGAGAGAGCTGGAGGTGGACGATGATGAGCGCATCTACAAGTACCAGCTCATTGGTGAGGAGAAGAGAGGGAGTTGGGGAGGTTGGTTGTTAGGAGGAAGAAGAAGAGGATTAAAGTGACAGGGTATTGGAGGGGGGGGGGGAGGTGGAGGAAAAGGGGGAGGGGTCTTAGAAGCAGTTGAAGGTTGTTAGCCTGTTTTGAGGTGGTGAATTGAAAGTTTACAAAGGGCTGGGGCAGAAGGGTGAAAAATGATTGTGTGTGTGTGTGTGTGTGTGTGTGTGTGTGTGTGGTGTGTGTGTATGCATGTGTGTGTGTGTGTGTGCGCGCGCGTGCATGCTCGCTTGTGCATGCGTGCATGCTTGTGCGTGTGTTAGTGTGTGGACATATGTGTATGTGTGTATTTGTTTTTCTCGTCTTCCTTGCAGTTCTGTTTCTTCTTGTGCTCATTTTCCTCAACATCACAATTTCCTAGTTATTAGATTCTGTGCAGTTGAAGATGGAGAGAGAGGGGGGGAGGGGAAAGAGAGGGGGGAGGGAGAGAGAGGGAGAGATTGAAAGAGAGAGAGAAGTGGGAGGCAGTAGGACAAAGTAAACAACTGAAGACCAACAAATGACTATAACAACTGCGGTAACAAGATCATTAACAACAACAAAATGAACTACAGCAAGAATGACAAGATAACAACTACCACGAAGACAGTGACAGCTACTGAACACAACAACATCTGAAAGAAGGAATAAAACTCCTGGACTCACCAGTGTCCACCTGTGTTGTCATGCCAGCTTTCTGCAGCGTGTACGGAGACATGCTGGCAGTGTGGCCTCGGGTGCATGAACAAGCCCGGGAGAGTTTTGCCATGAGGGAAGTCTTCAACATGGACTCCTCTGTCAGAGTGGAAGCCATCGAGAACTTGGGTAAGTCGTCAGAATTTCAGGGGAGGGAAATCTTTACAAAGTTAACTTGGGTGCCCTTTGAGAATACAAACAGGCTTTGAGATGTTGAACAGTGCTTGGGGGGAGGGGAGGGGGAGGGTGTGTGTGTGTTTGGGGGGGGGGGGGGGGTGAGGTACAGGGTAGAAGGAAGGCTCAAGACTATGAGAACACATATATTTCTCTCAGTGCTCAAGTCATCACTTGAAAACTTCGGTTTTTAGAGCATAAAAAAGCCATTGAAAACTAAACTGTCGAAAACTAGCAGCCTCATATCAAAACTCAGTCCTTCGAATGAGACTATAAACCGAAGTTCTGTGTGTGAACGCACGCACAACATCTTGCACACACATAAAATCCCATCACCAACTTTCGGAAGAGAAGGCCAGTTTGGCCGTTGGTATGGATGACACGTTACACATAGCATGCACCTTCCCCGAAGATGGAGTATGGCTGCCTTAATGGCAGGATAAAAAACGGTCATACACACAAAACTCCACTGCCTGTCTATACAGGGAGTGTCCACAGGAGTGTCAGCCTGCGTACGCAGAAAAAAAGAAAGAAAGATATATCAAAACTTTGCTATTACTTTTTTTTTACATTTATTTATTTTTGTGTGTGTGTGTGTGGTTTCTTTGTTCGCTTTTTTTATATAAAGATTCCATTTTGAAGTAGCCCAGTCTTTTCACTTTTGCCATAATCATTCTTTGTTTGTGTTGTGATTTTTTTATTTGCTTTTTGTCATGAAGGACTCTCTTCTGAACAAGCAAGAAAACTTTTTGTTCATTCCATAATCGTTCAGATTACTTTCATTTGTTTGGAGTTCTCTGTTTCCTTTTTTTTTTCTTTTAAATAAGTATTCCCTCTGAGCAAAAGGAAAAGTCAGGCACTCATATCATACTTATTCCTTGTTAGTTTGTTGTTTCTTTGCTTACATTTAAAATCGGAAATGAAATGAGGCAGGGAACAGTAAACGATAAACAGTAAACAAGTTGGGTATTTTATGCTCCCATAAGAAAACCTAACACAGAGTAACTTTTATTCAAGACTGGCACAGCCTTTTAAACTTGAATAAAGTCAGACAAATACATAGACGAACAATCTAATAGTGGGGAAAAAACAAGCGCAGGCCAACAACTGAACCATCTTCATAGTAATGACTTGGCAAAGATTTGGACTTAAGGAGTTGGGGGGGGGGGGGGTTTGAAGATGGAGAAACTGGGAACATGAAATTAAGAAAATATGTTACAGATATGAAAACTCTTCACTAGCTGCATAAGGGAACCATCGCAATCCCTTTTGAAGGCAGATATATTTGTATTGCCTGCTCCGAGGCCTTTCGTCCGCTGGGTCGGACTCATCAGGGAGACACGGCTGGTTGTGTCTGCGCTCCTGGCATCAAATAGAGACACACCACAGTCCATAATACTGTGGTGTTCTCACCACCAAGGGTGCAAAAAAGAATCCAACAGCACCCCCAAAGCAGCCAGCGAAGAGTAGCAAATGAAACCAAACGAAAGTGTGGGGAGGAAAAAAGCTGCCGAAAAACCAGTCTTGAATAAAAGTTACTCTGTGTTAGGTTTTCTTATGGGAGCATAAAATACCCAACTTGTTTACTGTTTATCGTTTACTGTTCCCTGCCTCATTTCATTTCCGATTTTGTTTTGATTAAATTGAGGTTATTTGTATTTGTTTCTGTCCGTCTGTGTGTTTGTCTTTTGATCTCCCTTGCATCTTTGGGTGGATCCTCAAGCGTAGGCTCAAAGATTGTCCCCTGCATTTTATGCTGTTTGCATGGTGTCTTTGGTTTTTCGGCAGCTTTTTTCCTCCCCACACTTTCGTTTGGTTTCATTTGCTACTCTTCGCTGGCTGCTTTGGGGGTGCTGTTGGATTCTTTTTTGCACCCTTGGTGGTGAGAACACCACAGTATTATGGACTGTGGTGTGTCTCTATTTAACGCCAGGAGCGCAGACACAACCAGCCGTGTCTCCCTGATGAGTCCGACCCAGCGGACGAAAGGCCTCGGAGCAGGCAATACAAATATATCTGCCTTCAAAAGGGATTGCGATGGTTCCCTTATGCAGCTAGTGAAGAGTTTTCATATCTGTAACATATTTTCTTAATTTCATGTTCCCAGTTTCTCCATCTTCAAATCCCCCCCCCCCCCCCCCCACTCCTTAAGTCCAAATCTTTGCCAAGTCATTACTATGAAGATGGTTCAGTTGTTGGCCTGCGCTTGTTTTTTCCCCACTATTAGATTGTCCGTCTATGTATTTGTCTGACTTTATTCAAGTTTAAAAGGCTGTGCCAGTCTTGAATAAAAGTTACTCTGTGTTAGGTTTTCTTATGGGAGCATAAAATACCCAACTTGTTTACTGTTTATCGTTTACTGTTCCCTGCCTCATTTCATTTCCGATTTTGTTTTGATTAAATTGAGGTTATTTGTATTTGTTTCTGTCCGTCTGTGTGTTTGTCTTTTGATCTCCCTTGCATCTTTGGGTGGATCCTCAAGCGTAGGCTCAAAGATTGTCCCCTGCATTTTATGCTGTTTGCATGGTGTCTTTGGTTTTTCGGCAGCTTTTTTCCTCCCCACTTTCGTTTGGTTTCATTTGCTACTCTTCGCTGGCTGCTTTGGGGGTGCTGTTGGATTCTTTTTTGCACCCTTGGTGGTGAGAACACCACAGTATTATGGACTGTGGTGTGTCTCTATTTAACGCCAGGAGCGCAGACACAACCAGCCGTGTCTCCCTGATGAGTCCGACCAGCGGACGAAAGGCCTCGGAGCAGGCAATACAAATATATCTGCCTTCAAAAGGGATTGCGATGGTTCCCTTATGCAGCTAGTGAAGAGTTTTCATATCTGTAACATATTTTCTTAATTTCATGTTCCCAGTTTCTCCATCTTCAAATCCCCCCCCCCCCACCCACTCTTAAGTCCAAATCTTTGCCAAGTCATTACTATGAAGATGGTTCAGTTGTTGGCCTGCGCTTGTTTTTTCCCCACTATTAGATTGTTCGTCTATGTATTTGTCTGACTTTATTCAAGTTTAAAAGGCTGTGCCAGTCTTGAATAAAAGTTACTCTGTGTTAGGTTTTCTTATGGGAGCATAAAATACCCAACTTGTTTACTGTTTTACATTTAAAAGTTCCTCTCTGGGTAACCAAAACATTTTCACTTATGCATAATTGATTCCTGTTTTGTTTGATTTTTTTTTTTTTTTTTGTAAAGATTCCCATTGTGGATTAGCAAAATAGATTAATAAATAGTCAAAAAGATTAAACTTATGCCATTTTTTTCATTTTGGGGTTTCTCTGTGCCATTTTTTTTTATTCAGGGTTTCTCTGTTTACTCATATATGTAAGGAAACCCTTCCGACAAAGCAGACCAAAAATCATTTTAGTCGTGCAGTAATCGCTGCTTTAGTTGATTAAGGGTATGCTTCATCTGCCTCTGCAGGCAAGTTCCGAAGCGCTGCAGTCATCGATGCTCTGAGGGACCTGCTGACGGACCCGGACGCCAACGTGAGGGCTGTGGCCACCGTGTCCCTCTCACGCACCAACGCCGATGACCCCGTGACCATACGTCACATCCTGCGCACACTCAGTGACAAGGACCGGCTCGTGCGGGAGGCCGGGTGCCTGGCTCTGGGCCACCTGAGGGCCCGGCAAGCCATCAGCAAGCTGAGCCATTTGTGGTGAGTCTGACAAACAACGATTGTGGTGAGTCTTTGACAAACAGTGATTGTATTGGTCTTTGACAAACAGTGATTGTGGCGAGTCTTTGACAGACAGTGATTGTATTGTTCTTTGACAAACAGTGATTGTGGTGAGTCTGACAAACAATGATTGTGGTGAGTCTTTGACAAACAGTGATTGTGGTGAGTCTTTGACAAACAGTGATTGTGGTGAGTCTTTGACAAACAGTGATTGTAGTGGTCTTTGACAAACAGTGATTGTGGTGAGTCTTTGACAATCAGTGATTGTGGTGAGTCTTTGACAAACAGTGATTGTGGTGGTCTTTGACAAACAGTGATTGTGGTGAGTCTTTGACAAACAGTGATTGTATTGGTCTTTGACAAACAGTGATTGTGTTGGTCTTTGACAAACAATGATTGTGTTGGTCTTTGACAAACAGTGATTGTGGTGAGTCTTTGACAAACAGTGATTGTGGTGAGTCTTTGACAAACAGTGATTGTGGTGAGTCTTTGACAAACAGTGATTGTGGTGAGTCTTTGACAAACAGTTATTGTGGTGGACCTTTGACAAACAGTGATTGTGGTGAGTCTTTGACAAACAGTGATTGTGGTGAGTCTTTGACAAACAGTGATTGTGGTGAGTCTTTGACAGACAGTGATTGTGGTGAGTCTTTCACAAATAGTGATTGTTAGAAGAGCATGTCAATTCAATTCATGTTATTTGTGGTGCTTTGTGGTGAGTCTTTGTGGGACAGTGATTGTTAGATTAGCACGTCAGTTAAATTGTTAGATTAGCATGTCAGTTCAATTCATGCTGTTTGTGGTCCTTTGTGGGTGAGTCTTTGACGAACAGTGATTATTAGATGAACATGTCACTTCAGTTGTTAGATGAACATGTCAGTTCAATTTATGTTGTTGGTAGCCATTTGTGGTGAGTCTTTGATGAACGGTGATGGTAAGACGAGCATGTCAGTTCAGTTCATGCTGTTTGTAGTCCAGATGACCAGGACTACGCTGCCGTTTGAGGTCTCTCTGCTGGCAGGTTTAAACATACGGACCTATGTACGTGTGGAAATGCCAGTGTTTTACTCCATGGCCAGGTAAAGCCTGGAAACTAAAAGACTGATCTGAAAGAAAGATTGTCACTAACCACACTTGATTAGATGACTGATGACTGCCATACTGTCTGACTATCAGATGACTGGTAATTGTGAGATGATAGGTGATTTTTTTAGATGACAGGCATTTGTTAGACGGGTGATTGCAGACAGGTGGTAAATGGCTGGCAGTTGTTAGATGACAGGTGATTTTCAGATGACAGGCATTTGTTAGGTAGGTGATTGTTGAAAGGTGGTAGGTAGATGACTGGTGATTGTTAGGTGATAGGTGATTTTTAGAAAACAAACAGTTGTTGGATAAGTGTTTTTTTTATGGCAGCTGATAGTCAGATGGCGGATGATTGCGATGGTTTGTCCTTTCACAGACTCAATGCAAGCAGTCACAGGAAGCAGTCAGTATCACGCTGTCTGGAGGTAACCCACCAGAAGAGTGGTTGCTCTGTCACTTCAGTGCTGTTCAGAGTGCCTGTTCTGATCCAACATATAGCGCATGGGGAGGAGACAGTCTTGGTACCATTCCGTAGATGTTCAGAAGCAGTCTCCCATTCAGGTAACAGCTGTGCGCACGTCTTTGTAAGACTGTTCACATGACTGTGATGACATCATCAAGGCTGCAGTTTCTGATGGCCTCCCATCAGTGTCCATGCCAGACATGATTGAAAGCTTTGTTCAAGTCAACAAAGTTGCTGTAGAGATCACATGGGAGTTGAAGGTACTTGTACCTAGTACCTTCTCTATCAGCAAGGTGATATTGAAGATCTGTGTAGCTGTACCCTTGCTTTCTTTGAATCCTGGGAGTTATTCCTCAGCTGCGAAAATGGCCTCTGTGGTCAGCTGGTCTGTATACAGCATGATATGGCTAGCCTTTTCTTTTTTTTTTTTTTTTTTTGCTGTCCCAACCTCTGTGCCACCTCAGAGGCAGTGCTCCCACGCCGCTCATTCCGACACCCCGTCCACAACCACAGCCCGGTCGGCCCCACCGCAGCCCCGGCACCGGCAATCCACAATGAGCAGTCAATGTCAAGTTGTCAAGAGGTAACCCACCGGAGGAAACACTGCACTGCTGCCGAGTCACTTCAGTGGTGTTCAGTGGCGCCTGTTCTTATCTAACATACGCAGGACACCACCTACTAAGCCCCCTACTGACGACAATAATTGCTTAGTCGCGGAGCCGGCGTGAGTGAGCTCTCCCTCCGGAGGGCGCCACCACGTCCGTCCAACGAAGCCCCTATGGACTCGCCGATACCGGTGACCCTGACGGAACCAAACCAAGGCCACAGACGTGGAGAGGACATTGAAACTGAGGTCACCATGAGAGCAGGGCATGAAGGGCAACAGAATTTGAGACATTTTTTTTTATGCTGATCAATGAGAATGAGGATGATTAAGATGATGCTACGGATTTCCATTTCGGTCTGAGACTACATGACAGGGCTGTACTCTACGCTTCCTTTCATAATATATCCCAGTGTCAACCAGGCCCAAGAGATACAGGCACCTGCAGTGTTGGTCAAGAAATTTGAGCAGCACTCTCAGAAATGCATCCATTCAGTGGATGAAACTCGACTGTGTGGTCCCAGTCTTCCCAACTAAGTCCGCAGCAAACTCAACTCTGGGTAGGAGCCGGTCGGGGCAGAAAAACCTACATGACTCTGATGGGATTTGAACCTACGACCTCCCAGTCAGGAGTCCACGATGCTAACCACTTCACCACGGCGGCTAGCAAAAATGGCCTCTGTGGTCAGCTGGTCTGTATACAGCACGATATGGCTAGCCTTTTCTGCCAAAAGGTTTCTTCTGTGTCTGTTGTGTGGATCTGTTCTCGGGACCGTTTTTGTTTCTCATATTCTCTTTCAGATAAGTCTAAGTGTTCTGCGTACGAGATGCAAGCCTCCTCTGTGTGCACATGTGTGTGTGTGTGTGTGTGTGTGTGTGCGTGTGCGTGTGCACGCGTGTACATGTGTGCATGCGTGTATGCATGTGTGTGTGTGTTCATGCGTGCATGTTTCTGGGTGTGCATGTGTGTTCGTGCATGTATGCGCACGAGCGTGTGTGTGTGTGCCCGTGTGCATGCTCATGCATGTGTATTAATGTGTAAGCATGTCCTCATGCCACCTTAGGACTTTTTCTTTGTTACACTTTTTCTTCTTTAAAAAAAAAAAAAAAAAAAAAAAAAAAAACAAGACACCATCATCATCCCCTTTTCCTGTTCGTTCTTCCAGGAGGAATGACGTCATCTCACACGTCCGTGACGCGGCAGCCGTGGCGTTGCGTCAAATTGGCGGGCAGGAAGTGGAGGACGTCATGCGGGTGACCAAAGTGCTGGCGGAGGAGATCCGTTCCCTCACGGAAGTACAAGCCTGACATGTGACGCAGGATCTCTCCCACCATCGGGACACATACCCCACCACACTCTCTGCCAACATACCAGGGACCATAGAAGAGGGAGTGAGAGACTCGACTGTGACAAGCACGCTTCTCTGGGCCTTTTGTTAACTTGCATTCAGTGGCATTTGGGGGAAAAACTTACTTCCCATCATGAACTTTGCAGTATGAAGTGTAATGATTGTGTGGGTGAGATGAGTTGAATATTTTTGCTAATTTAAAGAGAGAAAACTTTTGTTTTCAAAACAAGCCAGCTGGAAAAATATTACGAGATGGTCTTTCCAATGTGTCATTTTCATGTGTGGTTGTTAGCAATGGTTAGTAAAAGTATTATTTAAAACAGAAAGAAAAAAGAAAAGACAGAAACAGGCTGCGCTTTTGCTGAAAATGAACCAAAATACAAATGAACACAAAACCCCCACAGCGTTTAAAACAGTATATGAAACATGAATATGGAAAATGAAGTGAGCAAATCATTGTAATCGTTGGCAGTCAGCATGCACAAAACCAGCTTTTAACATGAGAGACTGTTTTCAAAAGGTCTGCATAATACTTCTGTACATGCCATTAGCGATTTTCTTGCTTTTTTCACATGATGATTTATAGATAATAGTAATTGTACTATTACGATATTCTTTGTAAGTGATATTTGTGATTACCCTGCTTCATGCATTTTGAATATGTTCATGAAGATAGTAACTGTACGCAATATGTGTGTACTTTTTTTTGTTTTAGTAATGTTAACAGCAGGCATGAAAGTGACAAGCAGTAAAAAATGCTGAAAAATGGGCAGGGGTCTGGGGGCCGCTGTAGGCCCCCAGTGGGGTCCAGGGGCAACGGCCCGGCGGGGGTCAGGGGGCAGAGCCCCCTGAAGCTGAAGCTTTTTTATGAAATAAAAGGCCTAAAACTGCAAATAAACCCCCATTTCAGCGCTGTTAAGAAGGGCAAATAAGCCACATTTTCATGTTTTCAGTAATGAAAATAATACTTCAAAAGATCATATATACATGGGTGAAACTGGAAAAAAATTGAAAAACTGAAAGGTTGAGGTCCAGGGGCCAAAATTAATATTTTGAAAAATTCAGACAGTTTTCGTGGCCTCTGGTGAAAGGAAATTTGGAACCGAGGCCTTGTTTAAAACACATATTTATTGCTTATATGTAAACAAAAGTCGTCATTTTGAATTCTAAAAAAAAAGAAAGAAAAAAACTTATTTCCCAAAAAACAACTTGGTTGGTGCCTTGGACATAGATGGGCAGTAAGGATATCAAGATCACAAATCTACAGGGTGCATTTTCTAAGGTCTTAATAGAGAGTTTCCACTGTACTTCCAAAACTAACCCGTTTTATTACACGGAGAAATAGAACCTTTAATAGTTTTCCCCATCCTTTTTCCAGAAAACTAACCCTTATATTTATTTTTCTTTTATGTTTTTTTCTTTCTTTAAATATTTTTTCATACTATTATGTCTCTCACTCTCTCTCTCTCTCTGTGCCTTGCATTCATTTTTGTGTGTACGTGTGTGTGAGTGCGTGTGTGTGTGTCACTGGGGGGAGGGGGGCATGGAGGGCTGCTGAAAAAGATTTTACTGAAATTCTCACCTTCATGCTTTTAATATGGTCCGGACTTCTGACATGCTTCGCTAGCCGAGATTTTCCATTGGATCCATACTTGAGGTCCGAGTTGCACACGCGGCAAAACGCTACACCAGGTTTGTTCGTTTTCAAACATCAAACACGATGTGGTCGTTTTTCATCATCTATTTCGTTCAGCCAAGCCCATCGCCACTTATTAGTGATGCCAGCGTCGATCTCTTCAACAGAATCACCTTCTTTAAGATAGGTCATTGTCACGGTTTCCAACGAACTCCAAACTCGAAATCTAGATTTCGGCAAATGGTGCTTTATCTTTGTTCCCTAAAATAAAGAGTACTACCAAAATGGCACTTCCGTTTTATGGTAAGACGCACTCAATACGTAATTTGCACAATTTTAGAGACTGTTTTGAAAAACTTTTTTTTTCTTTCCAGATTTAGGAAAAACGGAAAATTCCGTCTCGAATAATTTCATAAAACAGATTCCGTCCTCAGACGGAAGAAGTTTCACCCCATGTATATACTTTTATATGTGCATACTGACTCATTCACTCAAAGTCAAAACAATGAGACAGCCTTCATCACAACATTGATTCAGTCAGTCAATCTTTCCACATGGAACACAAAATGCAGCGCCTTTTCGTCTAATTTGCGAAACACATCACCAACTCGAACATCGTCCACTTCCTGGTCTAGCCAGTCCCACCTCCAATCGTTTCTCATCCCTTTTTTTTTTTTTTGCCGTGAAATCGCGACGCGCTTGACAAACTTCGCCAATTTAGCGATGTCCGACATTCGACAGGTGCGAAAAGACCAGATGTTGATTAACAGCGGAAGTGACCGGTTGACTCTTTTGAGAATAACAGAGTTGCAAATTGTCCAAATGGGAATAGCTTCGAACAAAAGTTTATTTCAGGATTTTTTTTTTTTTTTTTTTTTTTTGCGGCACTTTTTTTGGGGGGGCGGCGCAGATGAAAAAAATGGGCGGAAAATCTGCCTTAGGCGGACGAATTTCATGCCTGTAACAGTTATCTTGGTTCCTTCTTGTTGTTTTTCTCATGAAAATATGCATTGTAAACCATTAGATATTCTTTATCTGAATCAGAAATTTCTATTGTTTTTGACCTAGGTACCAGCCATTAAGGTAACTGGCCTTGATGATGGTCAGTATAGACCAAGTGCAGTGTGTGTGGATAATGGCTGTGGATGCAAGAACAGTACTTCTGCTGGAAGAAAATCACTGCCAGAATTAATCGCTTTGGTGCAGACATCACTGGATTTCGTGGCGAAAAAATTATCATTATTTTTCTGTGGACAGTGCGTTCAATATAGTGCTGAAAGCAGAATTATAATTCTGACATCAGAATTTCATTGAATTTCAGAAAGGCTGTTACCAGTATCATATTTGTGATTGGTAATGGTATTTAGAAAGGCTGAGTGAGGATGGTGGAAAATTGCAGGGTTTTTTTTTTTTTTTTTTTAAAGAATGAAAATTATGTTTTAACCTTAGGGAGAAATACAACACACAGACACACATACACATACACATAAAGTACTCTACCTTGGTCACCCGGTTAGTTGTGGTCAAGTTCACAGAGTTCACTTGTCAGATGTTTTCCTAAGTTTCAGTTCTGCTTGGGACCAATATGAACATCATCATTTTAACTCTGTATCTTAATATATAATAATTGTTTTTCTGGTGGTGTCAGAGTAGGGTCATAAGGACCCCTCCCACCACTCTCCAGGGCAGGTAACCCATTTATGCCACGTATCACATGCGGTGGGTTTTGATGCTGAACTTGAAGTAATTGTGTCAACACAGCATTGTCAGCTGTAGGGCCTCCACAAACTGAAGCAAAACGTGCATTTCAGTCAGTCTTTGTTGTACGCATTCTTTTTCTTAGTTTGCATGCTATGCAAAAATTAAGTGTCCACACGAAATTTCATATGGCATCTACTTTCATTTGTATATCTTAATTCAAACACAGGTATTGTGTCTTCTCGCCATGACGACGTAGATCCCAAAGTATGTGAATTCTTTCTGTATCAGTTAGACAGATTTTGTGTTGACCAGAAAGAATGTGTATTCAGGAAATTCTTCTTCTTCAGCATTCAAATGTCGTTTGTTGTGCTCCTCTCTGTGGCCCTGTCATTCAGATGGGTGCAGGTGCCGCACAGCCCGTCTCTCAGCTTCGCTCACTCTGGCCAGGTCTGGCATCGTGGAAAGGTATGGGGAGGAGGACAGTGCTGAAGTATGTGTTCAGAGGTCTGGATTCCCAGTCCACGGGGACATTCATGTGTGTCATATGTAAACTTCTACCTCCCATGGATAAGATACATGCATGATCAAGCTCATGCATCCCACGTATAACCCCAACTGTTTTCATCTGCTGGGTTACGTTACAACAGAAAAAACCTAGTAAGATGTGATGCATATTGTACAGACCGATTCCCTGCTCACCAGAATCCAAAGCCAAAGTATGAATGCTGAATAGAATTACGCCTCATATACACAATCTTTGTCTGACGAAGTGTCCCTTATGAATGCTGACTAGTTATGGCCCATATGTATAACTTTCATTTGACGAAATGTCCCTTGATCGTCTGACAAATGCTGAACATGTCAAGCTACTCCATGTCCCTCCCCACCCCCCCCCCCCACCCCACTACTCCTACGGCTCTGAAAGCCTATACTTAACACTGATCAAGTATTTTTTGTGTGTTGTTAAGGGAAAAGTATTCAGAATGGACAGATGTTTTGCTTGTCTCCCAGCAGACCATACAAGTCGCCCCACGACGACACAAAGTTGAAATATGAACTGTGTACACAGTAAAATTCAGAGTTAAGATCCAGAATCGTTCATATTAGTTCCTCAAACTGAAATACCAGTCAGAAACTTACCCATGCACTCCCTCAATTAAATGAAATAGGGTTTTAACAAAAGCTATTTTTCTTAAAGAACCTAAGATCTCCAGTTCATTTTCCTCATTCATCAAATTTTCAAACAGAAAATGATGCAAGTTCATAACAAAGGGATGACTAGAAGGGGGAAAATACCACAGAGACTTCATGGATGCCTTTTCACCCCAAAACAAACAACTGAAAAGTGTCTTTTGGGGAGAGGAAGGGAGAAGGTGGGGTGGGGTCAGGGTATAAGTGCACTTTCTTCCAAGAGAAAAGGGATCGAGGAAACAATTAGAAGAGTACTGTAAAAGGTATCATCTAAATGGAATCAAACCAAATATACATCTACACCAGAGAAGACCACTCATTTAGTATAGCGATGAAAACTTTCTAGTTTAGAAAATGGTATCATGAAAGCTTGACAACATATTTCCATTAAGACGATACCAGTACTGCACGAGTCCCTTTGGAGTCATGCCCAAGATATCGCCTTTGGAAAATATCTGAATGATGGGTTTTCAAGCGTCTGAAATTTGTGGTGAGGTGTGTGATCAAGTATGGCTGTTTATGTAAATTCTGTTTCACAATGTACAAGCCGAAACTGATTAATACAGCAGACTTTGAAGCTTATGAGTTTTCCCCCAAACAGTTATTAGCCAATGTTCAAAACAAAGAAAATTATTATAGCATATCCTGGAGATACAGTTCACTTGCTCATGTGTGTGTGTGGTTGTGAGTGTGTGTGTGTGTGGGACAGGGGTGAAAAAATTTCTGATCTGACTGCCATCTCTCTCCTTCTTCTTATAAATTTAAATCTGTCAGTTACAGTTTTCTTCTGCTACAGTTGAATTTAAGGTTATCAAGCAATCTACCTGTTTTCTGCTACAGTTAAATTGAAAGTCATCAAGGAATCCACCTACATTATGCGCGGTAATGAGGGCTTATTCATATAGCTTAATGTGAAAAAGTACTCATGTAATCAAAATATAACACCACCAAGAGCTATTGGAATAACAATTATTGTGCATTCGCTGTGAGTTGTGCATGGTTAATTACTCATTTTGCATGTTATTCAATATTACATACTGTGATGACCTGTGGCTTGTTTGTACAAGTATAATCATGATGCATGTCAATTTTGGATTGCTTGTGTACAATGTTAACAAGCCTTGCATTTTTCATGTTGTTATAAATTGATATACAACTATACAAACAAGAACGGAACAAACAAGAACGGAAATCTTCACTTAAGTTTTGTGGAGAGAAAGGAGAAATAGAGGGGATGAAAGGAATCTAACATTTTTTTTCAGTTTCAAAAAGATCGTTTTCATGAATCAAGTCTCCACTTCTTGCTGCACTTTGCGACGGATGTGACTGAAAGGGAGCATCGTGTTTTACTTAGGGGTCACCCAAGGGTGTTTCTCACACCAGCTGACACGACCAGCTAAAGTCCATACAAAAATGAACCTTTCAATCTTTTGTATTTCTTCACACGACAATTGGACAATTAAGAAAAGGAGAACAGGAAGGGACAAGTTGCTGGCAGATTATCTAGCTATTCTAGTAAGACAAAAAAGATTTTGAACTATATCCCCACTGTTGCCAACCTAGCTTCCACTAAACTGAGGGGGAGAAAGGAGGAAATGGGGAGGGGCACAGAAAAAGAGAAAAACCAAAAAAGAAACTGAATGGACCAAAGCGAATTTGATCAAAAGGCCAAAAAAGGAGAAATATTATTATTAAGTATACTTATATAGCACCTATCCTCGGCTAGAGACCAAGCTCTAAGCGCCTTACAAGTCACACTCATTTACACAACGGCCTGCCTACCTGCCGACAGAAGAGCTGCCAGCTGGTGCTTCATTCAGTCATTTCCCATATCACCCAGTCAATATCGTTCAATAAATTTCCTTACTTCATTCATTCTGTCCATTTCTCACACAGGGTGCATGCTATGTGTAACATGTCATCAATACCAATGGCCAAACTGGCCTTCTCTTCTGAAAATCGGTGATGGGATTTTACGTGTGTGCAAAATGTTATGTGAGCGTTCACACTCAGAACCTTAGTTTATAGTCCCATTCGAAGGACTGTATGGGAAATGGAGTCAGAACCAATGTTAACTCCAAGGGAAAAATCCCCCTACACCGAAACAGCCCGGCGGAGATTCGAACCCGCAACCCCAGGATCACCAAGATTACGAGTCTGGCGCTCTACCACTGAGCTATTCCAGCTCCTATAATAAATAGTGGAAGAATACACACTAACAAGCAACTGCCTCACAACCATACCAGTCGGATTTGATTATCATCTTCCATATGGGGAAAGGTCTAAGTGCATGAGGTCGGTGCTTAGCTCCCCCAGGAAAGGCTTCGGGTGGTTGTCACATTCCTCAGCCTCAGTGTAAGACCAGGCCTTTGTAGGGGGTAACCTGGTAGAGAAGCTACGTGAGACAGATGGTTAGCAGGTCTCCACAATGTTCGGACAGGGAACAAGAGACAGACAAATGAGGCTGAGAGGCCAAACACGCTCAAAAACTCACCTGCTCACAGAATCACACCAGACTTAAGACAGGCAGAATCCCCTCTCCCCGAGTACCTCCAAAGTTTGGTACATGAACAGAAACCTTTCAGCAGACTCAAACTAAAATTTCTAAATGGAGGGAGGGGCAGAAGAACAAAGAATATGGAAAGTATGGACGGCCAAAAATGGTACCACACAAACCACATATCTATTACCTCCCCCTGCCTATGGGAGAGGCAAGGAAGGGATTAGGGAAAGGGGGACAAAGAGCTACCCACTGAAGGTTTACCACAAGCCCAAAGATGTCGTTTGTCCCCCTTTCAATACCGATATCAAGAGCAAAAACAAGGATCTCATTCCTGTGCAGGTAAACTTATTTTCAACCGTACTTCATATTTTCAGAATAAACCACATCTGGGCCATTTTTTCCTGCGTTTTCCATATTTTTCTTTGAAATATACCAAAAGTTTTGCTTCACTGGATCGGTAGAAATGAAGAAAGATGAACAAATGCATTTAGAACGCATGGATTCCTGAAACTACCGAACAGAATCGCAGGACTGTATAACCTACCTCATCAGCTGGTTAAACAAATGTTCATCGGAGTTCCCTGAATGACCATCTCCAAGGCAGGTTCAGAGCAGCCCAGCACCTATAGATGGTAAAGCACTAGGTCCTGAGGGTTGCCTTCCCTCCCTCAACTAAGGGGGAACGGTCCTGTAAACAGGGGACCTTCCCTGGTCCCTCTGCCACGGCAGTGAAGGGGTGTCAGTGTAGTTCAGCCAAAGAATGCCTCACAGAATGATGGCTGACTCTGGGGAATGGCCCATTGGCGGTGAGGAAAGATCCACCGACCACAGGGAAAGTCCTGTTGACAGCAGGAGAGACTGCAACCTGGGATCTGGAGTTGTACCGTTTCCACTTCTGAAAGAAACGGCAATGAGTGGGGCTGCAGGATGCACGCAGCAGTTCGGTTGGTCGTGGCGTCTTGACACTGGGCTCTACATTTGTACAGGCTGGCATACCCCTGAGGGTGCTTCCATGGAGGTTCCGTTGTATCGCATCCGATGGTCACACAATAGTATTTGCCTTGCAGCTTGCCTTGCACCAGCCTAATGAACACAGCGCATGCTTCCAAGGGTGGTGCAAAACTGCTCCCAGCTGGTTGGTTCAGCAGTTGAGGACAGCACATCTCTGGGTCCCACAGATGTACAGTTTCTTTTTTTCGTGAAGTTCAAAGGTGTCGATCTACAGGAGCACCAAACTCCCTGGACGAGCTGCTGCCTTCTGAGCTTCGTGAATAGTTTAGTTCCTTCCTGATGCTCCTTCAAAATGGAACAGCTTGGGCTGAAAATCAAGTTCATTTCACATGAGAAAGGGCTCATGCAGGCATGGTTCGAGTCAAATGTGGAAGAATATAAAAAATGGAAGTGTTTCAAAGGGACTGAGCATCCTCCAACCCAGCTTCACCTAAAGCTAGCAAAAACAACGAAAACAAAACAGGAAAGGTCTGGCCATTCGAAAACTGCGCGCTCTTTTCCAAACTGGCAAGAAAGAAAAATATAACCTGTCACGGCCACTTATCCACAACAGGCAGAAGTACTTTTCTAAGTATCGTGCCCTCTTTTCAATGGTTGGGTTATTTCTGTTATTTCAGAGTGCTGTATGCTGTATGGACAAGTCTTATGTGTATCCTCTCTCCCATGACACTCTTCAGAATATTTGCAGACATGCTTTTTTTTTCCTTATTCTATTGTCCCATGACAGGAGGTTGAAAGGATCATGGACGTTTAGTTAGTCAAGGATCTCCATGGCCCTCTGTACTCGGTCATGTGCAACAGGGTAGAGGTATTCATACCAGTCCCATTCTTTAGGTTCCTTTTCACATAGTATGTACTGAATCTTATCACCTGTCAGTAAAATGCAACCGGGGGAAATGGATCAATAATCTATGACTTGGGACTGTCCCTTCCCCCACTCCTCACTCACAGTGCTCCATAGCCAAAACTGTGCGCACTTTGCCAGTTTTCTCAGCATGTACATGGACAGTATTACATTTAACTGTTCTTTCACATCTCAGTCCTATTTGGTCAAGTTGGTAAAGCTTGACAAGGGAAAACAAGGCACCACATAATGGAATTTATTCCCACCCTCATCCCCATCACGTACACCATTGACAAAGTCCTTTATACATCTTTTTTTAAAAAGTCCTTTATACATCAGTTCCCTATTGACAAAGTCCTGTATACATCAATTCCCTGTTAAGAAAGTCCTGTATACATCAATTCCCCATTGAGAAAGTCCTGTATACATCAATTCCCTGTTGAGAAAGTCCTGTATACATCAATTCCCCATTGAGAAAGTCCTGTATACATCAGTTCCCTATTGAGAAAGTCCTGTATACATCAATTCCCTATTGAGAAAGTCCTGTATACATCAATTCCCCATTGAGAAAGTCCTGTATACATCAATTCCCTATTGAGAAAGTCCTGTATACATCAATTCCCCATTGAGAAAGTCCTGTATACATCAGTTCCCTATTGAGAAAGTCCTGTATACATCAATTCCCTATTGAGAAAGTCCTGTATACATCAATTCCCCATTGAGAAAGTCCTGTATACATCAGTTCCCTGTTGAGAAAGTCCTGTATACATCAGTTCCCTGTTGAGAAAGTCCTGTATACATCAATTCCCTATTGAGAAAGTCCTGTATACATCAATTCCCTGTTGAGAAAGTCCTGTATACATCAATTCCCCATTGAGAAAGTCCTGTATACATCAATTCCCTATTGAGAAAGTCCTGTATACATCAATTCCCTGTTGAGAAAGTCCTGTATACATCAATTCCCTTTTGAGAAAGTCCTGTATACAATTCCCTATTGAGAAAGTCCTGTATACATCAGTTCCCTGTTGAGAAAGTCCTGTATACATCAATTCCCTTTTGAGAAAGTCCTGTATACATCAATTCCCCATTGAGAAAGTCCTGTATACATCAGTTCCCTGTTGAGAAAGTCCTGTATACATCAGTTCCCTGTTGAGAAAGTCCTGTATACATCAATTCCCCATTGAGAAAGTCCTGTATACATCAATTCCCTGTTGAGAAAGTCCTGTATACATCAATTCCCCATTGAGAAAGTCCTGTATACATCAGTTCCCTGTTGAGAAAGCCCTGTATACATCAGTTCCCTATTGAGAAAGCCCTGTATACATCAGTTCCCTATTGAGCAAGCCCTGTATACATCAGTTCCCCATTGAGCAAGTCCTGTATACCGTAAAGTTTGGACTATAAGCCGCGACTTTTTTCCCCAGCTTTAAACCCTGCGGCTTAAACAACGATGCGGCTTATTTGCAGATTTTTCCGATTTCAGGAGCATCACACCCTCGTCTATTCTTAGCTTCTCTGTAACTCACCATATTGTGTTTACAGTTCATGAACTTTTGTGATGCTTTTAACTACGATTTTCTCTGTAATCGTGTAATGGAATCAGTAACCCGTTCAGAAATACAGGAATCGACATAAGTAAAGCCCATTACTGATATCTTTTTTCATCAGTTTGTCTTCTACAAAAATACGATCGCTTCGAACGGCGCAATGTGTGGGCCGTTTCCGACCTGTTTAATCTTGACTAACACTAGCTGAATTACGAACAAAATAACTAAGCATTGGCACGGTATTAAGCAAAATAAAACAATCAAATCGTTTCATTAATGTTCTGGTTTGTTATTATATGCGTTATCTTACCAAGTGCGTCTTGCAATTCAAAAACGATTAGCGCATTCGACTCGGTCATTGTCGGACCTTGGCTTCGTTCCGCCATTGTTGAAATCGTGGACAGAGAGTGAAGGTTTGCATTTGATACCTTCACTTTGATTGGCTTGCGCTTTCGAGTACTCAACCAATCGCTTAGCTTGATACACCAATGAATGCAGGAGAGAACTGCCTTTCTAGCACATCGTTAATGTGTTGGTTTTTTTCGGCATTTTTTTTTTTAAGCAATGATGTTGGAAAGACAACACTTGTAAGAAGCCTCATAAAACCTTCAATTCTAATTGATTTAAAACACATCGTACTAAAAAAAAAAAAAGACTGAAGTAAAGCTGGAAACATGCTCTTGTATTCTGACCTATTTAAACGCCAATGAATGCAATGAACACATTGTATGTGTCGATTTTCGACACTATGCTAACTCAATGCTCGGCCAGCTGCCGCCTGCTTCACATCGGACTGTGTTGTATATATATATATATATATATATATCTGCGGCTTATAAACCAGTGCGGCTTATTTGTGAAAAAAGTTCAGAGTTTTATAAAAATTAGTGGGTGCGGCTTATATACAGGTGCGCTCAAAAGACCGAACTTTATGGTACATCAGTTCCCTATTGAGAAAGTCCTGTATACATCAATTCCCTATTGAGAAAGTCCTGTATACATCAATTCCCTTTTGAGAAAGTCCTGTATACATCAATTCCCTATTGAGAAAGTCCTGTATACATCAATTCCCTATTGAGAAAGTCCTGTATACATCAATTCCCCATTGAGAAAGTCCTGTATACATCAATTCCCTATTGAGAAAGTCCTGTATACATCAGTTCCCTATTGAGAAAGTCCTGTATACATCAGTTCCCTATTGAGAAAGTCCTGTATACATCAATTCCCTATTGAGAAAGTCCTGTATACATCAATTCCCCATTGAGAAAGTCCTGTATACATCAATTCCCTGTTGAGAAAGCCCTGTATACATCAATTCCCTATTGAGAAAGTCCTGTATACAACTATCTCCTCCCTACAGTGAACCTCCCTCCCACCCACACCACTATCCAACCCTCGCTTCACCCTCCCATGATAATCACACTGATCGCACTACACACACATGCATGCACATTCAGGCATATATACCACACATGCACACACTAAAGAATATGACTCAAGAGAAATAAGCTTTATTATAAACAGTTGAACACTACGTCAGTACAAAACTTCCAAGTCATTCAGAAAAATGGGGGTTATTACAAAAAAAAAATTTGTTTACAAAAATGCTAATAAATGAGCAAACAAAACAATCCAGACCATGTGGGTAGGTAATTGTTCCCGCCACTTTGTGACCAGATGATGTAAACAATTGGCCAAATGGTTTTGAAAATTTCTCAAAAAGTTGTGGAACTTCTCACAACGGTCATAAATGCTGCACCAACCTGTGTGAAACTGCCTGTAACCTGAGTTCACCATCTCTGACTACAAAAACACTCGTCTCCTTCCCCATCACTTACATCAGGCAGAATAAGCTGACGACAGCTAAAACTTTTCACTCAAAATGCTGCTGAAAATATGTCATGGCCAATACCAGTGTTGAAATGTCTTGACAACTGACGTCACTACTGACAGAGTTTTGTGACATATGACAAGAATAAACACTTAAATAATACTATAAAGTAAAACTGTGTATACTGGTACAAAAACAAAAAGGTGTACATACCAAAGTGCAATTTTATGCTTGTAGCAATGCAAAACACAGTATCTGGTTTTGCCTGTTGAACAAGTTGAACACTAGGTGGGTTTAGCCCTCACATGTACACTGGGAGAATGGTGGAACATTGGGGGAAAAAAATAGAAAAACGATGTTGAAACAAAACATGCACTTGCTTACAAGCATGACTGCTGTCAAAAGAAAATGTTTCCCCTTTCTGAAACTTCAACACTTTCCAGACCACCTGCAGATATAACCAAGTGTTCCGTATCAAAGGTAAACCAGTATAAATCACCAGCACTAGCAAACACACCAGAAAATTCAGCACACCAAACTACAATGCTACAGACTTACATTCAGATTTGTCAAGGGGGCATCGCTGCAAGCTGATTTCAAGTCCACAGAAGCTACACTACATCCACAAAACCACCAAACCCACAACAGCCCAGGAGTCTTCCCTAACCTGTAGCAGAGACTTGAGAGAAAGGGAATGGTGAAGATCTTTTATCTCAGCAGTGGATTGCCCTTTAAGAACTGGATGCCATCACTTTGTCCTTGGAAGGGAGTGGAGGAAGAAGTAGAGGGTGGGCAGGGTGCACTTTTCAGCTTCTTGTTAGATCAACAGTGACCAAAAACTTCATTGTATAAACAGGAAAGTGTCGCCTGATGTACACACTATCCACAAGATTTGCTGACATGTTTCAATAAACATTTATTTCCCCCAGAGTGGACACAATGTGTTCAGGATTTTCTGTGGGGACACTGGGCAAAGAAGACAGTTGGAGGGTATTGGTGGTGGCAAGGTGGAGTTGGGAGGGAGGAGTGTGAGAGACACCAGAACCTCCCTGCTCTGCATCTGAAGAACAAAGGAATGCATGTACATTTACTCTTATCAGAGTGGTGCTGTTACACTAGTGTAGACACACAAGTAAAGTGATTTGATTATAGCTTTGTGTTCCACGTTTTATGTATGTACCAAGATTCCCGTCATTACTTCACAGCTATCTGGATGCTTCTGCTGCTGCTGTTTCTCCTGATCAGGCTTTTCTTTTCAGTGTTTAGTTGTTGTTTTCTCAGCAAGGTGTTCAACCATTAAAAAAATGTTGGGTTTTTTTTGCTCTTTTTAGGTGTTTGGCCAAATTCAAACTTCATTTTTTGACTTTTCTCAGCAAGGTGTTCAACCATTAAAAAAAAAAAAATTTTTTTTGCTCTTTTTAGGTGTTTGGCCAAATTCAAACTTCATTTTTTGACTTTTCTCAGCAAGGTGTTCAACCATTAAAAAAAAATGTATTTTGCTCTTTTTAGGTGTTTGGCCAAATTCAAACTTCATATTTTGACTTTTTTTGTGTTGTTGTTGCTGCTTTTAATGTGGAAGGATCTGTTTGGTTTTTAGCTGTATTTCAAAGTTTGAGCATTTTGGCTATGTCTAGTGTATGGACATTTTCACAGGTTTTCTTTAAAAGGGAGAGGGAAGGGGGCATGGGGTTGGGTACTTTTTCTTGTGCTTGGAGCATGTTTCTAGCTTTTTGGGACAGTTCTTTCTATCTGACGAAGCAAACCACGCCAGGGCTTCACCACACACCCAACACCATCGTTAACACTAAAGCCATTTCAACTTACTTGATTTAAGGGATAAATGATAGGCTCTATCTCTGCCAAAGCCTTGTGAAAATTTCTGCCATCACAGAGGCTGACAACGACTCAAAATGAGGTCAGAAAGATTACAAACCTATCTTCCACAATGATATATTGAATTCCATATACAATGTTTTTTCTTGGCTTAAAATGAGCATCACTTGGGTTAAATTGAGCATCACTTTTGATCATTAAGACGGCACACAATCACAATGTCAATGTATGAAAATGCTAGAAGATAGGTTTAATTAACCCATGCAGTGTAAACCAAAAGGAAAGTTTTACACAATAAAGCAGTTCTATAAATCTGCATGATTTTAAACATTGAGGTAAATGTACTAAATTAAAGCATATCAAACAGATGAGCAAGATTTGCACTATGCACACCCTGACTGACCGATTGAAACTGGTAGTCTACTTCAAGAACAGCCATTTCATGGCCACAGTAGCAGAATGCTACGTATGTGTGTAACACAAATTGGACCCCACAAACCATCATGACTTTTGTCAGACAATATGTTTCAAACAAGGAGCCATTAAACTACTCTGAATCTACAATGTCACCAACGACAACAACAACAAAAAATGATACAAAAAACTGGGCAAATGTCCAACTCTACTGTCATGGGTTATGAACAATGAAAACAAACTATCCAATGTGTAGTGTTTCCCTTTGCCTGGCTGCTAGGAGAAAGTGCACTGCCGTATCAGGCAAAAGCAAAATTCATTCTGAACTTGCACGGCTGAGTAAGTAAACTTTTGACGACCAGCTCTCATTTTACTATATATTCAGAGATGGAGGAGTTGGGGTGGGGGTGGTGGGAGTCATAAACCTAACATTTATACGGTGGTTATCTGAAAGTTTAAAACATTTATACGGTGGTTTCTGAAAGTTTAAGCATTTATACGGTGCTATCTGAAAGTTTAAAGCATTTATACGGTGGTTATCTGAAAGTTTAAAACATTTATATGGTGGTTATCTGAAAGTTTAAAACATTTATACGGTGGTTATCTGAAAGTTAAAACATTTATACGGTGGTTATCTGAAAGTTTAAAACATTTATACGGTGGCTATCTGAAAGTTTAAAACATTTATACGGTGGTTATCTAAAAGTTTAAAACATTTATACGGTGGTTATCTGAAAGTTTAAAACATTTATACGGTGGTTATCTGAAAGTTTAAAACATTTATACGGTGGTTATCTGGAAGTTTAAAATAGATGTTTGGGAGTCTCAAATCTGTCAGGCTTTGCTGGAAGGAAATAATGAAAAGTTGTTTTGTAGCTTTCAACCCACTAGCCATTGGCGGCTTTTCTTACAAAGCCAATGATAATTTAACTTACAGTACACTAGGCCTGGCTGCACTTAAATTACATTTTTATACAAGGCAATCATCTCTTTAGCCATTCTTGATATGAGGCGGTCAAACTTCTTCTCCGGTTTTTGTTGTCCCTTCTTTAAAGGTAAGACCATCTTCTAGCACCGCTGTGCTACTTTTGATCCGAGACGCTTGGTCTTCTGCCTCACATACATACACTTTCAACTGTGTGATTTCCCCAGACTGGAACTTTCTGATGTGGCCAGCGAGTTGGACAACTGGTAGAACACAGCCCACAGACAGAACATAATTTTTGTGAAGTCAAAGATTCACCTTGTTTCGAAACTCAAAAAAAAACAACACAACTGGTAGAGCATCTCTGCACAATGTCTTCCTAGCCTCTGCTGGAAAAGGCTTCTATCTAATGTCCTGTACATCCGAACTCTATGAGAACTTTCTTTATTTTCACGGTGGCTGGTTCTTCACATGATACGCACTGTGGAGCGTGCTCACCTTTAGAAGATACTACTATGTAAAAAGAGGGGCCTGTGTGAATGGGCACAAAACTCGTCCTTCTTTGACCCTCCCGCAGAAAGTAGTGAACTGGTGTGGAAACAAATGCAATGCCATGGTTCTAAAGACCAGTAAACAAACAAACAGAAATATAGAGCTCCCCTACAGGCATACCCGGTCCACAAAACTAACAGCTGCTATCTGCAGAGTGCCCAAGAAAAAATCCTTCTTCCACCAATCTGTCCTCTGACAATCAAGAATGCCAGAAGACCAATCAAGAACACTACCATCTTTTAATTGTATTAAGGTACATTTTCAATCTTTTTTACTTCAATGTGTGCTGAGCAAACAGGATGGGATATCATTACTCAAAAATAAACTACCAAATATCATACTCAATCTCATTTACAATCACAACTGAAATGGATACATTCTCAGGCAAAACTGTAAAAAAAAAAAGTGAGCTTAGCACAAAAGATCAATGCCAGACGTAAAATCTAACAATTAATCATAACAAAATTATGCCAAATGACGAGTCCAAGCACACACACTGACAAACTTAAAATTTTCTATTTACAACTGAACTGGGCACTTGAAATACTGAACAATTCCACTGCCACATGATGATATGCACTGATCTCTCTCTATTCTGAAGCAAGTATCGGTCTGACAACTACAACACGTGCAGGGCTTTATTGAAGATCCATTGTGACAAGCAAAAAAAAAGATTACTTCAATTCACTTCTCAAGATCCACACTCAAAATCTGATTCAAAATGGCCTGCAAAGGAAAATCTCTCTTGCAGATTGGTTGGGTTTTTTCCCCTTTAATTAATGAACATTAGAAGAACGAAACAATTCCCTGCAGAAAGACTATAAAGAAAAACTGGAAGGTCTTCAAAGAGATCACTGAACAACAAACAAAAAAAAAAGGGGGAGGGAGGGGGGGGGATCCTACAAAATGCTACACACCCAAGGGATAAAATATGTCAACAACAAAAAAGCACATGAGCTTCAACAAAACCAAGGCTGTCCTCGGCAACCGGCCCTGACAGGGACCAGACAGGATGCTTCTCGTACTACTGCCTTCCGCCCCCTCTCCTGTTTCCCCGGCCTCCGCCGCGGGTCTTGGTGATGGACACAATGGACTGCAGGCTGGACACCTTCACCGTCTTCTCCCTTCTTCCTTCAGAGGACGAGGCTGAAACAGGGTCAGGCAGGTCACACATCGTTGAATATTACGGGGTGCCGACCAGGACCATCCTGCCGTCTCTGATTGCATGATCATTTTCTTTTTATTGTGACAACACTTTTTTTTTCATCTATAAAAAAGCACACACACACACACACACACGCGCGCGCATGCACGCACGCACACATACACAGACACACACAGATATACAGTCCTACAACTTTGAAATACACATTCTTCAGAACTAAGGGTTTCTCGAGGATCAATGATAGCATCCCTGTCATTCACTTTGTTGACAACAGATTCATTCCACTCAACTTCAAGCACATTCACAATATGCTGACGCTGTTGCAACATTGGTTGATCATGCAATAACGAAAATTACAACAAAATGTGGCATGAAATATACACAACAGATTTCTCTCACAGATATGGACAATTCACTCTGCTCAATGAAAACAAATAGTGTAGAATTTAAAAAGAAATAAAACAAACATGATTCTTTTCAATAACAATGCTAACTTTTCAACCATGGCTGACAAAACGGGTGGGGCTGCCATCCGCCAGCAGGATTCCATTGCACTACAGCTGGGTCATGTAACTGATGTAAATGGATTGCCTAGCTGACAGGACTGTGCTAGAATACCCCCCCCCCCCCCCCCCCCCCACACACACCCTTTCTGCCTGTTGAGAAACGGTGTGACAAAATCACTACATATGAGATACATTTGGAGGCGTCTGACAATACTAAAACAGCTACACAGAATATACATACTCAGTCAGTCAACTAGTCAACAGACTTGTTGACACTAGAACCAATTAAAAACACAAACAAAAACAAAAAAAACCAGATATATGCTATGAAGTCCCTAAACAATTAAAATAGTAGTGTTTTTCATTTCCCAGTTGCCCAAAGAAAAACTTGTTTCATCCATTCTTTAACAGAGATCACAGACAAGTCTTATAATGCATCATTTCTCACACAGAACTAGAGAAAAAGGTCAACCAAAAAAAAAAAGGGGGGGGGGGGGGAGGTGGGGGGATTGCTGGGAAGGGTGGAAAGAAAATTCGAGGTAAAACTGAAAGGGAAAAGAATCGCTGTCCCCTTCCCCCTCCCAGGGACATTAACACATTGTCTCCCTCTCTCTTCATGCCACCATCATTGTGTGGACATTTACACACTATCTCCCTCTTTCTTCAAGCCACCATCTTTCTGTGGACATTAACACATTGTCTCCCTCTTTCTTCAAGCCACCATCTTTCTGTGGACATTAACACATTGTTTCCCTCTTTCTTCAAGCCACCATCTTTCTGTGGACACAGGTCAGAGGACAAAACATAATCCTTCCCATCTCTCTTCTTCCCTTCATCACCCCCCCCCCCCCCCCCACCTCTCCTTCCCTGTCCACTCTCACCTCCATACCCCCGCCAAACTGAAGATAATTCAGAGTCAGTGGCATAGACATTCTTTAACAGGTAAACTTTTCATTCACAAGGCTTCAACTAGATCCACAGAAGCTGACTAACAACCGCAAACTAAATTCTTGCACCTTCAATACAAACAAGGGTTTAATTTTCAAATACAGTGTTGTCCTCGCACATAAAATGCATATGGCATCAATGAAATGAATTTTCATGTTCTATAATTCACTGTTCAAACTTGTGGAGCACACGAGTTACCATAAAGTGAAAGTTCCATCTTCTGACCATAAAGTAGTTCTGTAAATACGATCAAAATGTTTCATATCTCTGGCTCCTTTTCAGCTAGTTTCATCTCTCTCTCTTTCTTTTTTTTTTCCTTTTTCTTTTGGTCATTTCCATATCAATTTCCTCTGTTAAAAAAATTCATTGAACGATGTCTGTTCACTTTTGCATGACTTGGATTTTCAACTTTGATTCATTCTCTTTCAGTCTGAACCTACTGGTAGAAAGAAATGTCAAAAGACACGAAGATGACCTAATGGAAGTAGTCCTGATCATGGCAAGCTGTTTTGGGTGAGTAAGAAGTGAACAGAAAGGAGTAGTTTTGTCAACTATGTGTGTGTGTGTGTGTGTGTGTGTGTGTGTGTGTGTGGTGTGTGTGTATGTGTGTGAACTATGTTTATTTTCGTGTGTGTGTGTGTGTGTGTGTGTGTGTGTGTAGGGCACGCGAGTGTGCACCTGTGCATGTGTGTGCATGCACACTTTATCATGTTTCTGTTGTTGCTTTCTTTTGCCTTTCCCACATTTCTGTCACTGCATGTACATGTACCATGCCTGGGACATTATGGGTTTTCTGTCTCTGTGGTACACAAAAGCATGAGCTCACAAACAGACAGTGAGGTGTTTACAGTGAGATGTTTTTTTTTCAGTTATCTTCCATACATTCTCTAGATGTTCTGATGCTTTGTTTACTAATCATCATGATCATTCGCTGAACAAAAAAGAGAGAGAGAGTCCGTGAAACATAGGGTGATAAACTGGCTGCTCAACAAAAATCCATCACCTGGTTTGACAGGGGGGGAAAATTTCATGAAAAAGAAAGAACAAACAGAGAGAGGAGACACATACAAACCTACACACACACAATTTCTGCTGTCAACAAAGAATATGTGCATACCAGCAGTGTGAGCTCAGGGAAACACGTCTCATAGCCTGTCTCCACACTACTTCCCTGGCCAGGTTTATCACTGACATTTATGGCATGCTGCCCTCAGTGCCACTGACATCTCCCCAGGGTCACTTTCCTCCATCAGTTCGTGAACACAAAATTTATTTTTGGCCTATGGCAATGGCTGATTTCTTCTTTAAAAGCAAGGGTGAATTTTTGCCAAAATCCCATGCCGCACCAAAAAAAACACATGATATTCTTCATTATTCAAGATTTTTCTACTGAATAAAAATGCAAGATTTATTTCATACATAAAGAGAAAAAAGTCATTGAGAAAGTCATCAATTTTCTCTTGTGTAATTTGCAGTTTTTGTGTTGTGAAGGAATTTCAGGCCATTTTTTTTTCCATGGCGTAAAAGTCAAGACTTAAAAGTCCACACATAGATACTCATGTGAATAAATATTCATATTTCAGACCACTGTCAGCAATGTGTATTTGTGGTGTCACTCTGTTTTTGACATGGACACGTGCATCAATTTGGCAGTATTAAATCACATTGTTAGGTGGGGCATCTCTGAACAGGATTTTCCACGAGTCTGCTGTAAAGTTATTATGTCTGATATCACATGTCCCAACATTCTATAAAAAGTTGATCAACCACCTCACTGCCTTGAATGCAAATCCAAGCAAAAACTATAACTACCAAACTTTCAGAGAGGTGTACTTTCCAAACCGATTAAAATAATTGAAGTCACTTAAGGCTACAGCCAGCAATGGCCTCCTAAGTGGAATTACTGGAAAGGAAGTCAGAGAGAATGATGAAGTCTTGTTTCCATGCAGAGACCCTCTGAAGTGCAAGGACCAATACTGTAAGCTCAGGAGTGCAGGTGAAGCTGTCTTTGGGAAATTTATACTGTTACCATTTCTGATGGAGCTGTTAGGCAGTTAGCAGTCATCATATTTGGTACAGTTAGAATTCTTTGAAAGAATAGAACAATCAGTATTCTTTGAAAGAACAGAGCAATCAGTATTCTTTGAAAGAATAGAGCAATTAGTATTCGTTGAAAGAACAGAACAATCAGAATTCCTTGTAAGAATAGAACAATTAGTATTCTTTGAAAGAATAAAACAATTAGTATTCTTTGAAAGAATAGAACAATTAGTATTCTTTGAAAGAACAGAACAATTAGTATTCTTTGAAAGAATAGAGCACTTAGTATTCTTTGGAAGAATGGAAACTGGGAACAAAGCTTGGCAAGAAATGCCTTGCATGCCAGACAGCTGGTGGAGTCTTTGTGATGAGACACCAGCTCAAAGCGGATCTCCAGGGTGTGGAAAGTCCATGAGCAGTTATCAGGAAATTTTGATGGATCACATACGATATCACAGACTATGTTTACACTGTTCAGACGGGAAAGACACCACTTACCAAAGGCAGAATGGAACACAGGTTGTCTTCAAATTTCTTAGGGAATTTTGCGTCATACACAGGCTTTTGAGGTTCCAAAAAGAGGTTCAAACACTAACTGTAAGAAAGCTTCAGCCAATGCTTTAAGAGGGATGGGCTCCCCTGCCTCTGCATCCAGACAGTATACAGGAGTGGTGCAGAAACCCCCAGAACACAGTCAAAACCCTTGATGGTGGATGAGATCAAAGAGTTTTGAGGGAGGAAAGTCTTGCAGAACCACACACAACACAGCCTGGAGTGAATCACAGCTCTCCGAAGATGGAGAAGAGCTTCTTTTCAACACCCCAGTCCATATGTGCCATATCCTGAAAAAATGGTCACTACTTTCTGACGAGAAGATTGTAAGTGCAGGATGTGACTTTTTTAATTTAGTTTTTGATCCAAGAAAAAAAAAATGTGGCTTCCTTCACAGCTGGGATGGTAGATTTACCCATAAATTTCAGGGTCAGCAAAATATTGTCATTTGGTAGACAAAAAAAAAAAGTAACATGATTTTCCTCGACCCACTGTCAGATCTTTTCTACGCAAACTTGGAGTTGACGTATGCCAGAACATGATATGTGCCTCCTACTGCATAGAGTGCACAAAGTTAACTGTAAAGTACTGATTTTTTTTTTCTCTTTGATAGGTGCTTTTAAACAGCTTGAATCTGCTGCGGAGCAACTCTGTGTGGACGACCCTTCAGTCAAGCATTTTGGCAGAGCCAGTCATGTGGTGCATGAAATAAAGCACTTGAAATACAAGTCAGTCACTGAAAACCTACTGAATAAAAATTCCAATTCATGTAAACTGTCTCTTATAATCAAGTCTAAGCACCATCTACGCTTTTGTGATTATTATAACAAATATCAGAAACTGAGAGAAAAAAAAAAAAATGACAATACATTTTTATTTTATCGTTACCTGAACTACAGAGCTGTGAACACATATCAACACTTCTGAAAAGTTATATCGCAAAGTGACAGAAATACTCCGGCTGTTCCATTCGGTCTCATATCGGAGTGCAAGGAAATTAAATCTTTTAAAACACTCTTACAATTTTCATAAGGGTCACGCACCATATCTAAGACTGTATGCTGAACAGTCATTACTTATGAATAAAAATTATCACTGGATAGAGCTGTGTTTATAACATACATTATCTTATGTTCAAGGCTTTGTCAGTGCATGTATTGTCAATCATAAAATGTCCTCTAACTGACTGCTGAGACTTGCACAATGTGAGATGTATGCACCATGCAACAGACTCTACATATCTCTTGTGATTTAATTCTGAAGTTTAAAAAGAAATGTATGGGTTTCATCTTACATGATACTTAATCAAAAAAAGAATGTTTTTGTCACTGTTGTTTTAATAAATTAATGTAGACTCGTCTTTCAAGGAGGATTTCCATTTCACTTGTGCAGGCTTTGTTTTCCCATTTCATGGGCTTTCTGAACTCCCTCTGCACCACCTTCTTAAAAAAAAAAAAAAAACAGGGACAAAGTCTAAACTGTAGGGACCCATGACAGACGTCAGCTGACATAATCACAATGAAAACAAATTTTACATGTAATTCTTCGTGAGTCTGCCAAAAACAAGGACAAACAAGTAACAATACATATTTGTTTATCATTATAAATAATCAAAAGACAATACAATACATTTTTGTTTATCATTATAAATAATCAAAAGACAATACAATACATTTTTGTTTATCGTTATAAATAATCAAGAGACAATACATTTTTGTTTATCGTTATAAATAATAAAAAGACAATACAATACATATTTGTTTATCATTATAAATAATCAAAAGACAATACAATACATTTTTGTTTATCATTATAAATAATCAAAAGACAATACAATACATTTTTGTTTATCGTTATAAATAATCAAGAGACAATACATTTTTGTTTATCGTTATAAATAATAAAAAGACAATACAATACATATTTGTTTATCATTATAAATAATCAAAAGACAATACAATACATATTTGTTTATCATTATAATTAATCAAAAGACAATGCAATACATATTTGTTTATCATTATAAATAATCAAAAGACAATACAATACATATTTGTTTATCATTATAAATAATAAAAAGACAATACAATACATATTTGTTTATCATTATAAATAATCAAAAGACAATACAATACATATTTGTTTATCATTATAAATAATAAAAAGACAATGCAATACATATTTGTTTATCATTATAAATAATAAAAAGACAATACAATACATATTTGTTTATCATTATAAATAATCAAAAGACAATACAATACATATTTGTTTATCATTATAAATAATAAAAAGACAATACAATACATATTTGTGTATCATTATAAATAATCAAAAGAGAATGTGTTTTGTCTTGTAACTTGTTTGTCCTCCTTTGTGGCTGACTCGCTAAGAATTATTCTTAAAATTTGTTATAATTTCTGTATGCAGTCACTTCACTTTGAAAATAACAACGAAAACAGTCTGAAAGAAACATAGTGGGAAAATGGGTTGTGGAACAATGATGCCGGCAGATCCTGGATTGCTTCAGAAAGATAATGCAAAAAATTACTCCACTGATTTGAACTAAACTGGGTGGAAAGATCTAATGTGACCCAACCACAAATTCTGACTGGAGTTATATACATGCTGCCTCATCTTCACAGAGTCTCTACTGATCTCTTAATGCGTTTGTCACATACAACGCCGTAATCTACTTGATTTACTTTTCAATATTTGCAGAATCATATCATTTAACTTTTCAAGTGATAGGAAAAGTTATACATTTAGTTATTAAACTTTCCAAATAATGGACGTGTCATGGATGGCATCTTTCAACATAGCCCTTTTGGAAAAATTACGTATTTTAGCAAACTGCTGCAAAACTCTAGGCCTCACATTTTGGGAACAGGTCAAATAAATAAGGTATGCAAGTGTGAAACCTCAGCCCGATAGTCATTCAAAAAAGAAAAAAAGAAAAAAAAAAGAAACACCACTTACGCCTGTCACCAGTGAGGGCCATCGGGGGCTTTCTGTCACACAGGTCACGCAGGACAGGTCTGCTTTGCAGGCTCTGCCTCTGCTCTTCACTCAGGGGCGTCGCAAAGAGTTCAGCTGTGACAGTTCCACTTCTCTGCCCCTGAAGTAAACAGCCACATGTTGAATAAGACTGTATTTTATGTTGTAGGTACTGTAGTAGAAAGAAACTCTTGAAAAAGCCTGACAGCACGTCTTCTTATGAAACAACAATAAAACCACTGTTTCTTTTGTGCTTTATGAACTATATATATTAGAAAGCATGCTTCTCCTTGTTTTAGTCAACAGCAATATTACAAGATTCAGTAGTATAGTTAAAACTATATAATGGTGTTTTCTTCAACTCAGCACAGAATTACTATAAGTTGGCCATGCAATAAACTGAACGACCAAAGGAGTCACAAAACTCACAACAACAATAAAGAAGACTACTGAGTTGCTGGTTTTCTTTCCTAATTCCATTGTATGCACTGCTTTT
This sequence comes from Conus canariensis, assembly GCA_033310375.1. Taxonomy (NCBI): domain Eukaryota; kingdom Metazoa; phylum Mollusca; class Gastropoda; order Neogastropoda; family Conidae; genus Conus; species Conus canariensis. The sequence goes on from CM065739.1 coordinate 12,695,411, forward strand.
ACCATTTGATTCTAGCTTCCTAATACACAACATGTATCAGAATACACAGACTTCGCTCACACTGTGTTGTGCCATTCCCTCTTAGTCTCGATTCTTCTCTTTTTGTTGCCTCTTTCTTGCAGCTAATTAATTAATTGCTGCTGATATGCTGACTCTTCTAATTTTTGAAAAACAAATTCAATGGATGCAGCTTATACACCAGTGTGCCTTGTAGCCTGAAAATTATGACAACGTATCAAAGATCTTTGTCTGATAGAAAAACCTGACAGAACGAAAATATGTTTGAACTTGAACAGATTTAATCAAAGGTACGGGCCCCCTGAACTCCAGGTCTGTCTTGTCTTCTTTGACTTGACCGCAAAAAACCATGACAAGCAAACTTAAAACGGAGCCAGTGAGACAGCAATCCCCTAACAGAATTTCCTTTCAGTTCTGCTCACATTAGCAATTAAGTGCTGAAAACATGCAGGGCTCCCCCTCAGCTGCTGGTGATGAGGGTGGGTTCACCCCCTATCTGAAATTCTAGAGGGTATTTTCACCCTCACTTTCAAACTTTAGAGGGTGATTTTATTAAGACTTGCCGCAACTTAAACAATATCTACAGCATACTCTTGGTGACTGGTCTCTGTACCAAATGCACAGAACATGTGCAGTTTCTTTTCATACAAAGTAGTGTACCAAAGAATCATTCATACAACAAAAATGAACACACCAAACACTAGCAAATTCTCTTTATTTTTCATTTTTCACTTTGTGGTTTTCTCAGGTTTGTGTGTGTCACTGTGTGTGGTGTGTGTTTGTGTGTGTGTGTGTGCGTGCGGGGTGGCGTGCGCGTGTGAGTGAGTGACTGCTGTTTAATTTTACTTTAATATCACTGTGTGATCAGAGTCGGTACACCTGCTGTACTGCTTGTTCAAGTTGTTGCTCAACTGGCGGCAAAAATATGTCCGCCTGTAGTCTCTTGGTCGTGAAGCTGACACATGGTCCTTGCTGTTGTCATGGCAACTCAAGGCTGACTTTTGAAAATTTGTCGACCCAACAACAAACGGATTTTGCTAGTACAGACTGGAAGTCGATGTCTGGCTTGCCGCCGTGCACACTGTGCAGATCATTTTTGGCCGAGTGCATACCAAGTCTAATTTGAGCCATGGAAACTCTTGAACCCATGCTTTTCTAAAAGTTCCATGATTCTTTACGATCTTCTGATCTGTCGTCTTCTCCTCAGTTTTAGATTTTTTCCGTTCACTGTCACGGTCTTCCTCTGTATTGTTGTCAGGATTTGGTTTTCATTTCAACCACTGGTGAAGTACAGACGCCATTTTTGCCGGTCGCAGAAAAAGAGAAGCCAGACTCTTTGAATGAGACAGTGCCACCATTCTCTTAGGGGCCAGATAATTGACCAATGAAAAACACGCATCTAAACTAAAGCGATGACGCGCAGCTATTTTTATTGCAGCCTGTTGGTCAAGACTTCGTGGTCTCGTTGTGCAAATGGGCAACACAGACACGCTCGACGCAAGAAGCGTGGCTATTTTTACTGCGGTCGGTTCTGAGAACTTGCGGTCACACAGAGCACACGGTCAGCCTGAACAAACAGCAAACGCTTTCAACGAACTCTGTGAGGGTGATTCCACCTCCAGATTTTAATTTTAGAGGGTGAAGCTCACGCGTGAAACACAATTCTAGGGGGTGAAATAAAGTTCTAGTGCGTGAATGACGCGCATTCTGCACGTCATGGGGAGCCCTGAACATGATACAAGCAAATTCCCCCTCCCTCCAACTCTTCCCAAAATCATGTAGTTAAAAATCCCCCCTCTGGCCTCCGCCTTCACATCAAACTCCCTGGCACACCCACACAATCTCAAATCTGTGCATAGTTAAGATATTTTTAGATGATATACCCATTTTTCTTTCTTCAAATGTTCATCTTTGTTGAATAACATTTCACAGGCCTATTTACAGAGCCTTGAGGTCACTTTGATAACTTTAACCAGTATTTCATGACATACACTCTCACAAAAAAGAGTGACAGAGAGAGAGACAGGGAAACAGAGACAGAGACAAGGACAAACACAGAGCACCAAAGACTCACACTGAACCCAGTTATCATGCTCTGAAGACTCTCCCTGGTCAGGCTTGCAGGTACCATTAACAGGTAACACCTCCGTTTCACCTTCACCACCGCCATCTGCACGACCACAAGGTTATTAGGAGTTATGAGTTCAGTCATCCAACCACTAAATAATCATAACCTTTCCTCACCAGATCAAAAGCATCCTTTGGGTTTAAACAGGTTTTAGTCATAATGACCAAGCGCTGCCTAATTAAGAGATTACACGCTATCAGGGGTACCATCAATTCATGTGACCTGGCCATAAAACTGACATAAATGGTTCTCAAAACTTTCTACGCCTGAAAAACTACATTTCCCAGGCCGAATATTACAAGCTGGGAAAAGAGTTGGGGGGAGGGTCCATCTGAATGTTTGCAAAAACAGGAGAAAGGATGGGATTCTACAAAAAAAAACAATCTGCATGGTCTTATTAATCAAACTCTGTTCTCGAATCCTTGATCATTATATTCATTACGCCTATACTATTCCCCTTTGAGAGGATGGGATTCTTAACAAATAAAATAAAATTTTAAAAAATCTGCATGGTCTTATCTAATCCAAATTTGTTCTTGAATTCTTGATCATTACACTCATTAAGCCTGTACCGTTCCCCTTCGAGAGGATGGGATTCTTTTAAAAAGAATTTTATCTTAAATCTGCATGGTCTTATCTAATCCAAATTTGTTCTTGAATCCTTGATCATGACACTCATTAAGCCTATACTGTTCCCCTTTGAGAGGATGGGATTCTACGAACTTGATCATTACACTCATTAAGCCTATAGATACCATTTCCCTTTCTTCATGCTCAGCTTAGGTGCTGAACAATGTAACGTCCCACTCAAAAATTTCTTGACCTTGTTCTCACATGATGACCAGCTGAATAACAGAGTGCAACTTCAGCAGTAATTGTAAAAGCAAAGATGGTCTTTCATGATGACTAAATCTGCTTTTGACCAATGTGAACGGGGATCACATTTTGTTGGGTACAAGTCAGTAAGTTACCTCTTGTTTAAGAGCTGAGAAAACCTTGGCCCTAAGTGTTACATTGCAAGAAGTTTGGCGATCATTGCCGACACCATTCTAACAAGGCAATTTTCCGACATTTTATGTGGTAGATTTCTGGCCTGAGTCTGAAAAGTGGCACCCATGAAGCCCAAATTCAACAGCACAAAATTTTGCTGACCCTGAGAGATGAAATCAGGTTTTTAAAAGGCCAGACTGTATCTGAAAAGTGGCACCCTGGGCTACACTCTTCATTTATCTGACCTGTACAAACAGGATTACATGATAAAAGAACTCATGGTTTACAGTAATGCACAGATTTTTTTTCATCTGTACTTGACATAATCAGGGTTTACACTCGAGCTTATTCACTTGCACACAGCGTAACTAAAGTTTACACAAGTGTTTGTTACAGTTCAACAGCAGAAGAAGGATCTAGACAGGTGTTCATTCACCTGACCATATCATTTACATACATGTTCATTCACTTGCAAAATCATACCTAAAGTCTACACAGGTACTTCTTACAATTCACAGCTAGACAAGGATCTACATTTGCTTAATCAACTGGCCATGACATTTACGTACATGTTTATTCACCTGACACACCACCTAAGGGTGAAACACATGCTCAATCACATGACTAATGAACAACTGGAAGTTCACACCCCCTGTATAACACCTGTTCAAATGCCAAGGTTCTACATCAGCATTTATACTACAAAGTGCAAAGTAATGCTTACTCAATACATAATACAAAACACACCGATAAATCTTAAGTAAAGTTTTGTTCATATTTCTAAAACAAAATAGACAATGAAATGCAAGAAACGATACTTTCCAGATGGCTAACTGTGCCGTCAAAAAAAAGCATATTTCTGTTTCTCCCTCAAGCTCTTCTTTACCAAATCTTTTGACACGTGTCAGACAACCCATGGCGTCACTATCTCCTGCTCTCATCCCAGAGACAACTAGGAAGTCTACAGTGAACTCTTTGTGTTACAGTGAAATGGTGTGCAAGTACGTGTTTGTGGAGACGTGTCACCTGAGAAAGCCCATTTTATAGTATTTAACCCAGGATTAGGAAGTGTTGATCCGTTTGTGTGTCTCTTGTCTGTCTTTGTGCTCATTTGAACTTTTCTTCAAGCAGAATAGAAACTATATTTCTAATTCACTCTCACATCAGAAGAGAAGCCAGTGCATGACTCCGCATTCCCAGTGAGAGTGGAATGTTTGATGGGTGCATGAGCGTGTATGAATGCAATAACAACAGTGTTGTGCATGAGTATGTATGAGCATGTATGAATTGAATGATAACAGTGTTGTGCTAAGACCTAGTTTAACATCAGCAAATTTATGAAAGCAACGCCATCACAATTTCCCCCAAACTGGACAGTATGCCTCTAATGAATATGAATTTCTCGAGTACAAAATTTGTCCAGACAAGATGCTTTTTCGGCGAGATGCCCAACAAGCCCAAAACTCATCAAAACAAGTGAATTATTTTCTGCGACTTGCCCAGCTGGGCAAGTGAGTAAAAGAAGTTATTGTTATGCCCTGGTCAATTTTTCTACCTTATCTTGGTGCTATGTTATGGCTTACCGGAGGAACACCTTCAGTGAAGTCGAAGACTGTCTTGGAAGGCTTCATTTGCTCTTTCTTGAGGTTATCCCTGTCTTTGGACACCATGTACAGCTGGTCCCCCTTGCTGTAGGCCAATTCTTTAGCCTGCCCACCCTCAGGCAGGAGATGCACCCACTGGCCCTCATCCGTGGCCCCTGGAGACATTCTCCCTCTCCCTCTTCCTCCTCCTCTCTGAAATCAGTTTAGTAAGTCATGGAGCTGCCAATATTGCAACATATCACAAACACAACAGTGAGGGTTAGACATTTGTTTTTTTTCATTTTTCCCTGACCTACCCCATCAGATAAACATAGTTTTACCTGCGCCCAGGGGAAGGCCCTGCCCTTCAATTGGCCATAATGTAGAATTCTCTAAAGTACTAAATGATGCAGAAACAGGAAAGCAGTTTGTCACTGTTTGTCATTTTGTCAGTTGTGCTCTGGCGAATTCTTCACCAATTTTGTATGTAAACAAAAGCAAAAGAAAAGATTTTAGATGTGGTAAACATATCTGCCAATTTGATCTACCCTTTTCCTAAAATCATAAAAGGAAAAAATAAAATAAAAAGTTTCCTCACTGAATGCATCTGACTGGCCCGGCTTGAAGATTCATTCATCTGCTGAGAATAGTACTTTCAACATCATGGTACGATGCAGACTTGCTTTCACATCATGTAATCAAAATATGGCTACGACCAATAAAGAAAACAAGAATGGATTCAGTTTGTAGTCAAGCACTAATCAAGCTATTATACCGTCGCTGTATTTGTTTGATTTCAGCATCACTGTTTTCAGTCAAGTTTTGATACTTCAGCCAGTTTCAAGATCACTCATAATTCCATGCTTTTCAATAGATCAGCCAGATTCAATTATCTTAAACACACACACACACACACACACATGTACGTACATGCACACTCAAGCTCAGAGACAGTAAACAAGCAAGCAAACTAGTATTGATGCCCCCTGCGGCCCGCAAACCACAGCCTAGTCACTGGCTGTTCTTGGTCAGGCAGTCTTTGTGATTTTGCGAAACTTCTGCCTGTTCTGTTCATTTTGCTTACAATTACTCCTCACTCATTCCTGTTTGTCCTCCACTCCCACCCACCCAAATTATTTATCAATTTATTTAGAGATGGTAACTCTACCAATACAGTGAAAGTAAAATCTATCACATAAAAAGTTAGGTGACACAAGATCTGTGCTGATGGAAGCCTTTCTGACAAGATTCTTGCTGGCCATATGAATTACATCTCAGATAGATCTACTGATTCAAATATTTCACTGAAGTCAAACTGACTGGACTGAAACTTCCTGGATCACTCTTTGTAACTCACGTTGCTAACATGAGCTTTCTATCACTCTGCGAAAGCTTCCACATCCATACATTTACTTAAAACAAACAAAACTTCACAGGTATGATAATTCTTTACTTTAAAAAATGTTGGAAGAATGTTTTTGATCAGGCAGTCTGGATTACTCTTTGAGGTTTTGCAAGCTTCTGCCATTTCCATTCATTTTTCTAATGCTTACAATTACTCCTCACTAATTCATTCCCCCAGCCCCCCCCCCCCCCCCCACCCCCACCCCTTTCAGTTATTATTTGGCAACTCTTATCTTTCTCTTAAAAAAAAAAATAAATAAAAAAATAAATATATATATATATATATATATATATATAGGTAGAATATCATCAGGTCATTCAGCCTTGATTTACCTAACTTTTGGGAATTGAGTAACTGGTAAACACTATTTTAGGTCTAAGTCATACACAGTGTGGAGAGAGAGAGAGAGAGAGAGAGAGAGAGAGAGAGAGAGAGAGAGAGAGAAAGGCTCAACCAACTTGCACAGCTGCCTCGCTATCACATTCACACAATACATAGCACAGAAAACAATTTTATTTAAGGCTGCTACTAGTGACATTGAAGGTTGTTTTTTTGAAAATTCACCTGTCTAGTTGTACTTTATTGTGTCTGTTTCTTTGCCCTTTTTGATGGGCATTTATCATGTATACTGGTCAATTCTTTTTAAACACATAAAATTACAACTCACATTGAAGACTGCATGATTTCCTCATGGCCATTTCGCAAAATGTCACGCCGACAGTCATTTCTTACATGTCTGTTGCTGAGAACTGATCTAGGCCTTGTTCACAAATAAGGGAACGACATACTAGGCCGGTACCTTCATCTTGTTCATAAAACAATGCCTGGCTTCGCGATGGGAAGGTCCTTTCCTTCTGTCCAATCACTGTAAAGAAAGCACTCTCTGCTGCCTTTTTGCATGAACCAAACTGAACATCCTCCCCCTCCCGCCCCCTCCTTCCCCTTCTATTATTCCAACAACCACTTCCTTGCCCATTCCCGTTCCCTGACCCAAGCAGCAAACCATTTCGCCTTTCTTCCCCCAGCAAAACTGAGCAACTGTATTTTAGCTAGGACCGCGAAATCTGCAGGTCGATGAACCTTCCGTTGTTTGTCATGGCGACCCGATCATTATCATTTTTAAGAACAAGTCCAACAAGCCCCCGCTTCAATCCCATCCTCATCCGCCAGACACGCTACACAGTTGAGCGACCATCTGAGTACAGCATTAGTTAAAACGTTTCAAGTCCACCACTTGGCATAATATTGAGACGGTTCACTGATTTTCAGTCTTCAGCAAGGCACACTAAACTTCGATCGCCCCAAGCGACGTTGAGTGAACGAACATCTTTATCCTTGTCTCCTTGGCTTGTTCTCTCTGCTTCTCAGCCCGCACGCAATGACTAAGGCGATAAAACATTGAGACAGACTTCTGCGACCGGGCTCCCTACCTCTTTCCGTCTATGATTGAAAACTCATGGTGCTGGAAAGAACAGCGTCCACAATGATATATGGAAGATTTGACAGGAAAAGATAAAAGAAAGAAAGAAAAATTAAACTCTTGACTCGTGACATCAGCTAGGAATGATAGGACCCATTCGTGTACAAATTGTCACCATGAACATGACTTACATATTTAAAAAAATAAATGAATAAATGAATACGAGCGTGTGGCTATTCAGATTATCAACTGGCTACTGCGCGCGCGCGCGCGCATACAGAGAGAGAGAGAGAGAGAGAGAGAGAGAGAGAGAGAGAGAAGAGAGCATTATTTGGCAAAATGTTCAGGCCTGTTAAAATTAACTACACTAAAGAGAAGAGGAGCAGTGTGAACAGTGGGAGGAGGGGGGGGGGGGGTCCCCTTCAAGTCAAGCAGACAAAATCTGAGCCTGTTTATTGACGATTCTGACGTCAACTTATTCACGATTCTGACGTCAACAAAGCAAAACAAAATAACAAAACAAACCACACAACAACAACAAAATTAAACGATCTCAGAGACAGAAAAGACTCATCGTGACTGCGCGAATCAGCGTGAAGGACAGAATGGAGAAGGGGGTGGGGGGAGGGGGGGAAGGGGGAGGGGGGTTCAAAACGATACTGCCCAAAAAAAGAGGAATAAGAAAATCGCACCGGTCTCTCTGACCTCGGGGGCTGAACAAAGAAAAACATCCGCGAACGCGTCATGCTTGGCCAGTCCGGCAGGTCAAAATGCCCTCCCCCTCCCCTCCTCCTCCGCCCCGGACACACGAGCCTGTACAGGCCAACAACAGAGATGAAAATCAAATTCGGCTGTCTTACCCGGTTTCCACGGCCTCGCCTGGCCTCAGTGTGACAAATCGCCACCAAGACGCATATCACCACTATCCAATGTTTCCACATGCTTGCTGATCGAAGCGATTCTCTGCGCTCGCAACTCTGCACAAAATAATCCTCCCTGCTCGTAACCCCGCAACTCTGATTTCTGTGGCGCAGACGAACGGTTTCCAACAACAGCAGACGATTCGCAACTGACGAAGGAAACCACTTCTGGCTGGTCAAAACCAGCTGACAACGGTGCGAACGCGCTGAGGGGAAAGTGGCTTCACGAATTGCCGAGCACGTGTTGTGGCGCGGTTTTCATTGGCCGAGGGAGGCTTATTTGCATAATTTCTGATAACGGAGAGCACGCGGTTGTTTGATGGTGTGACAGTCCTCGTGCCCGGAAGGCGACGAGAAGCCAGCTCTGTGTGTGCGTTGACGTTCTGTTCAGGTTTAACGTCCAGACACACCGTTAGGTGATGTGGCGGACAAGGAAACCTACCATCACCAGATCAACATGAAGATGGATAGTTTGCATGGTCAAGAGGTTAACGAAGAAAGGCCGAGAATACTGTTTACCTGTCCTGCCTTTGAGGGAGGGGGGGGGAAGGGGGGGACGTGGTTCAGAAAGGGTTGAAGGGAGAGAGATGTAGAGGGGAGGGGGAGGCAAAAATTGAAGACCAAGATGCATTTAGATATGACTGAGATTTTCAAAACCCAACTTTATGATATTATACCATCAACAATCCGTTTACTATCGGTGAATTTGTAAGCAGAGATCAGTCAGTGGATTTCAATGACCCTTTTGGTCAGACTAGTGCGCAGAGTTGGTGATATGTTTAAGACTTTCACTACTCTACATTATCGTATGAAAACCACCAACAATCTGCCAGTGCATTTGTAATGGCGCTGTCGAATTTCAAATAACCTCATTTTGACAAAACTGTTGTCCGCACACTTTTGTTTGTTTGCTTCTTGATGTTGTTGTTGTGGTGGTGGTGGTGGTGGTGGTGGTTTTAATTGACAGAATTAATCTTGGGAACATCGACCGTGGTATCAAAGTGTCTTTAACTGAACATCGACTGCGGTATCATGCACGTGTTCAACTGATCATGGATTGTGGTATTATGCATGTCTTTAACTGATCATGGATTGTGGTATTATGCATGTCTTTAACTGATCATGGATTGTGGTATTATGCATGTCTTCAACTGATCATGGATTGTGGTATTATGCATGTCTTTAACTGATCATGGATTGTGGTATTATGCATGTCTTCAACTGATCATGGATTGTGGTATTATGCATGTCTTCAACTGATCATGGATTGTGGTATTATGCATGTCTTCAACTGATCATGGATTGTGGTATTATGCATGTCTTCAACTGATCATGGATTGTGGTATTATGCATGTCTTTAACTGATCATGGATTGTGGTATTATGCATGTCTTCAACTGATCATGGATTGTGGTATTATGCATGTCTTCAACTGATCATGGATTGTGGTATTATGCATGTCTTCAACTGATCATGGATTGTGGTATTATGCATGTCTTCAACTGATCATGGATTGTGGTATTATGCATGTCTTCAACTGATCATGGATTGTGGTATTATGCATGTCTTCAACTGATCATGGATTGTGGTATTATAGCATGCTTCACTGAACAAGGATGGGTATTAGCATGTCTTTAACTGAATCAATTGTGCTAATTATGCAGTCTTTAACGAACATGGATGTGGCTATTGTGCATTTTTTAAAACTGATCATGGATTGTGGTATTATGCATGTCTTCAACTGATCATGGATTGTGGTATTATGCATGTCTTCAACTGATCATGGATTGTGGTATTATGCATGTCTACAACTGATCATGGTTTGTGGTATTATGCATGTCTTCAACTGATCATGGATTGTGGTATTAAGCATGACGTGAGCTGAACAAGGACTGGAGTGTTACGCGTGTCTTTACTGAACATTTCCGCAACACTTTGCGAGTCTTTAACAGAACATGGAGTGCGCTCTTGTGCATTTTTTTAAGAACTGAAAAGACGTTGACTGCAGCATAATGCTTGCCTTTAACTGGATATGGACTGCAGTATCAAGTTATCTTTAACTGAATGTGGGCTGATGTACCAAAATAATTATATTTAACTGAGTATGGATTACGGTCTTATGCTTGTCTTTCCTGAAGACGTGATAGCAGCAGTAGGTACGTGTTTAACTGAGCATGGTCTGTGGTTTTACACATGCCTTTATCAGTGAACGTTACTGGAGCATTATGCATGTCTTTAACTGAATATCGATTGTAGTCTTACGCATGTATTACCGACGATAGCCGCAGCATCATTCGTGTCTTACACCAAACATGGAAAGCATCTTACGTATGCGTTTATTGAGAGTGACAACAGCATTATACTCGAGTGTCTTTATGTGAACATGGACAGTGGTTCTATGCATGTCTTGATTTGAACACGGGCTGCATTCTTATGCATCTTTACAGCACCTGACTGCAGTATAATACGTGTCTTAAACTGAACATAGACAACGGTATTGTGCATGTCTTTACTGAACATGACTGCAGCATGATGCATGATTTTAAGAGGATATGAACTGCCACATTACCTTTTGATGCATCTGTCTTTACTGAACATAATTGGAACATCATGCATGTCTGTAACTGAACATGAACTGTCGTATCATGCATGCCTTTAGCCAACATTACTGCAGCATTAGGCATGTATTTGACTGAGCATGAACTATGATATAATGCATACCTTTAGCCAATATTACTGCAGCACTGGGCATGTCTTTAACTGAACATGAACTATGGTAGAATGCATGCCTTTAGCCAATATTACTGCAGCATTAGGCATGGCTTTAACTGAAGATGAAGTATGGCATAATGCATGCCTTTAGCCAATACTACTGCATCATTAGGCATGTCTTAACTGAACAGGAACCATGATATACTGCATGCCTTTAGCCAATATTACTGCAGCATTAGGCATGTCTTTAACTGAACATGAACTGTCGTATCATGCATGCCTTTAGCCAATATTACTGCAGCATTAGACATGTCTTTAACTGAAGATGAAGTCTAGTATAATGCATGCCTTTAGCCAATATTACTGCATCATTAGGCATGTCTTTAACTGAAGATGAAGTATGGTATAATGCATGCCTTTAGCCAACATTACTGCAGCATTAGGCATGTCTTAACTGAACATGAAGTATGGTACAATGCATGCCTTTAGCCAACATTACTGCAGCATTAGGCATGTCTTAACTGAACATGAAGTATGGTATAATGCATGCCTTTAGCCAACATTACTGCAGCATTAGGCATGTCTTAACTGAACATGAAGCATGGTATAATGCATGCCTTTAGCCAATATTACTGCAGCATTAGGCATGTCTTTAACTGAACATGAAGTATGGTATAATGCATGCCTTTAGCCAATATTACTGCAGCATTAGGCATGTCTTTAACTGAACATGAAGTATGGTATAATGCATGCCTTTAGCCAATATTACTGCAACATTAGGCATGTCTTAACTGAACATGAAGTATAGTATAATGCATGCCTTTAGCCAATATTACTGCAACATTAGGCATGTCTTTAACTGAACATGAAGTATAGTATAATGCATGCCTTTAGCCAATATTACTGCAACATTAGGCATGTCTTAACTGAACATGAAGCATGGTATAATGCATGCCTTTAGCCAATATTACTGCAACATTAGGCATGTCTTAACTGAACATGAAATATAGTATAATGCATGCCTTTAGCCAATATTACTGCAGCATTAGGCATGTCTTAACTGAACAAGGACTGCGGTTTTATACATAGTTTTCATTTGGACCGCGGTATTATGCATGTCCTTACTGAATATAATTGGAACATTATGTGTGAATATGGAGTGCCGTACCACACATGCCTGTTACGTATGTCTCTGACTGAACGTGGACTGTGCTATCAAGCATACAGTGAACACAGACTGTGCTATCAAGCATGTCTTTAAATGAACGTGGACTGTGCTATCAAGCATACAGTGAACACAGACTGTGCTATCAAACATCTCTTTAAGTGAACGTGGACTGTGCTATCAAGCATACAGTGAACACAGACTGTGCTATCAAACATCTCTTTAAGTGAACGTGGACTGTGCTATCAAGCATACAGTGAACACAGACTGTGCTATCAAGCATGTCTTTAAGTGAACGTGGACTGTGCTATCAAGCATGTTTTTCACTAAACATAGACTGTGCTATCAAGCATGTTTTAACTAAGCGTGGACTGTGCTATCAAGCATGTTTTTAACTAAGCATGGACTGTGCTATCAAGCATGTCTTTAACTAAAAGTCGACTGTGCTATCAAGCATGTCTGTAACTGAACGTGGACTGTGCTATCAAGCATGTCTTTAACTAAACGTGGACTGTGCTATCAAGCATGTCTTTAACTAAATGCAGACTGCGCTATGGAACATGTCTTTAACTAAGCGTGGACTGTGCTATCAAGCATGTCTTTAACTAAGCGTGGACTGTACTATCAAGCATGTCTTTAACTAAACGTTGACTGTGTTATCCAGCATGTCTTTAACTAAACGTGGACTGCGCTATCAAGCATGTCTTTAAACGTGGACTATGCTGTCAAGCATGTCTTTAAGCGTGGACTATGCTGTCAAGCATGTCTTTAACTGAACATGGACTGCGCTATGGAACATGTCTTTAACTAAAAGTAGACTGTGCTATCAAGCACACGAGCTGCACTATGGAACATGTCTTTAACTGAACGTGGACTGTGCCATCAAGCATTTCTTTAACTGAACCCAGACTGCGCTATGAAACATGTCTGTAACTGAACATACACTGTGGATTACTGCGCATCTTCAGCTAAACATTGACTGCTGTATCATGCATGACTTTAACATGGACTGCAGTATTATCCATGTTTTTGAATGGACATGGGGCACCAAGCATGTTTTTGACTGCAGAATATGCACTATGGTGTCATACATGTCATTAAGTGAACACAGACTATGGTATTATGCATGGCTTTAACTGAACATAGAATTAGATATTATGCACATTCGTCTGTTTTACATGAGCTGCGGTATTATGCATGGCTTGAACTGAATATGGAATGTGTTATTACGTGCATTTGTCTGTGTAACACAAACTGCAGTGTTACGCATCATTTGGACTGAACATAGAATGCGTTGTTGTGTACATCTGTCCAAGTAAAATGGACAGCGGTATTACGCATGATTTGAACTGAACATAGAAGGCGTTAATTTGAACGTCTGTCTGTGTAACACAAACTGCGGTATGATGCATGACTTGAACTGAATATAGAATGCGTTATAATGTACATGTGTTTGCGCAGCACAGACTGTGGTGTTACGCACCACTTTGACTAAAATTGAATGCGCTGTTTCGTATATTTACCTGTGTTACAGGGACTATGAAATTATGCATGACTTGAACTGAACATAGAATGCGTTATAATGTACATATGTCTGTGTAATATAGGCCGCAGTGTTATGCATGACTTGAACTGAATACGGACAGGGGTATCAAGCATGCTTTTGAATGAACGTGGACTGTGATATTATGCATGTCTTTAGCGAATGTAAATGGGAGTATTGAGCATTTTCAGCTGAATATGGACTGTGGCATCAAATACGTCTTAAAACTTGACATATAGACCATGACAGGGATATAAAACATGTTCTTTATTAAACATGGATTGTGGTATTGTGCATGTCATTCTAACTCAGTGAACATGGGGTGCGCTGTTCTGTACTCTGTCTTCAACTGAACTTGGACTGCATGCGTCTTTTGCATGCGTATCATGCATGAAGTGGCTTTAGGCACAAATTAAAAGCGAAAGGAGAAATGAGTAACTACACATACTTCTCCTTGGCTCCTTTCCATAGATATGCCATTCCGTAGCGGCTGTCCCAAAGTCACGACATGACCTCGTAATTGGGAGCATCCGTGGGGCACGTTGGTACGAAGACCCACGCCCCAAATTCTCTGTTGAGTCAGGCGTAACCAGTCACGGGAGGGAAAGGCCCGGCGGTCAAACCCTTTCAAAACCAACGGAGCATATCCAGTGAGACAAACCAAACACTATCACGGGCAGAACAATGGGGTGAAACTCGCAAAGAAAAATTATTTCGTCTCGTCCACACAGGGGAGAAGAAAGGCCGTAAGGATGGCACAATCACTTTTTAAGACAGAGAGCGGGTTATCACACCGAACGTTCACAAACTCGACCTTGGGGAAGATGAAAAAGTATGTTTGTGCTCTGGCAACGTAGACAGGCGGTGATGTCAGCTAAACATGCGACGTCATCATCGGGCCATCTTTGTAAAATAGCGACACAAAAGAACTTGACAAGGGAGTATCATTGGCCCTGGATTCTGGGCAATATCAGGCGATTTTGTGCACACTACGACAATGCCGAGAGTTGCTGGCGAGGTGTATGCAAGGGAAACGGGACAGGACCAGTCTCAGTGACGATACCCCACTGAAAGGGGCCATAGGCCAAATTAAAAAAAATTAATGGTCGGGTGAACATGCAGATAGTGTGCGCGTGCACTTCAGTGGAGTGATGTGTATATTGGATGGTAAACGTAGCTGGTAGCTAGCTGTGGATAAAAGAAAGAGAGAGGAAAGGAGATTTCTGTCCCAAACAGGATGTTTATGCATATATGACAACGCTAATCAGAGCTGGTGGAGATTTCATACTGGTGTCGATAATTGCTTGTGTGTGTGTGTGTGTGTGTGTGTGTGTGTGTGTGTGTGTAGGGACTGTGTGTGTGTGGTGTGTGTGTGTGTGTGTGTGTGTGTGTGTGTGTGTGCGCGTGTGCGTGCGTGCGTGCGTGCGTGCGCACACACACGTGTGTGTATGTGTGTGTGTGTGTGTGTGTGTGTGTGTGTGTGTGTTCATTTTTCTCTATTTTCATTTACAAGATAGAACTGCGTGTGTTCTTTTGTATAAGTAGGCTAAAGAGAGGCCTAGATTAGAGGTCGTTTCAATGAGAGAATTATGAGTTACAACTCCTTAAATGTGTTTTAGCAAATGCAGGACACTGTCTTCAAAGTGGAGGGAGATTGTCAAGGGAGCGAAATCTCTCACAAAAAGCTTTATACGTTTTTGACGACAAGAATTTTGAGCATGGTGGAGAAGTGGGTAATTGACCGATTAGCAGTAGCGCCCTCACCTAGCGTAGATGTTCGAACTGTGTGAAGGAGGTCGACATTTTTGGGTAGATAAGTGTCAGGCGACCGCAGTCAGCGAAGGTGGTGAGGATCCTCGAGTGCGAACTTTTCCTCTGGTTGTGAAAGGGAGATAAATTATCCACTCGGACCTCGGAGCACCAAGTGGGTTTTAGGGGCTCACTCAGTTGAAACTGTTCAGTAAACAGACCAAGCCCAGTCAGTTGAAGAACAGGAATCTTTTGCTTGTTCAGTTGGTAATTGCTGTAAGGCACTGTGTTGATGCTGTTGTCAGGCTGGTTGGAATGCGTGTGGACGACGTTGTCGTAGCTTTTTATACGATAATTACTGTGTGAAAGTGACCCCTAAGTCGTCCGGAATTTTCGATGTCCATTAGGCGAGTAATGGTTGTTTGCAAAGCTGTTGTGTAGGATTGTGTGTAAATACGATGTGTGGAAGAATACAGTTCAAGAGGAATTCATTGTGGACGTGAACAAGGTGGTAGAGAAGCAACCTGGGCAGGTAATCAGTCCTACAGTTGCACCATTTATCATCAGCAGGAATTTCTGCCTTTGCCTGACCTTAAGTTTTGAAAGTCATGATGACAATTTTCAGCGCGCTTTCAGTTGCGGTTAAAACTGGTTCGAGACGAATTTTAAACTCTTGTGTCCTTCAGCAAATTTTCGTTATGTGCCCGTTTGTGGGTAGAAAATTTAATGCTTGTTTTTGTTGGCTTGTTGTTGTTTTAATGATTTTCTTTACGTTGAAATGACACTCACACCACCCCAAAATGACATGACAGAGACATGACGAGACTTAAGGCAAGATACACGTTTCCCTCCGCCTCCCCCCCCCCCCCTTTTTTTTTTTTTTAAATTTATGACGATATGGACACTGCCAGTGAAGTGACTATGACAGAAGCAGTCATGTAACTTATACAAAGAAGGATGAAATGAAGCAGGTTACACGGTAATTTGGAGGGGAGGGGGGGGGGGGGGGGCGGAATCTACAAACCGATTATCAGTTTTACTTCATTCCTGTTGAATATACGAACGTTGGAAATAGGAAAACGAAGAAAAACGGGGAGAGACAGACAGACAGATAGACAGATGGGTCTGGGACGGAAAGGGGGGGGGGGGGAGAGAGAGAGAGAGAGAGAGAGAGAGAGAGAGAGAGAGAGAGAGAGATGCAAGCTTACGAACACAAA
>CM065739.1:12727259-12792259 GCA_033310375.1 Conus canariensis
AGCGTGCCATGTCATTTTTGGTGGGTCATGCTCATGCAAGTAAGTGATGCAGATGGTGACCTCTTTTACATATCTATGTTCCAGCTGTTGAAATCATAAGCCTGTCACAATACAACAGTTTCGTAGAGACTATTCTTTCACCACTTTATTGATTTCAAACTGTGAAACAATTTGTTGAAGTGACCTACATATACTTAACACAGAGTTTTGAATCAGCAAAATACATATGCTTTAAAAAGTTCGGTGAATGTTGTAGACATATACAGCCCTCTGTTCCCAAAGAAATATCAGTCTATCGACAAGTTTATGTCTGTATGTCATTGTGTAGGACAGGCCACATCACAGTCAAGTCCGAGACATGATAATGTTGCATGAGGTCTGCCGCTTCCACCTCTTTTCCTGTCTTGTCTCAGTACATACAACACACGAAAAGTTCTCATAGCAGCTCGATCTTGAAACCCTTGACAAAAAGATAAACGTTTGGCAAAGAGCCCTGGCCCCTCATTTCACTGTTTATCATCTATCCCAAGGCATCCCACCATTCTGATTCATTATATGCATCTGTGCCAACTTGAATTTGTGAAATAACAACTCTGTCCCCATAATCTTGTGCCGGAGCACATACTTTCACATATGTGTGATATCCTTTGGGTATACAGAGATATTGGCACGTCCTTTGAAAAGCGTGACATTCTTCAGAAGTAAGCCTACAGATAATGATGTGCGCATGGTTTGACAAGCATATCCCTTACCAATACAGAGAATGATGTGTACATGTTTTATCAAGCGTGATATCCTTTAAAAATACAGAGAATGATGTGCACATGTCTTGTCAAGCGCGATATCCCTTGCGAATGCAGAGAGTGATGTGCACGTTCTGTCAAGGTGCTTGACAAGGTAACTTCCCCAGGTATGTAGAAATCGACGTGCACATGTTTTGACAAGTGTGATATCTGACATAAAGTTGATGATAAGAGTTGTTTACTCTTTGTTAACAATGAATTCTTCAGATCAGCCTTGTGACCATCATCACGAATTCATGTTTTGAAATTCATGTGTTGTTTAATAAACTGTCAACCTAACTTTACAAAATCGTACAACCATTTGAAAAATGAACGTTTTGTTCTTTCCTTTCTTTTTTCTTTCTTTCTTTTCTTTTTTCTTTTAAACAACTATTTACATTATTTACGATGGGTTTTCTTTGGTATGGTCAATCTATCCCATTGGGATGAGCCGTGTTGGAGTATACTTTTGCCTGGTCTGGTTTATCATCAACGGTGCTTTTGGGTTGTACACAAACTTCCAATTACTTATTACCGAATCTTCCTCACTTTTCAACAAGTAGGTCAAACAGGTGTTTTCATTCTTTCATTAGTGAAATTCTTCTCTTTTTTTTTTAGTATCAGTACTGTGACTCCGCTTACATACGGATGCTTTCTTTATATTTTTTCTTCTTCTGAAGACACAGTCATCTGAGTAACCTTGCTCTGCACCCCATCTCCTATCCCAGCTGATATGTTGGTCATTTGCGTCAGCCTTTGGAAAGGTCCAGTATGAATCTACCCCATTGTCTAGGAGGCGACCTTAGCTTAGTAGCCATGGGCTTTTGATGCCTGTGGGTGAGCAGGTGTCGATGGATGGAGAAAAAGAGGTAGTTGTCTTGTGTGCGACCCAACGGCAAATACGTTGTGTGTGTGTGTGTGTGTGTTGGGGGGGGGGGGGGGGGGGGGAGGGCGGTATATGGTATCCGTGGTTGCGCCTGTCATGCGTCATGTGTGTGTGTTCCACATACTGTGGTGGAGGGAAAGGGAGGAGGGAAGGGGGGGGGGGGTTAAGAAGTCGTGGTATGTCTGCTTGTCCATTATCTTACTAATACTTTTATGCAATATGCTGGGGGGGGGGGGGGGGGGGGGGGGGGTTCGCCGATTGTTTTTTTCTCTTCAGCATTTTCATCCTGGTCAGTCTTACATACAGCACAATCATTTTGATTTTCAAAACCAATCACCATGATCATAGTCATTGTTGTTTCTGAATAACTATGTAAACTTCTGGACATTCATTCTCTACACATACACACACACATGCGCACGTACACATAAATGCACGCACACACACATGCTTGCACGCAAGCACCACACACACACACACGTGTACCTCCATATACGCAGGCATACACACATATATGTGCACGTACAAATGCGCACATCCATGCATGTATAAGCCTACACAAGCCCACAGTTCACACAGACACACAGACATGGGCCCTTGCCCATCATTCCAAGAACACACACTTACACACGCAAGCAATGATTGTAGTGGCGCAGACGATGTTAGGTAGGTACTGATCAGCGCGTTGGGCTAAAGCGATGGTCAGGCATCTGCAAAGTCGTATGCAAGTGACCTTCGTCTTACATCCTTTCATCTTAGTCAGCGATAAATCGTTCGCAATGTGGCATTGAAACTTAGCAGATGTGGTATAGCATATACGGACAAGTCCGCTCGCAGCGACACCTTGATGAAACTGAAACCAAAGCCTCTGCCGACGCCATGCTATGGGTCGCCACAGGTCCAAGATATAAAATAAAGGGCAGCCCCCCCCCCCCTCCCCCCCCCGCTCGCAAAAAAGTGCGAGGAATTAAGGGGGGCGGGGGGTGGGGGGCATACAAAACAGACTCAATCCCCTCTCACCCAAACACCCTCTCCGGCCACACACACACTCCGAATCGGTACCAGGAAGCATGTGAACGTTCTTTCCTCAATGGCTGGAGAAAGGGGAAGATGACCCCATTATTTCCACACCGTAAGAATAGCTTTGAAAATAATTAATGCATTCACGTATTTTTCTTAAATTAGGCTTTATACAATTATAGTTAGGTTAACGTAGGTTTGGGCCAGGTTGCAAATAGGTCAAGCACTACGGAGTCAGAAAATCTTCCGGTTTTCGGTTCAACATTTTCTTCCGAAATGCACACACACGCCACCGGAATTCTGTAGCTTAGGTCTAGGGTTCTCTCTCTTTTTGCATGAATGATAGTTTCGAATTGAAAGGCGTTAATTCAAAGCATCAATTCTGAATGTGTGATCGTGAACACTTTGCTACATATGTCTTTCTGTAGCCTTGTGTTGATTGTTGTTAATTGAGCAGTGACCACAATGATATAATGAAATTCGTAAAACGTCAGCTCTGCGTGTTACATTGACTGGGGCATTGTGGGATAGGCTGGAATTTGTTGAAGTGGACAAGTAGACGATCATTGTACTGACTTTAACATTTGTCTTCATTTGCTGTTAATTGTTTGGTCAGATATTGCTGCATATTGCAATCTAAGAATCCAGGCTATGCGTTCTGGCCGTTTATACGGCCCAAGAGAACTGCATAGCCATGAACTACGACAGACGACCTCACCATTCCAGTGAGCCAGTTTGCCTACTTTGTTTTGGTTCAGATTTTGAAGATTTCTGCTTCAATGTTTGGAGCTCATCCTCGCGGATTTCATCAGATTTTTCGTAAACTAACATTCTTTGATTTTTGTTTCAGGTATGAATGGAGTGCACAGACCCCTACCTGATATGCACCAGCATCAGTCTGACAAGAAAAGGCGCAACTATAAACTGGTGGTGGATCCAACAATACACAGCTACAAAGGAAACCAGAAAGTCTACAGATTTGAGGGAATCAATCCGGTAAGGTGATTGGAAAGTAGCAGGTGTACATTAGCCATTCTGACAGAATACAGAGTGGTGTAAATTTGAGCCTGTATGGCAAGTTCAGATAGATGATGCGGAAAGTGAAACAGGACAGCACATTTGAGAGAGACTTTGACAGTTATTTGGTAAACAAGTGTGCTTTCATTCGGTGTATGATTTCACCTGAAATCTTTGGATATAAAACATCTTCACAAAGGAATGTTAGGGAAAACAAACGAGAAAGAAACCTGAACACACACACACACACACACGCACACGCACACACACAAAAAAGACATACATTAATACAGACAAGTTATGACTATGAAGGGACATAACTCTCACCAACTGCATCTGTCTTTCCAACATGTATGCAGAAGGTTCAGGTATAATTTCATTATTAAGGGGGAAAAAAACCCCAAGAATTTAAAAACTTTTTTTTTTCACTTGAGACTGATCAGTTAAATCAGATGACCATCCTGTTTCTTTCATAGAAAGAAGTCAAGGTTTTCCTTTTTTCTTGAACATATTTTGTTTAAAAGTTCAAAAGGACGGTGAGTAGGCATAGTCTGCTGAGGCAAGTGACACGAGAGCCTCTTGACAAACTGCATCAGGACCCCCCACCCCCCCACTCCACGTCCTCTTTTTTTTTTTAGTCTGATAAATGACATGGAAGGAGATCTAAGCATGTGTCCAATCAGTTTCTGCTTACTACAGATAAGAGGAGCAAGCGAAATCTTCCGGAGGTAAAAAGAAAAGCATTACATTGCTGATTGTTCTACATTTGACAAGTTTCCATTTATAGCGTACTTTTTTTTTTTTTTACATTAGGTCTCACAATTTGGGGATACTTATTTCTCAATCTATCAAACTTTTTATGACATCTCATTGATCTATTGGAATATACCAGTGGTTCTTGTGCATAATTAATGAGCAGAACAGAATTGGATATGAAAATCAGTTTTAGTGTTGTACACATATGTATGAAAATAAATGTGAGATATTTTAAGATTCTTAAAGTTGACTGAAACTGAATAATGCGGAAAAGCATCCAGGCATCTGTTTGATCTGGAATTGAGAATACACGAAAGGCATACTGTATACAAAGAAGAGGTGAGAATATCTTGTCATGTATATGTTTATACAAGAAGGTTAAAAAGATAAGGGTCAGTATTAAGTATATAACAGGAGAAGGTAAACAGTTATCAGTTCAATGAAAAGGCTGCACACATTCTTCATGTTTTTTTTTGTTTTTTTTTAATCTTCCAAAACTGTTTTTAGATTATGTCAACACAATTTCAGCTTTCTTTCGTCCTACCTTAAGCTCTCCTTCTCTCTCTCACTCACTCTCTGTCTCTGTCTCTCTATCTCGTTTCTTGTGCCAGTTAGCTGTTACTGCTTGGCTGTATTTTATTTCAACAGTATTAAAATATTGTATTTGGAAGTAAATTCAGCCTATTTGCAGTTTCTTATGATAATTCATGGCTACAGTTGTATAGAGGTTTTGGATTTTAAGTGTGGGCCATGATGATGTACATATTTCAAATGCACCAGGCAGTTGACAGGTGAAACTGAAACCAGCAAAGATGGAGAAATGGTGAAATTTGGAGAACTTGTGAAAGATTAGTTAATAGTCCAAAAGATCAACAAATAGTCCGGAAGAATTAATACTTGGAACCACTCCCCCAACCAGACCATCTGGTATTATTCTCAAAGTACAGTGTATAAAATGTCACATGCAAGCAGAGTATAGATGGAACACAGATTACATTTGTAACCATAGTATTGGTTGAAATAGATAAATATAAGAATTATAGAGAACAAATGGCTGAATCAGTAAATTTATGTGTCTTTTTAATGTTGGACACTGGCTCCTCCCCCGCTCCCCTACGCCCCTTCCTCCCTTCCAGATTTCTGCATTTTGACCTCAGATTTTGTGACAGTGTCATTTTGACCATCACTATGAATTTCTACAAGGCACAAAGAATACTTACTATCACTGCCTTAGTCTCGCTTACAGTGTCTGCCATGGATCTCTCTGCGGTGACGGTCCTGGAAGTCTTCGATACTTAAAAGTGTGCAGATCATATTTAAGCTAAAGGAACTATTTATTTAGTTTAGTTTTAAAAAGTATCATTTTATGAGAAAGGAATATTTCAGTTGACTGTGTTCAACAGCAAAATGAAAGTTGACTTGTGCAGTTATTGCATTCAGTGTCAGCAGAAGACCTGTGTGCTAAAGACCAAGAAGAAGAGGGATGGTATTTTCAAGGGCACTACATGCAATTTTGTCGGTGCAAGATACCTGAAACTGAAGGCAATTGAAAAATCTGTTTGACATCATATACAGTACGGTTGGAAAAAATACTGGCACCTTTGGGTTGATTTTCTATTCTTTCTCTGCCAGTTCTTGCAAGTGCTGACTAATTTTCTAGATGTTTTTGGCCACATGAACATGGCTAAAGCTGTGAAGGGACACCTGCTATGCCATCTAATGCCTTTGGAAGACGCCACAGAGTAGCTTCTGTTTCACAGAGTGGCTTCTGTTTTCTTTCTGTCATTGTATGATTACATAAAAAACCTAATTTTCTTCTTGGTCATTCTGAGCAGGATCAGGCTGCCCTACTCCGGTGAAGGAAATGTTTCTTGATATTACTTCTAATCAGATGGGAGATGTGTATGTGACAGAGCTGAAAAAAAACACTAGATTTTCAGTTTTGATAAGTATGATTTACATTTAATGAACAGATAATATATCGGAACAATAGATTCAGTAGTTGTGTAGTTACCTTCCATAAAAATATTATAATACCCAGTTGCATGAAGTAGTATTTCAAATGAATATTTTTTAGGATTGGAATGCAAAATTTCTTTCTTTTAGTCACTCCAGTTTTCCTCTTTTTCTCCCACACATTATTTTTTGTAAGCTAGGGGATGTTTTCTGCGATCAGCTAGGTTTTATGAAGCATCACTTTGTTAATACTTTATTTATTTCTTCAATGTTAAAAAGAAATGTGGTCACAGGATGGGCGAGTTATTGAGGCACGTGATCCAAGACCTCGTTATCAACGCATATGGTGTCGGCGACAGCCTGCGGATCTTCCTGTGCCGCAATTCAAGGTCATTACCTTTTTTTTCCGTCCATTTAATTGTGGTAATTAAATATTAATGAAGATGCAGAGCTTGGGAATGTCTGTAATAAAGTAATCAACATGACTTCTACCCAGTACATATATTTTTGAATATTTTGTTCTGCTCACTTGAATTGGAAATGCAGAATTAAATATCAGAGGTCCCAAGATCAAGTGGTGCTGGTAGTTGTTGGTAAACAGATGGTGTTCGGAAATCTGCAAAGGAAGGTAATTTGTATTAGAGCGCACGTTCTGTGAAAGTGACCCACTGTTTTCATGGGACAGATGCCCCTGATGAGGGTGGCCAAAGCAATCTTGCCCCACCTGTCAGCTTGACAATTGAATCAGAAACTGAGAGAGAGAATATAAAATGCTGTGCCAGCAATGTACACAGTCCATATTCCAAACATTATCCTGGCTTCAGTGTTGACTCTGTAGGTAGATGTTTGCTTGTTACAAAAGCTGAGAAAATATAACTGTTTGCAGTGGGATTGGGAAGACAAATGTTAACGTTCCCTGATATGTTTAGAGGAAAAGATCTATTGATTTCTTCTCCTCAACTGTCAAATTTTGAAGAACATTAAAAAATGGGTTTGTTCTGATTGCAATAAAAATATGCATATCTTTTGAAAATTAGTAGAATTGTGGTAAAGGTAATTCTGTTTGTTGTTGTTTTTTTTTTTTTTAATTATACAGTGACATATGAAATTTGAGAATGATGTCAAGCATGTGAAATTATTAGAATTATTCATTTATTGTGAAAAAAATATATGCAGTAGCTATTGCCGCTCATTATTTTAGCTGCTAAAACTGTTCTTTAGTGTAAGATAGTAAAGAAATAAAACAAAACAGGTTGTTCTTGCTGCACATGCAAAATTTGTTTGCATCTTATATGTAGTGCACCTGTTTTTGTGCATTTGCTTTGCTTTGAACAGGATTTGTTAATCTGAGTAATTGTAAAATTTCTATTGAAAAAAGATTCTGCATTGTGATTCCGTAATTGTGCTTGTATGCTGAATATTCTTCCATTATTATTATTATGGCTGGCTGGCTGACTCTCTCTCTCTCTCTCTCTCTCTCTCTCTCTCTCTCTCTCACTTCCTCTCCTGTTTGGTGGAATA
Organism: Conus canariensis; assembly: GCA_033310375.1. Taxonomy (NCBI): domain Eukaryota; kingdom Metazoa; phylum Mollusca; class Gastropoda; order Neogastropoda; family Conidae; genus Conus; species Conus canariensis. The sequence continues at coordinate 12,735,198 of CM065739.1, forward strand.
ACATGAGTCAAAAGTTTTTGTTGACGCTTTGCTAAAATTTGATTGAAGTTTCAGTCGACACTTTGATAACGTTTGATTTTGATATATTTCACAGCATAGGAAAGGCTTGAATTGAACAGTAGGGGTGGGAGTGAGGTGAGGACATATTATTATGACAAAAACAAGAAAAATTAGTAAGCAAATGCCAAAATCCTTTTTTTTTCCCTTCTTGACGGTGTTCTGTAATCTTTCATTTTTGGAGCATGCGCTGGATTCCTTAATGCCTTTCTTTTCTTCTCCTTAGTATGACCACCATTATGTGGGCACACCTCCCCCAAAGGAAGTGACTTTCACCAACCTGAATGACAACATCAACAAGGATTTCTTGGAGAACATGTGCAAAGGCTTTGGCACCATTGAGGAGACACGGATCTACTATCACCCCAAAACCAAGAAACATCTAGGGATTGGAAAGGTAATGTTGTCTTTTGCACCCCCTCCCCTCAGCCTCCCACCTTTACCGCCATCCTCCCTTTTTTTTTGTGAAGATTGATAGTGCGGTTTGATACCCCTTCATTTACATTGTATAAGAGCATCAGAAATATTTTGTTTTTATATTTTATTGCAAACATGTTATGTTGTTAAAAATGTACTTTTTATATAAAGAAATTCTGCATTCATGATGATAAATTTCAGATCTGTGAGTAAGGACAAAGTTTCTGATTGACAGAAAAACTGTAATAACAGCAGACAGATTTTTGCTTTCTTTTTGTGTTTTTGTCCATTCATTTTTCTGAGATGTTCAGTTTATTTTCCATATGAAAATTACATATTGACATAGATGAAATTCTCAGCTTTTCATTGACTTCTCAGTTGTTCTAATTGGTTCAGTCACAGAAAAGCTGTGACAATTTTCCCAAGCCCCGTATTTTCCATGACAAGTTGAGTGAGTTGAAAAATATGGCCGCACAGTGTGCCAACAGGCAGTACTAGCATTAATTTCTGTGTTGCAGAATAATTCTCACACATTCACCTGAACATAAAGTAGACAGTTTTAGACAGAATAAAGTTTTTAGTGTATGATGCTTTCAAAAGGTAGAAAGAAGTAATAGATGTATTTGAAAAGGAAAACATCTGTTATGTGTCATCCAGGTGATCTATTCCTCCTCAAAGGCTGCCAAGATGTGTGTAGAAAAGCTGAATAGAACGTCCAAAATGGGGAACATCATGAATGTGTTTGTTGACACATTTGGTAAGTAGATATCCCTGTATAGTTAAAAACAAAGAAGACACCCAGTCCGAGTCAGTGAGGCTTGTGTTACATGACAGACTGTCGGCTATACTTTACCTGAAAACAGATGTGCCAGAATTCTGGTTAATGTTATAATTATCTTTTTTTTTAAGCAAACGTGTCAAATCGCACCACATTTTATGTGAAAATTTAGTTCTGGATGCAGTTTTGTGTGTATGTGTATTTGTTCGTGTGTGTGTGTGTGTGTGCGTGTGTGTGTGATTTTTATGACTGACCATTGTGGTCACACACCTCTGTGAAGGTCCAAACATTGGCGCCAGCTCACCACATCCTGGTGTCATTACCTCGAAAGTTTGAACTTGATTTCATGAACATCCATATATTTTACAGATGAATTCTTCATTCGATATAGCAGTGGTGTTAAAATTTGACAGTGCCCCCCCCCCCCCCCCCCCCCCCCCCCCCCCCCCCCCATGTTACTGTCAGACTGCTTTCACCATTTTTGGCATTGCCAAAAACAAAAATTCAAAACCAAATCAAACAAACAAACAAAAAAAGCCATCCAGAAAATAAAGAATACCCCCTCCCCCACAAAAGAAAAAAACACCGAAGAATAAAGAAGGAAACAAAAGTACCAAAACAAAGACACAGTGGAGGTAGAAAACATGCAAGAAAACTTTTGTTTTTTCCTAACTAGAAATAGAACTTTTTTTGTCTAGGTCGATGAGAACTTTGTGAAGTAAAGCACCATTGACAAACAGGAGCGTGCTGTTTTTGTTTCTCAGTTAGATGGCAAACGGACAGAATGTGTTTCTGAACCCTACCAGGGGCCTTTTGATCACGGATCCCAACTTCAGTTTTTGGAAAATTTTCAGCAGTTGCACACATGCAGTTCTGAAAAGGCTTTCGTTGGTTGGGTGGGATATGATGATTAAAACTTGAAATCTTCCCACACACATGCACATGAACATGTGCGACCTCTCCCAAATATACATATTCATGTTCAGCACATACACTCGCACTCTCACACACACACATTCGCACATACACACACACACACACACACACACACACACATGGACACACACAGAATGTTGCTGAGAATTTGAATTCTGTGCAGGCAAGGAACGTGCAAAGCTGATCGAAGAGAAGACAGCAGAACGCCCCAAGATTGATTTTGCTGGCCCTTCAAAGCGAGATCGAGGCAATAGGAGAACATACAATAAGGACGGTTACGAGCCTGTGGATGACTACGAGTACAATGATGGGAACTCAGGAGTGGGTAGATTCAGTTACACTCAGTCTGAGAACAGTTATGGTGGCCATTCTGGTGACATGGGTCATCTTAGTGAGGTAGGTCACCTGAGTGATATAGGTCACTCCGGTGACATGAGTTACTCTTCTGGAACGCCATTTAGCCAGTCGAACTTCACCCCAGGGAGCATGTACAGTGGGGAGATCCATGGTCAGGGCTTCACACCAGGCAGTGACGCAGGATATAGTCACCATCATCACCACCATCATCATCAGTCATCACATTCCCATCACCACCATCATTCTCATCATCACCATTCACAACAGCATTATCAGCAGTCGTCCCGCTATGACATGCCTCCCCCTGCCACTCAACCTCCACCACACTTCAACAACAGTTTTGTGAACTTTGACCCCAAAGTCCCTCCTCCCCCCCTTCCTCCTGAGCCCATGGCCACACCCAGCAGTCACTATCAGTCCACCCCACAACAGCCAGTTGGTACCCCAGACTTTTATCATCAAGAAAGAGAACGTGGGCACTCTAGAGATAGCCATGATCGGCACAGGAGCAGGCATCACGACAGAGACAGAGACTATGAACGTGACAGAGATCGCAACAGAGATCGGACTCGTGAGCAAGACTATGAGAGTGATAGACATAGAAATGCACATGGGAATGGTGATAGAACTGTAGATTGTGACAGAGGAAGGGGTATGGACTATTCGAATGATGGGTCCACCAAGCATGCAGCCCATAGTTCAAAATTGGTGGAGAAAGAACTGCGGCCCCCAAGCCCTGAACCAGTTGTGGTCGAGAAAACTCACTCTGAGAGCCTTGAATCACGTATTCAATCTCTGCTGAGAATGGGCTCGACTGAGGAAGAAGATACCTGTCACTCAAATCGATCTCAGGAACTTGTTCACACCACACCCAGCACTCCTCACACTCCACCCACCCCTTCAGACGCGCGCCATCACCAAAACTGGTCTCAGCCAGTGAACTCAGCACCTGTTGACAATGCCCCGCCCCCACCCAGCACAGTCCCAGCAGGTGCAAAGGAGGAGGGCAGCGGTAGTGACATGGATGTAGATGACGATGATGACCGCATGAGTCTATCATCCATCAGCAGTGGAGAGGAGAAGCTGCAGGTGAATCCCCCTGTCAGCGCTAACATGAACTCAGGGATGGGCAGTTTTTCACACAACCTCAATTCTTGGCAGCAGTCCCAGACAAGTGGATCGTTCGGCTATGGTGGTTTCAGTGGAGGAGGTTTTCAAAACGCCAAGGGTCCATTTGAATCTAGTGCTAGTTCTGCTGTGTCTGACAGTCTGAGGGATCAGACTGTGCAGATGGAGGCACAGTTGAAGAAATTTGAAGAGGAGAGCCAGAAGCAGAATCGTAAATTTGCCATGGTGCTCAACGCTTTTGTCAAGGAACTCAAGGCGGTGATGCAGAAAGATTTGTGTAAGAAAATGGTGGAGGTGTCTGCTTTTAAAACTTTGGAGACGTGGTATGATTCTGAGGCCCAAAAGACAAAGGTAAGTTTCATTGTTGAAGGTTTTGATTTATTTAGTTTTAAAAACAGATCTTTCATAAGCCAGACCAGCATTATTAGATGTGATCTTAGTATACCAGTGTAACTGCTAATACACTGTATAGTTATCTGCAGTAAAATTAAGACAGTTTAAAAACAGAATCACGATTTTTGTTGTTGAGAGTGCTTAATTTAAGCAGTGCATTAGATCACCAACAGATTATCTACAAAACCAGGGTATGTAGTAATGCACACTTTCGTAAAAGAAAAGAATGAAAAAACTGGACTGCAGTGTGCAGGCAGTCAGAAATGTTCTTTCAAGATGAGCCAGTCACATTTTTTGTCACTTAGATATAAATCTTAAATAATGTTAGCGAACCGCCCAGAGAACGTGGACAAACGAGTCACAAGACGAAACACAATGCGTTTCGACCTCTTAGGTCTTCATCGGGTGAGACATAAACGAATAAAACAACGAAAATTCACTTAGCTTTGATCGCTTCAGATCACTTCACAGGGTTCAGCGCAAGGAAGGAGGCGTTGAATCAGATATAAATTATAACTTAGATATAAGTTAGAAAAGAAATTACAAGTAAAGCAATGTTAATTATTTCCTTAAAATCAGAGGGTCAGACTTGGTGCGCTGAACTCATTTCCAGATTTTCAGGGGATCACAATAATGTTTAGGGGGTCATACTTTATTTTGCTAGAAAATGTACTGTAAACTTGTGTACACACGCACACACACACACACACATACACACACATACACACACACACACACACACACACACACACACACACACACATTAGCACATTCTGACAGGCTCGCACACAAACTTACAGAGAAAGAGAATGAGCCAGAAATGGAATTAATGACTGTGTCCATAAATCAGTGCAGATTAAGCAAAACATTATTCATTTACTTAATCCAGACTCGTATTCCACTGTTTGTAAAGTGTTGTGATCTAAAGTGAATAAATGTGAGCACTTAAACAATCAGGATTTCAGCAATGAAGTTTGATGCGTGGGATGTCCATTTCCATTATCACCACAGCTGTGTCTATTACAATTTCCACCATATGAGCCGTTTCTGCCAGTGGTGAAGTATATTATTGCTTGCCTGTACATATCTATATGCCAGTTGCCAAGCAATGAACATCGGAAGCTTGGTGATATACAAGAGGCCAGTGATGAAAGTTCATGGAACCTTTGATGAAACTTTTGTAGGTTTGTACCCTTGCACTGTGCGCTATGTCCACAACGGAGCCATTTTAATTGTCCGAGCTGGTCATGCTGGATTGATGGCTTGGCTGCTGTTTTTATTTGCTGCAAGTGCAAGCCATTGAACTGTGGATTTTGATTCTGAAAAGCTGAATTCCATAGGATTTGCCATGATTTTTACGTTCAGTTGTAATGTGTACAGCAGTTCAGAAATTTTGCATCACGGTAAATATTGGCATGCTTTAGTGAGACACTGGCCTGAATTTCAGTGTGTCAGATGGAAATTTTATGCATCAGAGATGCACATTTGTGTGTAATAGTTATTTCTGGACTTACTTTACAATGATAATTGTTTCCCCGAAATTTGGAAGGGGAGGGGGGTCAGACGTGGCATGCTAAACTCATGTTCAAAGTTTGAGGGGGTCATTAGAAAATTTAGGGGGATTCACACTTAGTAAACTTTATGTAATGTAAACACACACACACACACACACACACACACACACACACACACACACACACACACACACACACACTGTCTCACACACACACACACACACACACACATACACACACATGTGCACTCACAAGAGGGCACTTAATTGGCTCACACACGTATATAAATGCACAGAGAAAGATACAAAGAGAAATGGATGAGAAAGGCAAGGAAATGATAATGTTGATGAAATACCCCAGATTATGCCAAAATATTGATTCACTGAATTGAGATTCTTGTTCTGCTGTTAGTTAATTAAGTGTTAACAATTACCATGAATAAATGTGTGCACATATATACTGTCATTTTAATCGTGAAACTTTATTTGGGAAGTGTACTTGAGTTATCTGCAAGAATATCCACCACAGGAGCCATTTCCAACATTGTTAATATTCTTTGCTAGAATACATTCCAGTGGCTAAATAGTGACCATTGGGAGCATGGTAACAAAGAAGAGGCAAGCGATAAAAATTCATGGAACCCTTGTTGACAGAACTATGGACTGGCCATTTTTACACTGTGCACTAAACATTCGTCTGTCCATGTTATGCTGCCTTTTTTTTTGTCATTCATTGGATTATCACCTGCAACCTACAGCTGAGCTGTTGATTTAGATTACAAAAGCCGAATTTCATACGGTTTGCCTTGCTCTTCACATTTAGCCGAATTACTTAATCTTGTGGTCCAGTCATAGATTGCCTAGGCTATTTTGAAGACTTGCTGATTTTCAGTAAAGGAGAGTTCTCAAGTGAAAATTGTTTATTGATTCAGAATGTGCTAATGCATCACAGAAAGCTATATTTTTGTCATTTAAGGTCTTGATATAGATCAGATGAAAGTCCTTTTAGTTTTACATGACATGCTGCTGGAAGTTGCAATGCGTACAGAAGACTGTCATTGCATCCCTAGGTAAATTCTGGTACATTTCGGTGGTGCACTGGTACAAACTCGAGTGTATCAGATGGGAGACTGTGCATCAGACGCACATTTGTGTGTAATAATTATCACTGACTTAACATCCAAATGATAGGGGTTCAAGTCTTCCAGATTAAACATTCGGATCAGAAAAATTTAGGTAACTTTGTCAGCGAGTTAGAAGTTGTGTATTCTCGGTTTGACGAGATTTTGTTGGGATGCTTTCTGATGCATAGATATATTTTGGAAACGTGATATTTTCTTTTTAGCTTATTCTGAATATACTTTATTTTGTGGTGCATAATATCGAAGTACAGAATAAATGGTGAGGAAAGAAAGTTACAGGTTAGAGCAACTTTCATCTACTTAATTTTGGTTATAAAGTCTTTTGAATACTGTTGTAGTACTTCAGTCAAAAAGATACTAGTCTCAAACTGGTAAAGCAACTTTTTGTCAGTCTTGAAACGGGAAAGACAGTCAATCCAAGCGGGAACAAAAGAAGAAAAAAAGTAAGTAAAGTAAGAAGTTCTTGACAAAACAGTCTAGCCTACAGAAGTACAATGAATTGGCAAAATCGGGTATAGCTTGACAAACTCGGTGAAGATGGATTAGCCTGGTGCAGAGACTGAACCTCGGTTAAATGGTGTCAGAAGATCAACAAGGCTATTGCCTGTGTTAACTCTTAACAATTTTTTATTATTATTTTTTTTTTTTAAGTGTAACTACGAAATATTATTATCAAAATTTCTCACATTTTTTTCTTGGTAAGTGCATTTGTTCAGGTTTGTTTTTAGATAGTAAACTATTCCATTAATAAGAAAATGTTTCTACATGTAATAACTTTCAACCAAAAAGGCCTTCAGTCACCTTCAGTCAGGGAAAAAACTGCAGAGACTTAAATGCATGCCATGTGGCTGTACTCCGGAGTGCTGCTCCAGTCATTGGGGAATAGTCATTTGTACTTGTAGCACATGCAAACAATCCATTACATGTTGATAATGTACTGCAATCTTTTGAATTTGTATTCAGGGGAGGGGAGAGGGAAGGAGGGGGAGGGGAGGGGGCCCAACAAACCACATGTACCACAAAAATTAAACTGAAGGAGTGACCAGATTTATCATCCAGATCAAGGCCTTGATTTTTTATTTCTACCTGGACCCACTTATTCTCTAGTAGTAGACAGTGATCAGATCAAGTTTTGGTGTTGCACCTTTCTGTAAGCATGATTTCAACTGTTTCAGTTGATTTTTACATTAATTTTTTAGTTTAAAACTTGCGAATGGGAGGATGAATAAAGAAGTTTAAAAAATACAAAAAAAAAAAAACCCCAACCAACCAACCAATCAAATAGAGAACATCCAGCAGGTCCATAATTGTTAATAAACATCACCACCACCTCTGTGAGCACTACCACCCCAGTTTATGATTGATGTTTTCCCCGCGGATGTAATGAGGAATGTGGTGCGTCATGTAGGATCCATGATCACGCAGACTTTTTTCCTGCTATTATTCAACCTTAACTCATGTTTCTTTCACACCCTCCCATCCCCTTCTCCAGCTCAAAGTTCATGAAAAAAATGTTCATAGTAATGCAGGATCTGTTGTTTGTAACAATAATTATAAAGACAAAATAAAGTCAATATATGAAAATAAAAAGAGCACAGTTTTGCACATTTCTGATTGGCTCATGAGAATGAACATTAACATAAGATATGTTCTCGAACTAGGTAAGAAAAAAGAGACAAGTTATAAAATGCATGTTGTGAGAGCATTTTATGATGTGATGGTACACAAACCATTCAGAATGAGAATTACAGTCTGTTACTGTAGGCCCATGTACCCTAATGTACCTTAATATTATAATAACAAACAATGTTACAGTCTTTCATTATACTTCAGACCGGTGTTCCCAGAGAAGTGAAGTGTAGAAGTGAATTGGATGTGATACTGATGCAGTGTTTTCGGTTTCTTCCTCTTGCAAAAGTCTATAGGTGGGAATCTGAAACAGAAATGGTCTGTCAGAATTTTTTTTTCCCAATGGAATTTACACTTGTTATCATTTCAGGTTTGTCTTCAGAACATTGGGAATCTTGTGAATTGTGTAATTGAAAGGGGAATTAGTAGAGAGACTCAGAGAGGGATTGAGAAAGACAGAGACTCTCACAGAGAGAAAGAGAAAGAAAACATGTACATGCGTATGCATGTGTGTTTTTGGTGATGGTTCTTGTTAAACATTGCGTTTTAGAAGAGTTGCAATTTTTTCATGAAGTTTGATTTCAAATGTAAAATTTTATTAAATTGTAATTCTTCAGCAGCAACCGCTGAAACCACTGATACAGCTAGAGAAGCCGACCAAGCCTGTGGTGAAGAGTGGAACTGATGGAATGAGTTCTGCCATTGCTTCTCTCTTTGAATCACGCCATCCATGGACCAAGGACGGCAGCCTGGAAAACAGTTTTAACTTTGGGGGTGGACTGTTGGGAATTCGGGGTGGCATGCCTCGCCTTCCATCTTTTAAGGTAGTACACAAGGTTTTCTTCCATAGCTTTGAAGATATATTATAATTAAAAAAATTTTCCTCATTCTTTTATTTTTTTGCCACTGTTCTGTTCATGTGAATCTTTAGAGGGAATATGTGCATGATTTGATGTTGATAATGTCAGCAAACACTTGATCTGTGCCTTATTTATGTGTTGTATACTTTTTTTTTTGCCCATAGTTGTGTTGTTTTGCTGTCATTTGTGTCATTGTTGCTGATCATGCTAGGAATATTTTCATCGTAATATTCCCAGTAGTGAAACTGCAGTTGTACCTGTGTTCAGAGGAAGTGGAAATAGAAGTTTTCTTATTGCTTGAAATGAGAAAGTGACATGTAGTTCAGGAGCTTCTTTCAGTGGAATGCTTAATGTTATTGAGGATAATGTCTACAGAAGATCTGGGAGGAAACAGACTGACCCTTCCTTGTCTTTTGATTGGATTTGTGATGGTTTTACTGACCTCCTCAATTTTATTTTGATTTACGATTTTTTTTATGGTAATACTAGGCTTGAAAACATGTGTAATTATTATTTTATGTTTTTATCCATTTTGGTTACCAATAAACATAAACAACTTTCACTTCGATTCTTTTATACTTTGTTAATTTTGCTTGACCTAACCTACCCCCTTCTCTCCTGTAACCTACCCATCTCCATTTTCCTACCTGTCATTCCAAATTTTTTTTATTTCAATCAAGTTTGCTCTTCAAGTTCAAGCGTTTTAGACTTCACAGGGTTTACAGTCTAAAACAACTTTGTTTGCCGTAAACCATTGAAATAGATAATTAACTTTGGTGTCATATATATACTGTTGTCATGTGCAGTGCTTAGATTTCATGGTCATGAGTTGCACCAAAAAGTTATGTCTGGCGAATTAGGTTAAATGCTTCAGTTACCTGGGTGTCGACCAGAAAAATGCCTGAGCAATACAGGTGTACAGCATGCTGTACACAGACTCTGATATTTGCAATACATCACTCATCGACATGCTGAGTGAAGCCATGATGCCAGACAGTACTGGTCAGCTTCAGGCACATAAATACTGTCTGTGTCTGTACAGTGAGTCGTGCGAGACTTGATTTAAGAACAGCTTGGGGTGATCCCCCAAAACGTAATGATTAATTGTTCAGGCACCTGTTAACATCTGATTTAATTCATTCAGTGGCCAGCACTCCGGATTTTTGTTCAGTTCATCAATGCACCTTTTTTTTTTTCTTGCTTTTCAAAGAATGCCTTTGGAAGGAAGAGTCTCTCAAACACTGAACTGTTCAAGCAAACTGATAACCTGACAGGCACTAAAAGATGTCTGGAATTATTTGTGTGCAGAAAAAGTTCCCTGCCTCAGCAGTTCCAGAAGAAGGCCAGAAGAAACCAGAAAAGACAGGAGAGGAGGCAGGGGATGCTGAAGAGGCTGAATCTGGTATGTGATGTGGTTTGCATGGTCTTATTCGATGTATGGTTCGTGTGTTTGTTTGCATGGGTTTTTTCCTGTTTTTTTAACAAATGGATTTCTTTCACTTGACATGTGTAAACAAACCTAGTTTATGCTGTTGGTCTCTTTCATTTCATCTGTAATGTATGTGTGAGTGAGCGAGTGTGTGTGTGTGTGTGTGTGTGTGTGTGTGTGTGAATGTACGCATGTGAGAGAGAGAGAGACGGAAAGAAAGAAATGGAGACAGTGAGAGCAGAACTTTAACATTGGTATTTATTCAACTGCTGCAAGTGGTGGAGGAACCATTTGGCACACAGCAGATATTATCAGGATCTCTCCAACCACCCACTGTACGCAGTCGTTGCGGCTATACAAGGGTATAGGTCAAAAGTTTCTTTGCAGCACAATAGATAAAGATAAGAGAGGATCATGCAGCTGAATAGATTTGCTTGCTTTGGCTGTGAAAGTTGTTAATAATTGTAAATAACCAAAAGAAATCTGGTGTATTTATGACATAATGGGCATTCTCAGATCTGAAGAACCATAGAAAGTGAGCAAATGGACAAATACATTATAAGCAAATAATGTATGAAAAAAAAAGAAATATTTACTGATACATGAATAGTGTGGACGGTTAAAGGTCAAAATCATGAATGATATTTCAGGAAAATGTAGTTTAACCCGTAGAGTGCCTTTAAGCCGTCAGCTGACGCCGCATTAAAAATGCTTTCCCAGTGCCTATGGGCCGTCCACTGACGTCATGCATTTTTCTTGAATTTTCATTCGTTACTATTTCTATCAACGGACTTAAATAGAGTGTGCGTAGTAAGCCTTATATGTCTGTAGTATTAAAATGATATGTAAATGACCACACGTGAGGGGAAAGCCCATTTATTCTCATCACTGACTGGATGACCAGCCAGCACTTCGTCTCGCTTGCAAAGATGGCGGCGCAACCTTCGACAAGCGCAGCGACCAAATCAACGTATTTACACAGCTGAGCAGGCTCTGCTAATGATTTTTGACAAAGACAATAATCTTTTATTCAACGACTCGCTCGAGCATGAAGGTGAGATGATGATAGTGATGGAATTGCCGACCGTATTCGTCAGTTATTGTGTCGGGCTGTGTGACCTCAGTGTGTGTTCAGCTGACTGGTTTGCCAGCGTCGAACGAGCTCGCCTAGTGTGTACTCTGCACTGCGTGCCAGTGGTCAGTGACGTGATAGTCAGCGCGAGAGGGGAGCGCGGCCTGCTCGCGGCGTGGCACAGGGCAGAGGGAAAGGTAGGGGAAGAGGAGCAGTGAAAGAGAGGGTTGAAGTCCAGCAAGGGGGCGTGGTGGGGAGAGGGGGGCGTGGTCGTGGACTGACCTGTCTGCATAGAGTGTGAGCGTCTTGATAGACTTCTGAACTGTTTTACTTTCATTTACAGGTGTAGTGTGACAATACAAACTTTATTTTCAACTTTTTTGCTTTGTGTTCTTGTTTGGATGTGAAGATGTAGTGGTAAATACATATGCTTTTGATCGTGCAAAAAAATCTATCCAAATCTAAATGCCTAAATACTTTTTTATAATCAAAATTAAAACAAAAGAAGCCCAGATTCAAAATCTTCATTCAATTTCTTTCAAAAATTATATATATTTCATTTTTATATCTTTTGTAGTTTCTGAGCTAGAATTTTTTGTTAATTATTACCCCCAAATCATTAGATTTCCCTGGCACTGGGAAAGCCTTTGTTTGTAATATTTTCAGGCAGTGAACGGGTTAAGAAATGCAAAAGAAAAGAGAAAGGGTTTCCTTTCTATCAGCATAGGTTAAAAAAAAAAAAAAAAGGTGGTCAGTAGCCATGGAAAAGATCATATTAGCTTACTAGTCATGAAGGGTTTTGAAGCATGTAGAAAAGAAGGGTGAGTGGAAGGGAACTGCCTGTTCAGCCCTGTCTTTTGAACTTGGTCAGATCGTGAGGATGACAAGAAAGAAGCCAACAAGGCCCCATCTGGAAGGAAGCCCCTCATCTACAGCAGTGACAGTGAGGAGGAATCTGACGATGAAAAAGAAGCCTCTGCAGGTTGGCCTGTGTTTTGTGAATATTCTGCGTTTAAAAAAAAAAAAAATTTTCCAAAGAAGTTGAAGCAAAACAAAATATAAAAAAATGAGTATGTGAATTGGGAAGAAAGGAGGACTGGAAAGGAAAAGATGTACTCTTGTTACACTTGCGTGCAGGAGTGAAATAACTGTGTGTGTGTGTGTGTGTGTGTGTGCGTGTGTGTGTGTGTGTGTAACTGGTAAAAGCACACTGCTCTAGCACACATGATAAAAGGATTTTTTTTTTTCTTCTTGACTGTAGTAGCTTTCAAAACTTTTTTTTCTTTCTTTCCTTTTTGTTTGTTTAATTTGTTTTTTTGTTGTTGAAATCAGTTTAGAAAGCTTGTGACAAGTTAATTCTCTGGAGAAGTTTTGCAGATCAATTATGATTACGTAAATCATAGCAAAATATATTTCATGATATTTTTACAAGACCTTTTTTTGATCGGTAAAAAGATACTGCTGTTGGGAGGTTTCTTTCAAGTTCATGCTGGTCTGTTGTTTCTTGTTAATTACCGTGGAACCAGGTCTTTTTTTTCTTTCTTTTTTTTAACATGATATATTTGTTTTACATTTTTTCTGTCAGGTGGCATGATACATGATCATGTTGAAGTCATAAACAGTAACGTAAGTGCAGTGCAAAATGTTTGTCCGTCATAGTGTGAACTGATATTGGCACAGTATCATTGAACATTTACTGCTCAATGTCAGGTTTTAAAAAATATTGGTTTTGCCTTGAGAGCAGACTGGAGCATTCACCATTTGGTTGACTTAAGTGATCGCCTGCCACATCCACTGAGGCTGCCTTTACTGTCCATACTATAATGAGAAATGCATTGTCATATAAGCCCTGACATAATCAGAGTAATGTCAGTTTGATAATCTTAATTTCACCAAAGAAAATGACGTTCAATCTGGGTTCTTTTCATGTGTAATTTGATTTCTTTTCAGTGGAAGAAGAGGAGGAGGAAGATGAAGAGGAGGAGGAAGAAGATGAAGAGGAGGAAGAAAGTGAGGAAGACAGTGATGATGAGGAAGAGGAAGAGGAATCTGGAGTGTCTGCAGCAGAGTCATCTGAAGAGGATGAGGAGGAGGAAGAGGAAGAAGACTTGGAACTAGAAAAAGACGAGGACAAAGAAGATAGCCTGGCCTTGAAGGAGAAGAAAGTGGATGTGAAAGCAGAAGAGGAGGAGGAAGAAGAATCGGCCAGGTGAGTATGTTTTGTGATTTCATGTACATCTACATGTGTCTGGTTATTTTCCTTGCTTCATGAGAAGAAATAAGTGTTGTGTCAGCTTGCATTTATTGATCTTTATTCAGCTGTTCAAAGGTCATTATATTTGGTTGATGCTTAGTTTGACTGATTTATTTTAAATTTAGAATAGATTTGTAGAAGGTCTGTTGCCATAGATTTAAAGGTGCTGCTCAAATTTCTGGAAACTAGGAGTAACAGAGACCACAAGATTGTTTCAATTTTTTTAGATGGAAAGTGTCGATCATATGAATGTATACAAAGGGGAGGTTTCATGGCACTTGGTAAAAGAATTTGCAGTTGTCAGATTCTAATGTTGCCCTTTGTTTTCAACTGTATCTTGGCCCTGGGTTGATGATAACAGGGGAGGTTTGCCATGAAGTAAACTTACCATTTTAAACAATAATTTTTTTGAGTAACCAAAAGGAGTTCAAAGACTTGCTTGCAGTTAACATGGTACGCTTTGTGTGTGTGTGTGTGTGTGTGTGTGTGTGTGTGTGTGTGTGTGTGTGTGTGTGTGTGCATATGTGTTTGCTTGTGTGTGTGCTCACGCACAACACATACTTGCATGTATGCATCTGTGTGTCCATGAGTGTGTGTGTGTGTGTGTGTGTGTGTGTGTGTGTTTCGTCGTGCGTGCGTGCGTGCGTGCTGCGTGCGTGCACGTGCGGTTACGTGCATGTGTGCGTGCACATGTGTTTAGAACATGGCAAGTGCTGATAGGTTTTTTAAGGATCAAGTGCCATTGAAATCCCTTTCTGGTCTTACATGTTTAGTGTAAATGTTTACCTCTACGATTGACTAGTTCTCAGCAGTATTCTTTGGGAAACTTTGTAAAAGAAGTCTCGCTCAGAAGAATCAAGATGACATGTCATATACATTCTCATCTAAGATGGAATTCAGGAAACCTTAAATTTCTTTTTATTTTATTTTATTTTATTTTATTTTTTTTTGATGAATGAGGTCATTTGTATAGTTTCTGCCATATTTTCTGTGTTAACTGCCCTAATGTGGTAATCATCATGTTCTGCCTGACTAATTATGATTAGCTGGGCCATAAATAACATGACTTACTATGTGTTATTCTTTGTAGATACACACCTCTGTTGTATGATGAGTGGAGTGGAGTTACAATTTTTAACTGGATGTTGTTGGCACATGACACAATGATAAAGACTGCTGCTGCTGATAATTAGAGGTGGATGATACAGTAATAACTCGGGAGTCACTCTGTGTGTGTGTGTGTGTGTGTGTGGTGTCATCTAACAGGAAAGAAGAGGAAAAGGTGAAAGGTGGGGAACAAGAGACGTCAGCAGAGCTCAAAGCCAGTGGAGTGGATTCTGACGTGGACATTGAAGCTGATGACATGTCTGATGATGAGAAGAGTACACCATCCGAACCCAGTCCAAAGTATGCTGTCTTAGTCAATCCCTGTTGTTTTCTTATGGATTGTGGCGATTAATAGGAATAGTTTGTGAAATTATTATACTTGTATCAAATCTAGCTGCATGTCCATTATGTTCCATAGATTTTTTTTCATATTCATTTATTCACCTCTTTCTCAGAGTAATGTTTGCAGTGCCAACAAGCATTTTGTTTTTAACTTCCATGCGCTTCAAATTGAAACTGAAAATGGAGCCTTGCATGCTTTTTTGACATGATCTTTTTCAGAGCAACGGTGATTGTGCTAAGCACATGTCGGCATAGGTGTCTGCCAGAGGTGACTTGTGATGCAAGGGCTAATTGAACAAAGAAGAAAAGAAAAACAAAAACAGAAGAAAAGATCATCAAGTATATATATAACAAATGCATTCCTAATCACATGTTATCATTCTAAATGGTCACGGAACAGCCAGCAAAGGATTTTTTTCCCTGTACATAAATATGCATTTAAGAAGCAAGTGGAAATTGATAATGGCCCTTGATAAGCCTGATTATTCAATGGCCATCTTTTTGTGTGAACTCCGTATTGCTGCTGAATTTGTTGTTGTTCTTATAAGTAGTTTGATCCTTATTTCACATTGAACAGTCAAGCCCTGAGGCAAGTCAGAAAATGATATGAAATGTATGTAGATATTAAATGTTACCAATGTCTTGAGTATTAAAAAAAAAAAAGAAGAAAAAAATGTTCTAAACAGTTTTAAGAATAACACTCATGCTGAAATTCACAAGTAGTTCAGGTTATTTACTGAAAAAAAAGAGTTTGTGTGCTAGTTTTGAATTGTAATGTTAAATTGGTAACAAACTCATTCTAAGTTAAGAAACTAAAAATCAAGCAAAAGCCAAAGAAAAAAGAATTTTGCAATGGGAGGGTGTATTTTATTTTTTTATTTTTTTTAAGACTTCTTATCTTGCCTTCATGCCTGTCATTGTCCTATACACACATAGCCACAACCAGGTTTATCAGATCACAGCCCTACACAGTAGTCTACAGGGAGCAGTCAGTGTCATGTAGTCATGAGGCAGCCTGGCCAGTAAGACACTGCCCTGTTGCCAGATCACTTAGGTTGTGCACTGAGGTGTCTGGTCTGATTCAGCCGATGCCAGGCACCACTTGCTGAGTACCCTGCTTGTGGCAATAACAGCTGTCTGCTTTATTATTGTGTCGGAAACTTTTTCATAGAAACAGGGATAACCAGATTCTCTACAGAGTATGTTTAAACTGTGTAATCAACGATGTATTAATAACGGCTTTCTCTCTCTCTGTCAGTTTCTCTCTCTCTGTCTCTCTCTGTCTCTCTCTCTCTCTCTCGTGCTCTCTTTTTCAAAAGGAAAAAAAAAACAGTTTTGCATGCTGTTTTGTCTGGTAATAGAACATCGATATTGAAAAGACATAAAAACAAGACCTGTCAGTAGCACTCTAGTATTGAAGGTACGATTGCTCCACTTTGTTCTGTGATCTTACAGAGCCAAGATGGAACAACACCAAGCTGAAGATAAAGACTTGAAGGCAGCATCGATTCCAGAAGTGGCCACCATTCCCCCACCAGTTCCACCGTTCCCAGCTCTAAACCTGACCTGTCTCCCATAAGAGAAGAAGGGGAAGAAGAACAAATGGAAGTGGACAAAGATGACCTGGAAGAGAAAGACAAGGACAGCCAAGAAGAAGACATCCAGGTGGACGTGGAGGAGAGTGAAGATGGAGAGATTCATTCCCCTGCTGAGAAAGCGGCCAAGAAAGTGTCATCTGATGCTCAGCCGAAGGATGATTCTGTTCTCCAGCCTGCTGAGAAAACAGAAGAGGCAGTGAAGGAGGAAGAGGAGGAAGGTGAAATACAGGATGAGGAGGACACAGACAGAAAGACAGTCCCGGAAGAGAAAGCAATAGAGGTAAAAAAGAAGAAATCAAAGAGAAAACAGACAGTTCACCCCAAGTACCGAAATCCCCCACCCCAACACCACCAAGTAAAACCAAAGGCAAAGGTCGTGGAAGGCCACGTAAGAAATCCGTCCAGTCCCCTGTACGTTCGACTGATCAGTCAGGAGATGCTGACATGCGAGCAGACAGGGAGTTCTCACAATCAAAAGACTCCATGGGAGAAGTGATAACTGAGACAAAAAGAACTGTAGACAGCGAGGTTCAGACACAGATGGCAGAGGTAAACAAACAGCCAACCCTTAACCCAGCTATAGCAGAACACGATTATTTTGCGGCCCCAGTAAAGAGGAAACCCGTGTCTTTAGATGACATAGACTCGGAGCTCACCGACTCTGCAGACGAGACAGCAGATCTCTACCATGAGGTGTGGATGGAGCATAACTACTGCTTGCCTATCCCCAGAGATGATGTGACAGGGGTCAGCTTGGTGACTGGCAAAAAGCCAGTGCCTGCTTCAGATTCGCCCCTAGTCAAAACGCCCAAGGTAAAGAAGAGCAAGAAGGAAGAGACGACACCAGAGGCAGCCGAGCCAACAGAAGTGTCTGTGTCGAAGGAGAAGGGGAAGAAGGAGCCCAAAACGGCAAGTCGGGCAAAGAAGGAGAAGCTGAAGGACATCACCAACAAGGGCAGTCGGGAGCTGAGTCAGCTTCTGCCAGAGGCCCATGTCCCCAAGTCCCCCATCACCTTTGATCCCCGCAGCATCCCTGAGGAGAGGCAGGTTAGTGTGTGTGAATGTCTTGGGTTTGATTGCTTGCTGTTCTATGTGAAGACTGAAACTTCCTCCCTGTGTGAACAGGAAAATCAGATTTTGCAGAAAATTAGAAGTGCACACACTGTGAAGAGTTAAAACTTTATCCAGATGTGAAAAGGAAAATCAGGTTTTGCAGAAAATTAAAAGTGCATACACAAGTAGATCATCAGCTAATAGATGATATGAATGCATTGGTTTGCCATCACTGTGGACAAGCATTGAAATGATACCATAGGCATGGGAATTAAACATGTTGGTGTATTGTGTTCAGGTATTTTGGCTCTCTTTTTACTTGTGGCAACTGTTATATTGCAAGTTATCAGCAGCTGGGGATGTCTATCATGGAATGTTTTATAACACTGCAACCTCCCAATAAAAACCTGCTCTGTGAGGTACTTGCACTGGAAAATTTTTGTTCTGGAACATTTTTCTGTCCCACATTAGTCTGTCGGTAAAGACTTCTGCTCATTCAAGGTTATATTTTTATCATGTTTTTGAGGCGCTTACTGAAGGTGTGTTAGGCAGTGTCTGCGGCCCTTGTTCATTTAGAACATGGATTGATTTGATTGTGTAGGCAAGATGGCTTTTGGTGCACTGTCTTTGTTTTTTTTATTTTTTATTTATTATAATTTTTGAATACCAGACTTTGGGTCAGCAGTATATGTGTAAAGCAGAAAAAAGAGACAGCATGAACAGTGTGGGGTTATATGTTTGTAGAGCAGAAAAAAACCCAACTAAAGCATGAATAGTGTGGGAAGATGCAGTGTTATGAACAAAATTTTATCGAAAAATTATTGTAAGTGGGAATTGCATAGATGATGTTTTCGGTGGCAGGTGTTCTTCGACATCTACAACAAAGGTATAGACGAGGAGGACATCAGCTACCTGAAACGCACTTATGACGAACTGATGCAGTCTGAGGACCCTTTGTTTTACTGGCTGAACGACATTTTGTGGGTCGATCACCCATACACAAACATCCCTGATCCTCCACGCAAACGCCGGAAGGTGGATGAGTTTTACCAAAACAGAACTCACAGAACAGGTTAGTGGAGGAAGTGCTTGCTGGCTGAGAGGGGACATGGGAGGAAAGCATTCGGTGGAACGAGAGGGAAGTAACAGTAGGGATTGAGTGTAAGGACTGGTCCAATCAGTACGTTGTAATCCGTACAGGATAGGGGATTGTTCTTAGCAACATGCACTTCTGTTTGCACATTTTGCTGACTGGCATAATTTGTTTGTAGGATCAGCCAGAACAGACGGCTACTACAAAATCACGCTGGAGGAGAAGGCACGCTACCTCAGTCAAGCAAGAAACGTTTTCCTGGCAACAGAAAGCCTTCACCGAAATGAAGGGGTATGTGTGTTTTTTGCCTGACAGGAGTGCAACAGCATTTGCTTGCCAGAATACCAATCCTGTGTAAGTTGATACCAATCTGAGCTGTGGCTCATAGTAGTGTTGATACAATGTGTACCAAAGTTTAAAAAAGAAGTAATTTTTTTTTAGTAGTCCTGCCTGTTTGTTAAAACATATGAAACTTGCTCATGCGTATTCATATGCATATGCCAGCATGCATATGCATGCTCATGCACATACACGCACATGCATGCGCACACACGAGCGCGCGCACACACACACACACACACACACACACACACACACACACACACACACACACACACACACACACACACACACATACAGACACACAGAGCTAAAAGTCCAATTGGCAAATACCTATAATAGATAATAGTCAGTGGTGAGATGAGACAAAAAAGTTATATGTTTGTTTTTTTTTATCTTTGATGAAGTGGTTTTTCTATTTTTGTGTTATAGATGTAGATAAGTTAATTCTTTTGACTCGTTGTGTTAACCTTTTTTCCCAGTCCCGATCTTTTTTTTCTGTCTAATATCACGTTATGTGGAAAGACGCAAAACAAAACAACAGCACCAACACACACACACACACACCAGTTTTACAGACACACAGCAGAGAATTTGATTTTGAAAATATGAAAGTAGAATTTGTAGTGTGCAGTTTCATTGGTTCAGATTTGAACATTGAAATAGTTCAGCTGTGCATCAATTAGAGTAGAAAAAAGTACTTTACTAGAGGTCTTCAAATTCCTATCACAGATTATAACAATGTATTCTGTGTCTTTTGAGGAAAGGAAACTGTTTCAAAATAGCATGGATAAATTTTGTCTTCCCATGGGTACATAGCTCTTGTGATCAGAGTTTGTCCTGTCATCATTTTGCTTCAGATTTCATGGAGGGCTGCTATGTTTGTGTTCTTTTTTTTGTTTGTGTTCTTTCTGATTTACTTTCGTTGTGTTGGTTTTTAGCTGTTCATATAGAAATGAGATTGGCAAAGGCCTGCAATTGTCGATATGAATTATCTTGAAATACAGCTAGAAATGTTTTTGTGTCACAGGTGGAAGATAGCAAGAAGAAATCCCAGACCTCCAGGGAGGTGAGGAGTGAGACCCGCCGCCTTCAGTCCACGTTCTCTGAGTACCAGGACATGGGAGACCTGTTCAAGTTCAATCAGCTGAAGGTGAGTTTTGCAGATGGCACTTCTGGTCTTTGTGTCTGCTTTTCTGTTCTGAATTAAAGTTGGCTGCTGTGTTTGTGTTCCTTGCTATGTCTTGTCGGTTCAAATTGACGCATGTTTACGGGTACTTCTATTCGTCGTCGGTGCATATATGTCTTATGGTTTACTACTTACTCTTCTTAATGTAAAGCAGTTTTGTTGTACAATTTTGTAATCCTTGGATTGCTGATAATTAACTCGGCAGCCAGATGCCGGTATGCATATCCAGATTTTAAAAAAAGTCTGAATTTTGTCTGATTTTTCCCTTACGAATGGAACATTTGAGATACCCTACTCTGAAATTCCATGATCTTATTGCAGAGTGCTGGTAAACAGTCAGACTAGAAGACTCTAACCACCTCAGTTGATTGGTTGTACATATGCCAAGGAAAGTACTTCCTCATGCATCAGAATGGCATTAGATGGGTGATAAGTTTTCTTTTGTGTAACAGATTGATATCTTGTGACACTTATCAACTCCACCAAGACATGTTTCATAGGATGATAACCATTTCATTGTTTGTAGCAAATAACAAATAGATGAGTAATTTCTGTGATTCATGTCAGTCTGTAGCATGTGAGCTTTGTTTAAAAACTGTCTAGCTGGGCTGGTGTATTCCAAGAAGTGTTCAGTGAAATAGTAGTTGAAGTTTCCTGTACATTGGGAAAGCACCCTTTCCTTGCTGCCTATATATGTAAAGTATATGTTTTGGTTGGACACTACCACTACCCCTCCATCAGCACTTCTACCCCTCCCCCATTGCTTGTCCATATGTAAGCATTTGAATATGAATGTGTGTGTGAGTGTGACAATTGTTACTTGACAATTACTATTTGATCTGAATTTGTATTGGTTTTCCAGACAGAGCATGTTTCAGACAATAAAGATTTATTATTTATTTTGTGCCTGTCTGAGTAGTATTAACATTCGATATTTTCATTTTGGTGTTATTGTTCTTCTCTAGAAATTGAATTTATCTGGGCATTATCAGCATAGTAGAGTTACATACAGGCTATTTGTTTTGCACTTGCAGTCACGAAAGAAGTTGCTAAGGTTTGCCAAGAGTGGTATCCACGATTGGGGCCTGTTTGCCTTGGAGCCCATCCAGGCTGATCAGATGGTGATCGAGTATGTGGGCTCCGTGGTGCGCCAGTCGGGTGGCTGACTTGAGGGAGAAGCAGTACGAACAGTCAGGTATAGGGTCCAGCTACTTGTTCCGCGTGGACCATGAGACCATCATTGATGCCACCATGGTTGGCAACCTGGCGCGCTTCATCAACCACAGCTGCAATGTGAGTTCTGCAGTGTGTGTTTTTGTGTGTGTATGCGTGTGTATGTGTACGTGCATGCATGCATGATTTCAAAATCAGTAACATTTTCAGAGCTGCAGGTCTTCTGGAATAAACCAGACATTCAGAACAGGAAAATCATGATTTGGTTATCTCAGGATCAAAAAAATTGTTTTGTTTGGGTATTTCAGGATCAGCAGGATATTAGGGGGATTATTTTCTGGTACCTAGATATTTGGGTAAAAGCAATATTTGGTTTTGTTCATTTTCCGCTTTGATTTAAGTGAGATGTGATGGAAAATAAAATACATGCCCTGAAAAGAAATTGTTGTTGGCTTTCCTAGTCATTTAATTCATTTTTGGTGCAAAGTCTAAAAATAGTATTTGAGTTATAAGAAGCTTAGTTGGGGAAATCAGGGGAAAAAAATAACATGTGCAAATTTGCTTGAAATGAGAGTGGCCGGACACAACTCATATACAGGCGTTTAAGTTGGAAGGTTGAATCATAAACATGATCTGAGTGTAATTGTGTGCCTTGTGGTCATAGGTTGAAATGCAGATCTAACTGGAAAAATCATTCTGATCTTCTCTCATGAACAATCCAGTATATAAAGAGCTTGTGCTGTGAGTACCAAGGGCCTCATGAGGGGCACACCACAACTTGTATCAGTACGAAACAAGTAAAGAGGACCAGATTGGCAAGTTCAAGAATCAATTACAGATTGATAGGAAAGCTACAGTTCATTTTCAGGATCAATGGGATCATCATATTTCAGTTTCAAGATGGGGAACTCTTCCGCACTCCTGTATTTTGTGTGGTTGTGTTGGAGCTTGAGTTTTTGGCTTCTTATGTAGCTTGTGTCTGTGCCCTGAGGACGGGAAAGAAATGGGGCGTCTGTTGCACAGTGACTAAATTGAAGAAGCATAGTGTGAAAAATGAGTTTGTGTAGGATGTCTTGTCATCTAATATTTGAGTTACAGTTCTCAACTAGAGAGTTATCAGTTTACCACTGTATAACATATTAAGT
The DNA here is from genome assembly GCA_033310375.1 of Conus canariensis. Lineage (NCBI taxonomy): Eukaryota > Metazoa > Mollusca > Gastropoda > Neogastropoda > Conidae > Conus > Conus canariensis. The sequence goes on from CM065739.1 coordinate 12,758,202, forward strand.
ATGAGCATCTTGTCTTTGATCATTTATTCATAGTGATAAGCATTTGCTTGTGATTTTCACAGCCTAACTGCTATGCCAAAATCATCACCTTGGAGTCACAGAAGAAGATTGTCATCTACTCTAAGCGTGACATCGATGTCAATGAGGAGATCACCTATGACTACAAGTTCCCCATCGAGGACCAGAAAATCCCTTGCCTGTGTGGCACGCCACAGTGCCGGGGCACGCTCAACTGACATTGCTCGCCCCAGTGGTTCCCCTTCTGTGATTTTGGTGCTACTACTGTTTTGAATCTTGTGTGTGTTTGTATGCATGGGTTTAATTGGATGTGCATATCTGAGCTTTGTGTGTGTGAGGTCATATGTATGTGTAAGCATCAGTGTGTCTGTGTTCTAGAATCAACTGGTGGTGTATTAGTATTGGTGTATGAGAACAAAAGTAGGGGTTTTTTTTGGGGGGGGGGGGGGGGGGGGGGGGGGTTGCTTGCCCTGAACAGCATGCCAGTGTCTGGGAAGATTGTGGGTGATGCATTCATTTGTAAGTGACAGATAACACCCATTTCCACCTTGTCGGTCGTAAGCTGTGCAGAAGACCATGGTGACTTTTAGAGTACCATTTCAAAGCAGAGCTGTTCTTTTTCTTTTTTCCTTGTTTGGGTTTGCAGGCAGGTATGAGAGGTGACGGTTCATGTCCATCCCAACTTTTTGTCCCTCAGGATTCCTTCTTCGTGCTCCCCAGTCCTGTGCAGCCCATGTATCTTTCTTTCAGTCTTGTCCCTGGAGTAAGTGGTGAGCACCTCCATGGTCACAGCCATCATGTTGTTCGAGATAACGGTGAAAATGCCCTCCGGTCAGTTCACAGAGAAATTATGCCTGCCAGATTTTGGAGAGGCGGTTGTCCAGGTTTACTTCTGAAAACAGCCGGTTGTTGACAGTTTTAAACAAGAATGGTGTTCTGCATGCTTGATGGGTCAACAGTTTTGTGTTTGATTATTTATTCTATTGCATGCGATCGATGATAGGCTGAATGCTTATTGATTGAATAATTGAGTCCTCAGCAAGCTCTGTAATCGGAAATGGATGCAAGATTTGTTTGAAAGATGTGTCTGTTCTTGTTCATGTGGTTTGACTTTCTCTTTTTCTTTTCAGTGATCCTTATGATTATTCAAATGTTACAACAGGCAGCTAAAGAGGGAGTGACCATTTTGGTGTATATATAGATTGTGGTTGAGCATGAGCACATGATAAAGCTGTACCTAATTGTATTATAGAGAGCAGGGGCTGGGTCACTGTCATCAAAAGGAGGTTGACCTACCATTCAGTACATATTGAAAATAGTGTTGACATTTTTGGTTTCATCCACTTCCCGCAGAGATGAGTATACAGTAAAGTAGCGCTTTCCAGTGTTATGTTATTTTCATCAATGGGTGCATGTGGATTACTAACTAAAAAAAAAACTTTAGGATCTGTGATTTTTTTCTGTGGTTTTGTGGTAGTGTACAAATTTAGTTTTTAAACTATGATGTTCATTATAGTGATGAGGAAATGGATGAGGCATTTAGGGGGGGGGGGGGGGGGGGGAACGAAGACATAGGAAGCTGAAGCATGGCAGAGAAAAGAACAGCCTTATTGAAGACGACTGCCAACAGAAACTGATGTTGACCAGATAGTTGCCATTTTCTTGTTCACAGTTAGATGTCTGATCTGGCAGTGTTGGTTTGAGACCGCATTTACAGAATTGACTTGAGTATCTGCAGTGTTTGTTGTCTGTGGAACTCCAGGCAGCATGCACAAGGTATTAGAAGGTGAGGAGTCAAAAACAAAATAAAAGATTTTAAAAACAAATACTGGACAAACAAGCTCCGTCAAATGAATAAAAACTAAAAGTAATTATTCATAGGCCAGCTCAGTAGTTGCATGTGATGTTATTTTGAGTTTGTTCGCGAACATGAACATTGTATCGTGCTTACAGAAACAAGTGGCCCTGATTTTTCTGTTCACCAGCACAGGTACACAAGTGGTCTATGGACAATGCTGGTTTCCATCTGTCTTAATCATGTTCAGTACATCTAATTTTGTAGCTTAAATACAAGGACAAAATCTTCTTTTGTCACGTTATAGACTGTTTTCAAAGGGGGAAAGAGTTTGCTCTGTATTCAAGTGGAAAAGTTATTTCTTGACTGAAGAGTTTACAATGCACACTTGCCTTTTAGCTCCTTTTTTTTTTTTTTTAACCACAAGGGAGAAAGTGTGAGTTTACTTCATTTTGTGCGTGTGAGTGTGCAAACACGTCGAATCTTCACATATTGTGCTTAGCCAGTGTTTTAGCATTTGCTGCCACCCCCACCCCCCCCCCCCCCCCCCTCCCACTAGTCCTCTCAGTACTCTCTAGTATACTATTCCTCTGTGACTGCTTAATCTTTTCAAGTTGGCTGTAGTAATTCCATGGTGTTGCGAAAGTGCTGGAGAGCACTGAAGGCAAATGTAATAAGTCTTCTGCAGTTTGAGTCATTAGTTAAAGTGATCACAGATGAGGAGGTAAGAATCGTGATGACAGCGGAGAGCATAGCATGAGCAGTGTTGTGAATCAACAGCTCAAATCAAAGGCCCCCCCCCCCCCTCCCCCCCCAAACGCTCTAGCCGCATGCAGACTGTAATTTGGCGAGTTTGCTATCATAGTTTAATTTGACAATTGGAACTATTTGCCTGTATATGTTTTATAAGTCATTTTGATTTACAGTTTTCATTTATTTTTTGGCATTTTAATTAATCAAGGCGGAACAAGGACATGATTAAAGCCGCTGATATCACAGTACTGAAGAGGGGATTGGGATCGGAGATGCCTGCAGATATGTTATGCAAAGAGTATGTGGTAGTTGACTTCAAATACATGAACATCACCTTCACAACACAGTGGGAAAGAAATTTGTCTTTCTTGCATAGTAGGTGACCAGACTTTTTTTTTTATGAATCAAAAGGCTCATTTTTTATTACAGTGAAACCTCCCTATAAACTCCTTTGTGTAAAGACTCCTGCCTTTGATCTTACAACTGCCAGATTTTTTGACAAATTGTATGCGAAACTCTGAAGTTAGATTTTCTGGAGTGTTAGAAAACTCATGAAATGGAGGCACTGATTTTAATGCATACCCTGATGCGATTCCTTATTACGTATATCGGTAAAGCTGTTGAAGTGAGAAAAAAATATGGTCACATTTTAAACAAAGTAGTGTGTGTGTATTGAATAAGAGTTGTACAGAAGTGAACAATACAAACATCATTTCAGGAGGTTAGTAGCAAAAGTGTATTCAGGAGGAAAGTGGGATGACCAGTATTTTTTTTCCAGAGAAAGGTGCTAGTGGTGATAGGGTAACTTCACAGTCACCAGGAACAGAATAGTCTGTCACTACTGTTTTAACAGTCAGCTGACGGTCTATGATAAGTAATGCAACTTGCATGGTGACAACCAGTGTAGGGATTGAATTGAAATTGTTAGGGGGAAAACTGTTGCAAGTCCAGATAGCATCCGTTTTGGTATAAAAATCCAGTAGTATTATGGTTTCATGTGGTTGGATGGGGATGTTTTTTTTCTATATATTTTAGTTATTGTCGATATTTATGGCCAACCATGTGGTCATTTCACCTGCACTTTGATGGTCTTGAAAATGGTCGAACATTGGTGCTGACTCACATAAGTAATTGCTAAGTAAGTTATAATGGAATTCATGTACACTAGTATAGTCTGCTTTGATATTGAGTTGAGCGAGACATTGGTGCCTGGTCCACTAAATCATCGATTAAATGGACAGTTATATCTCTGTTAGTTTTTGTAAGTGATGAAAAATAGTTTAAAATTTGACGTTGCTTATTTAAAAACTCACGGCAAATGGAGTCTGCAAGTGCAAGACCTAGAGCAAGTGACAGAAAACGTCTAAACGCTCAGCTCTTCCCAAATAATGTGTGGAAAGGATATGTAGGGTCAGCTTCAACAGGCGCTTAGAGAAATTATGATAAAATTGCAGACATTTGAAACAGGCAGGTTGGTGGTTGAAAGATAAAGGATATGTTTTGGGGGACCGTGTTTGTCTATTCAAGACTGGCATCCCGACAAAGTCTGTCCTCGATGTTCCATTGTAATATAAGTGGTAATGAGTTCGGGTGCTTTTAGAGCTTGCTGTTGCATCTACATTCTACAGTGTTTCAGGATTTGGGTTAGAGAGGGCTGGAAATTGAGAGCGAGGTCTCATTGTTGCTGCCACCTTCCACATTAAAATGACTGTAGTTGTTCTGGAATCCAGGTTGATACTGTACATTTACCCTGTATGCCAGTAAATATCAGCCTGCTTGACAGTTCAGTTCATAATGCATTGAATCAAATCTAAAATGGCTGCAGCAAACAACTTTATTTTGTGTGTGTGTGTGTCTTTAGTTTTGGGGGAAACTTTTTATGCAGCATTTTGTTTTCTTTTTGCCTGCCTGCCCTCCCTTTTTTTTCTTTTTTTTTTTTTCCCTCCTCACTGCTGACTATAGTACTGCTGAAAGGGGTAGGACAAATCCTTAGCAGAATCCTCAATATATAAGTTGCAGGAGAGGGATGGGATGGGGGGGTGGGGGGAGGGTGCGCAACCATGCAATGGACACATTGAAAGAGAGGAGCAAGTTTATCCCAAAATGTGATTGGAATGTAAGTCACCTTTTAGTGTTATGCAAAAGAGAACAGACATAGTGCTGCTCAGATTGACCATTAAACAGAGTGTGAGTGGAGTTTGATACCCTGATTATAAACAGAAATTATTAGGCAGAGGTGTGGGAAGAAAAGATCAGAAAATGGTCATCTTAATCCATGCTTTGTTGAAGAAGATGGGGAAACAGGAGGGGGTATTTGTGTTATTTTAGTGTTAAGATTCAGCATATATTCACTTTTCACATCAGATAAATGAAGTAAAATGTTTCGGCAGACTGTTGCCATAACTGGTTGACGGCAATGTTGCTTTTGAGTCATCCACATTTAAGGGGAAATAGACAAGTCATGTTGGATGATAAGATCCCATTGTGTACATTCTTTTTTTTTTAGGAAAAAAGAAAACGTAATTTTTCTGTTGCTTAAAATGACAGCTGGCCTCCTGTGGGTGATTTATAGGGTATCAGGTTTGTTGTAGGTGATCTATAGGGTATCAGGTTTGTTGTGAATGATTTATAGGGTATCGGGTTAGTTGTAGGCGATTTATAGGATATTGGGTTTGTTGTAGGTGATTTATAGGGCATCAGGTTTGTTGTGCTGAATGTGATTGTTTCTCCTTTCTTTGATTTCATAATAAAAACAACATTGAAAGTTGTGTTGAGAATTTGTTGAATGAATATCATGATTTTCTTTTTTCATTTAATAAAATGATTATTTGTTGCTGTGCTGTATAGCCAGTTCAGGTTCTGATAACTTGGACTTGTGTGTCTGTCATTGAGCTATTGTATCACAATCGTGATCCAGCAGGGCAAAAATTGACGCACGCTGTGTGTTCATTGTACATAAGCAGTGGTCTCTCAAAGAGAAGTGGCACTTGCCTGTTCTTAAACTGTCACTTGATAGACTCATTATATATATGTACACTATTATTGATTTCTTTTTAAAAAGAAAGCAGGGAAATCTTTTATGTAAAGTCGTGACCAATGCTTATGGTTTTTGTTTGGTATGTTTTAAAATTTTTACCTTAATCCCATGCTCTGCTCTGTGGAAAGAGAGGTACTACTGTGTGTACGGAGTACTACTGTGTATGTACAAAATGTTTGAAGTTATAGAACAAGTCCAGGTGAACTGTAATCTGAAATGTGCACAATTTGTTCAGCTAGAGACAGTGCATCAGAGCTGGAACCTTTCAAAGAGAAGACGGTGTATAAGCATATATTTAAACTTTGGAATGTTTGTGTGAAACAAAGGCAAGCTTTGAATCAATAAGGTGAATGAGGATGAGGTTTGCATGACATGACTGATAGTTTAGGAAGCTGCTACATAATATTATGCCCATGAAGCATATGTTTGAACTTTTTCCTCTTGAGAAAAAATTAATGATCATTATTGTGTGTCCGTATACATTGTTTGTTGTATAGGCAGATTTTGTGATTAGTTTGGATATCGACCAGAAGGTTGATCGCTTGTGAAGATTGATGTACACAAGAGGATGCGTGAGTGGTTGTGTGTGTATGGGTGTGCACATGCGTCTGTGTGTGTATACATGAAGAAAGGCCTTGTTTGCTTTCTGATACCCTCCACAGGTTGCTCCTGCTCCTCAGTGTTGTTGCAAGGGTCCATCGATTAATCCTCATACAACCTTTCCCTAACCCAGCTCTCCCTTCATCAGTGTATGCAAGGGTTCTTGCTGTCCTTTTTTTTTTTAGTCATCCATCAGTAGGACTTTTTGAAAAAAGGTGTGTGTGTGTGTGTTCCTTTTATTTCATTTTCTTTTCTTATGTTTTTGATGTGTGAGGTACATTGAAAACATTGTCATAAATACATGTTTCAGGATCATGTTTACTGCATTTGTTTTGGAAAGAGACACACACACACACACACACACACACACACACACACACACACACACACCACACACACAATGAATAGACCTCTATCAACATCGTCATATAGCATTTATCATGAAAACATAAATGCATTCATGCACGCATACACATGGACACACACACACACACACACACACACACACAAAATACTCTTGCACTCACTCGCACACACATACTAACAGTCGCTCAGCAGAGGCCATAGCACTGGCTTGTGTGTGCTTTAACCTTTAGCCCGCGCTGTAAATGTACAGTGTGCGTCCCAGCCAACACTTGCTTTCCTATTAGATAGTGCAAAGACAGTCAACAGATCGGATGAGTTGCCACCTTTTGAGCACTTTTGTTACTGGAACAAAACGAGGTATGTTAGTAGCCGTTTTCTATGTTGAGGTTTTCTTTTGTTTGGACAAATTGAACAAAGGGTTGAGTTAAAAATGGAAGATGAGAATGCTGTACACCTCTCTTTACTCTGGACCAAACCACAGAAGAAATAATGAATGATGGAGGTGAAAATAATGGATGCCGAAAACAACACACTGAGGGAGTTTGAAGTGGGCAAGATTGACTTTGATCCTGATCATGAGGCTGATCTGACGAAAGATCTTAAGCTGATGTCAGCTGTGAGTGTTCTCATTTCTCGTGTGCATGTCTGCAATTTTATCATTACTGTTGCATCTCTGGATGACTTTGAAATCTTTGTTGTTTTCTCATACTTTGATATATTTTTATGGCTCAGTTTCGAGTCATTTTTAGAGACGGCTAAAAGCAAAACAAAAGCACAGACATCATTCTGTGTTTTCTCCAAACGTTCTCGGTGAACAGTAAGAGAAGCGTGTGCACAGGCTAAAGGTTAATGCAGACAAAGGTTCCCTTTTGTTCATGTCCCATTTCCTCAAGTGATTGTAAATGAGGTACTGTGTTCTTTTCCTGACAGCATTGTTATTCTGTTTGACTGCCTCTCAATCTGCCATATTAGATTTTTCCCTGATAGTTAAAACAAGAAGAAGGGTATAGGCTGCAGTGGAGTTGCATAATATACATCCATGTACAGAATTTGTTGTTCAGAAGTAAGTGCACCGTGAATTGTCTGTCTTATTGTCAGCGACTTGGTTCTGCAACTTTTGGTCATAGAAGAATTGTGTCCCTTCCTTCAGCAGTGGCCCTTGCTCCCCATGTTTCCTCTTTTAAAGTATCATAGTATGATAAACAACAGTTGCATAGTGTACATGCTTGCACACTTTAAGATAAGGGCGTATGGGGGGGGGGGGAGGGGGGGGGGGGGGTCAACTTTGAAATTGCATTCATGCTAAAATGTAAATGCAGTCCACTGAAAAAGAGGGTTTACTTAGTTAACATCAGCACAGTTCTGGTCTGTTCCCCACACTGTAAACATGGGGGAGAATTTTTCTTCCTTTTTTTCGTTTCTCCCTTTTTTTTTTTTTTTTTCCTTTGTGAATGGGCTCCCTAGACATTTTCTCTCTGTTGTTTGGTACATTCATTGTGCAAATTTCCTCATTGCCACAGGCTTTAAAATGTAGCAAAAAGGAAGTAGAGGAGCTAAATGGGTTTGGAGACAATGCCTGTCTGTGACCTAAACTAAATAGATGCCAAACTTCAAAGGTCAGATGAAGAAACCAGGGTGGAAACTTTGGAGAGGGGAAGGAAGTGGGTGGGTTATGATGTCACAAAACCACATGAATGAGTTTATATTGAAGTGTGGCAGGTTTACAGTGTGGTGAAAGCATTCTGGTTTGTAGTTGGACACAGTTCCGAGCGAAATATAATCGAAACTTTAAGAAGTAGATAGTTTATTTTTAACATGGTTTATGTATTGGTAGATGCTTTAGTACAAACTCGCACTTCAGGCTTGTAAAATAGCTTAATTCAGACTGGAACAAGGCCACATAATACAAATAAAATTGGTCTCGCTTTTTTTTTTCTTTTTAACCTTTTACACCCATACCTTGTTCAGGTTGCTTTTCATTTTTTGTGGTTAAATAATCATTTTGCCCTGGCAAAATTGATGTAGATTGAAGATAGCCGCCTGGTATTTCTTACCAAGCCACAAAAATTGTCATTACTGTTATTGTGTGCCATCGTGCACCGGTGGAATTGGAGGACACGTATAAACATCGCAAGCATCCTATGTGAGAAGCTGGAGGAATAAATGAGATAAATGAAAATGAGTGATATTTGAATGTACGGGAAACGACTGAATGAGCGCCAGCAGGCTGCTCTTTGGCCGGTTCTACCTGGGTAGGCAGCCCGTTGAGTGAGTGAGGTAGTGTGTTTATTGTAAAGCGCTTGGAGCTTGGTCTGTGACCGAGGATAGGCGCTATATAAATACCTAATATAATAATAATAATCATTCAGCTGAAAAATAGATGACCCGTAGATGATATCAGTTTGAATCTGCAGCAAAATTGGAAGGAAAATGGAATCCTTAAGCATGCAGAAATCTGCCACGAGAGGGAAAGGGCCAGAAGGTGGAGGAAATGGACCTGTTTACCAGTACAATTTCAGTGTGTATTGAATGCACCTTTTGCTAAAACAATTAGGGTGGGAAGGGGGAGAGGGGAACTAAAAAGGAAACAAAATATCTAGACCAAACGTTCTTAAGTGGTAATCACTCGTGTGTTTTCTCTGTATGCTAAGTCGAGTACTTTGACCAGTGATCAATGACTCTCACCAACTCTCCCTCATGAAATCTCATCTTATTCAGTTTATTGCCTGAAAAACATGCTGAAATGTATTAAGAAGGTGAGAGGCAACGCGCGTTGTATGCTGGTGCGCAGGACAGTTGGGAATCGGTCAAAGAAAATGTATGGTCACTGCAGCTGCTGCAAGATCAACATCAGCATTTCCATTCTAGCAAATCTGTAGTTGCCTGCCATCTGATGAGGGAACCTCGATTTTGAAAATAATACTCTTAATCATGGAAAAATACCCCGGTAACATTTTTAAAGTGAACAAATCTTTGAAAAGGACTGTTCATATTATGCCTTGCTACTGCTGCTTGATAAGGAAACATGAAAAAGTAGATTATCTGCTTTACTTAATCAGCACTCTTGATTTTGTATTTGATTTGTCACTCTTGGATCATTTGGGGACAAATGCTTGTGTTGATCAGTAGATGATCGAGAGCAAGAGTGGCATAAGCTTTGTTGTGTACATGTCGCATTTGAAAATAAACCAATCAACCCACACCCTACCCCTAACCCCCCCCCCCCCCCCCCCCCCCCCCCCCCCAAAAAAATTTGTTGTGAACAGAATGTCTTTTTCTTGCCCTTCTATGCGATCTGTCCTCTCCTGTCCCTTCCCATCCCCGCCCCACTCCTCCCTCCAGTGTAATGATGTGAAAGATATATTATGATGTGGAAGATTTGATTGTCTAGTTGTGGTTTCTTTCTTCAGTGCAGAAGAGTTGTGCATCGTGTGTATATAGCCGTGGAAACGGTGTAAATGAGAACATCAGAAGATTATTATTTTAGCGGGTTGGCTGGTTTTGCGTGGTTGCATAGTGCGCATGAAGACAAATTGTATGTTGTTTTGCTTGAAATAAATTCCATTGTTTTCAACCCAGTGTCTGTCAGCCTGTCAATCTCTGAGGCTTGCTTGTTAACTTCCAGGGGCATTCACATGCAACAGCAGTGCAAGCATGCACACTCGCATTGGCACAAACTTCATATAATCTTTCACTTGCTTGCACTGTCTTGTATGCATGCTTGTATCAGATGACGCATATTCTTCAAGACCGCAGCTGTGCCTTTTACTCTATCTGTTGCGTGCACGTATTCACAAAAGAGACGCCGATAAACAAAGCAGTGTCATATACATGCTCATCGTGTAACGGCCACCCCCACCCCCGCCTCTCTCTTCTCTCTCTCTCTCTCCTCTCACGGCAAACTGTGTAAAAATCCTGTCTAGAAAGTGTTCAAAACAAGATAAACGAACCGAAAAATTACCAATGGTTTTAACATCGCCAGTAAACGAGCAGCACGAATGGCTTTAAAACTGTCTAGAATATACAATTTACTTTTAAACAATGGCAGCATCACTGCAGACCTACCCTGAGAATAAGAAGACAAACGCGTCACCGTGTAAATCTATCCCTGGGAATAAGAGGACACACTACACCTTGAAACCTACGTTTGGGGTAACAGAGGACAAACCAACCGGCGGCAATAAAGTTACTAGCCACCATGGAATAAGAAATCAAACCTGGAAATAAAAGGATATTCCTACCCGTAGTATAAAAGGACACTTCCTCTAGGAGTAAGTGGAAATACCAACACCGGAAATAAAAGGACAAACGTACAGCTAGTAATAAAAGGACCCTCCCTGCCCTCCCCCCCACCCCCACTCTCGAGGCGGGAGGGGTTAGGGAGTTTGGGGGATGAGAGGAGGGATGGGAGGATATATCCACCAAGGGAATGAGAGGACAGACCCATCACTGGGATTCACATGATGAACCTAACCCTTGGATTGAGAAGACAAACCTACTCTGGGAATAAGAAGACAAACCTACCCTTTAAACTAAGATTACAAATCTATCGCATGGAATAAAAGGACAAAGCTGCCCTTGGGAATAAGACGACGAACTTAATCATTGGTGGTAGAGACAAACCTGCTCCTGGGATTAAGAGGACTAAGCTACCCCTACAAGTAAGATGAGATGACGTACCCTTAGGAATAAAAGGACAAACCTACCCTTTGAAATAAGATGGCCTGCCTCTCCATAGCAAAAAGGGATCCAAATCATGCCCCTGACAACCATCCCTACAAATGAGGAGACAACAAACTTGCCATTGGGAATGAGGACATGCCTACCACTGGAAGTGAGAGGACAAATCTATAACTGGGAATAAACTACAAACCAAAGTATATGTTAGGATAAAACTCTACCAAGAGAAAGAGAAAAACAACAAGCAAACAAAAACAAAACAAAAAATGAAGAGTGTGAACAGACATCCCTTAACCTCCCCGCCTCTCCTCTTCCACGGGATCATGCCAGATTTACTGTAAAACTACAGCTCTAGGAATGACCGTAAGCGCCCGTCAGAAGAACCGCACCAGCCATTTATTTGGGAGAGAGCCGGACATGGAGTTTCACACTTAAACTGTGACATCGTGATCACCTCCAAACGACAAGAATCCTGAAAGGATTCCAGAACACCTCGTGACTACCTCAGAAAGTCCTGGATGGTAAGCACTGTGAAGTAGCCGCTGTCGTTAACCGGCTAACGCCCTAATAACAACGCACATTTTTGGGGGTGGGAATGGGGGTGGGGGGGTGGGAGGGGTAGTGCAAGGGGGGGGGGGGGGAGATAAAAATCTAGAAAGGCACTCGGGAGAGCGCGGATCTCCGCGAAGGTGGAACGGATCCTGGATTCCCTCTTTGATCCGGATCCGCGTCATACACCCGCGCCAAAATTCAGCGGATTCGTTCTTGCACCCCATTCCACCTCTTCACCAAGTTTCGTTAAAATCGGTCCTGTCAGTTTTTGCGTAATCTCTCAGAAAGACTGACAGACAGGCCAACCACGTACTTGGGTGAAAATGTAACATCTTTGGCGGCGCTTAGAAAACAAACAAACAAACCCAAACCAAAACAAAACAAAAAAAAAACTGTCATTGAAAGACGTCGTCAGAGTAATCACAACAACAAAAAAGAAGAAAAAATCGTTGAAAGACGTCATCAGTCAGTAGATGTGTACACTTCCTGTCGGCCTTCTAGCTCTCCTCCCTCTCCGCAACTCCCCCCCCTTCCCCCCATCATCTCCTCCCACTCAACAACTTCTTGATCAGTGAACCTCTTCATTAACCGAGAACTTTTGCTCGCGTCAAATCATTATGTTTATAGCCTAGCCACATTAAGGGTTCTAAAGTGTCTTGAAGTCACTAAGTCTATTCAAACATAATATACGAGTGTAAGCGTTAAACTTTAATGGCGCATCCTAGTGTCATTCCTTTAAATTCGTCCTTGCACTCGAATATGTCCTTTCTGCGTAGACATTATCTTATCTGGTGTATTTCTGTCACCAGCAGACGTAAGCACTATTGACCCGCATTTGGCGTGCCCGAACATGAACATTAAACTCCGTTCTCACATGGACACTGTTAGTTGATTTTGCGACCAGTGGCCATGCAAACCGAAATTCACAGCGGTCCTGATGCGGCCTCCGTGATCGGCTGGACTAAAAACAACGTGACTCGGCTATTTGAACTCCATGTAGGCTGCACGTGCCGCATGGCGAATGAGACTTTGGAGTTACCGCCCCTAACGGCCGAGCGTTATACTCACTCTGACCCAGCTAATTGTCACAGTCTCTTTTCATAATACTCCGTTGGACTTCCTCGCCGTTCGCACAATCTAAACATTTCTGCATCTCCACTGGCAATCTGGAAAGAAAAAGAAAAAGAGAGAGGGATAGAGAGAAAAAGTTCAACCCACAGAATTCCGCTGGCAAGCTGACGAGGCAAATCAAGTGTTGTGTTTTCTGAGATTTGGGAGGGAATTCCACAACGATCTACAATTGTGACCTGTTTCAGCGATTGATCTGAGATCATGAATGACGAGACAGGTGAATTGTTTGCTTTCATAACCCCCTTACCCCTTTTACCTGTTGGTGGCCGGTAAGATTTTCCTGATACCCATCATCGTAAAATGCTGATTCTTTCTGGTAGACAAAAATGGTAGATGTAGTAAAAATAGCTTGAACTGCTAGATTTTATTTCGAGTATATAGCTTAACATTAAGATTTTTTTTAAAGGGGACAAACGGGGGATACGTCTGTAGGAGGGGGTGAGAAAGCTCAAAGGGGGCGGGGAGGGGGGATGAGGGAGAGAGGACGCAGGTGGGGAAGGATGAAGGAAAGAAAATCCTGGGCCTTACCGAAATCGAGCACCATCCCATTAATTTGTTGTCAAAAGATATATTTCTCTGTGTGTTCTTGCGATGTAGAGAAGTGAACTATCTAAGAATAAACCAAAGGGTTGGTACACGAAGATGATAATGTTAATCCCTCCTTGTTTAAGTTAACTATCGGAGGTGTAATTTTTCGTTGGCATTCGCAGAGCATTCTTAAGATTTCCCAGCAAAAGTAACTGTTATACTGGAATGTTTGCAGACTTACGAATGTTTTAAGTGCGGGGCCCCAAGTTCAAATTTGTCGACTGTGTGTGGTAATGGAAAGGGAAAGGGGGGGGGGGGGGGGAGAGGGATTGAAGAGGGGGAGCAGGGAAGAGGTAGGGGAGGGGGTGGGGTGGATACAAAGTTAGGTATTTGGTCAAGTTTTTTTTTTTTAAATCACACTTCCAGGTTCAACTGTCTGAGCGTTTTTTTCTCTTCTTGAATATTGGCCAAGTGAACAATCTGACGAATTTTTTGCATCGAGGTGAGGGGATTTGGAGACGTTAGATAAAGCAATGAACTAAACTGAACTTGGGCTCTGGATTTTATGCAATAGGGAAAAAAAAGATGTGAGGGGGGGGGGGGGGGGGGGGGGGGGGGGGGGGGGGGGGCGAAGGGGGGCGGAGGGGGGGGGGGAGACAAGAGAGAAAAGATTTCACTCGCTCACATTCCTACCTCCTATTGCCGAAGTGTACTAGCGTTCAGACGGGATGAAACCATCAGTTACTATGAGAATAATTTTCTTCCCTATCCCCTGCCGTACGACAGCAGCCTCCCCGTTCAAGATCAAGGCCAGTTTGTTACAGAAAATATTGATATTAAGAGTATTGAAAAGCTGAAAATGGCATCGTACTCTACATCGTAAATGACGTTAATGAATAGATGAGAAATTTTTGTACGGTAGAGGTGTACAAAGGAAATCCGGCTGCCTCTCGATCGAGGACGATCGCTTTAGTGTGTTCATTTATCTGTGTCGCACACACGTGGAGAGACGTGAATTGTTTTAAAAGCAAAGGGATGCTTTGCTATCGAAAAGGAAATCATTCCATAGTTTACTGGGGGAAAAAAGGACTGTTAAAAGGATGGAAGCGCTAACGTTTTCGACAACTTCCAATTCATATAAGAAAACATGCTATTAACGGAAAGAAGCTTTTCAATCTTTCGTTGGGTTTCTTTCCATCAATTATCACCTCTCACGGGGTAATTGTGGATATCGCCTTGTGTTGAAGACTGGATGTCGCGTACTTTATTTGGTACGTGATCGTTATGATGATTAAGCCAAAGAAGGCCAATTCATTGCTCCTTGACAACAACCAAACATGCGTGGCGATCTGGTTGTGTCGATTTTGGTCGTACAAAGACTGGAGACAGACCCACTGGGGATCCAGCCTTTCTTTGAAAGCACTGACAGAAGGGGCACTGCCTACGTTATCTGGCAAACTGTTCCAGGTAGACGCCACACTTTGTGAGATAAAGTTTCTTCTCCCTTTGTGCCTGCTGTAGTACTTGCTCAACTTCAAAACGTCGACCATGGTGTCTCTTGCCTGGTACAGCTCAAACTTAAAGAAGCTGAGATGTCTTGGGACTATAATGTTAACAGCTTTGGAAATTCCTCCGATACAAGATTTCCTTTATGCCCCCACTCTCCCCTCATTCCTGTTACAATACTGTAATCCATCAAATACTGTGTCAGTTCGTGTCATTTACGAAGTTCGTTAGCATAAACAAGAAACAAATGCAAACGGTTAGCAAGATATCCTTTCTGACCACTCTCAGTATGACAGCTTCTGTTTATCCTTTCTGTGGAAACATCACGGTGTCTGTCTTCTGAAGACAATTGGGCAGAAAAGGATCAAAACGAAAGACGTTGCAGTGTATTGTAAGCAGAGGGCAAAGGTGTGTATATATATATTGTGTGTGTGTGTGTGTGTGTGTGTGTGTGTGTGGTGTGTGTTGGGGGGGGGGGATATACTTAGTAATAATGATAATGATGATGATAATGATAAAAATAATATAATAATGAGAAGAAGGAGGAGGAGGAGGAGGATATATGATAAATAACTGGACATATAATACGTCATATAGTTATGAAATTTTACACACAAAAGAGATGTAGTTTCTCCGGTCAAATGGACATATCCCTGCAATCTGTATTTCAATATCACAAATGTAAAACGGTGCACACACGACCAAAAAAAAAAAAGGTCTGCAAAGACTCAGGCAATGATATTACTGTTACAAAATACGCTCAGGGGAAGGTTTTAGGAGTTAGGAGTTGAAGTTTGATCATCATATTTATAGTGCATTCAACAAATGAGATGCCGAGTATTATAAGAACTTTGTCATCATAAACACGGACACGTTTCTAAATTTGAACCAGGGACCAGTGAGACCACAGCTGGATTATGGTAACACCACTTTGGTATCCATATATGAAAAGACAGCCAGCGTTGATTGAAAAGGTGCAAAGAAGGGATGTAAAATTACCAAAAAGAGAAAGGGTGGAGTACTTAAACTACCCACTTTAAAGGCAGTATGAATTAAAGGTGGTCTTATCATTTAAACCTTCAAGTTGTACAAATGTATTGACTCGAACGTACGTGAGTTCTTCAAATGACCAACCTGTGATATAACGAGTAGCAGTGGAGACAAAATTTATGTATTGAATATAGTCGTACCAAAGCCAGAATTTTTTTTCTTCATTTACTGACAGAATCGCGCCTTTACGCGTTAAATTACTTAATTCTAAAAGAGCTCGAAATATTAACACTTTCAAAAATCTTGACCAGTGGAAATACTTAAAGGACATACGGTACCAGTATGATGAATTTGTTACAAAACTCGAGCTCAGTACCGACGACCTGTCGTATCACAATCAGTCATGAACAAAAGATGTGACTTTTTAGTCTGACAGCTGAATGTATATAGTCCCTATTTTCCTGCTTTCTTATTCAGAATAGTGGAACGGGGAACCACATGGATATCATTTAGTTGGCCGACAATTTTAAGTCTTATAGTTATGACCTGATTTGTGATTTTAAGAAAAAAAGGTTCAGTAATATGCTCAGAATTTAGTAATGCGTGTTCGTCGTACTCATTCTTCATGTCATTAAAATATTTCCCTTCGTTTCCAAGATTTTCAAAAGTGTTAACATTTTGTGCTCTTTTGATGTCACTTGGTAGTTTATCCCATACAGGTGCACTTCTAGAAGTATCCTGAAATATTCTTCCGTTAGCATGGTTATATTTAATTAATATTTTCTCAGCACTGTTCCTTTCACATCATTACTTGATAATTTAAAGAAGTCGGACACAATCAAGTCGACAATATCTTTGAAAACTTTGAAGGTTTGAGTAAGCGAGCCCCCCGTTTTTCTTGGTATTAGAATAAGCAATGTAATATATTCGGCCTATCTATTCGAATAATCATGAATCCCATGTACTGATTTTGTTGCTCTTCTTTGCACATTATCACACAAAGCTGACTGCTTTTTAACTAATGGATACCATATTGTAACAACATATTCCGTGTGTAGTCTCATTAGTCCTTTGCACAAGTTCAGAAATGTGTCCCTGTATGTGAAGAGAAAATGTTCTTTTGTGTATAAATCTGAGCAATCTATTTGATCTGTTGACTGCACGTGAAATTGGTGATCTGATAAGACACCTAAATCCTCATCTGTGCATTTTGTTACTGTAGTGCTATCGCCTCCCTTCATCATGGCATAGTTTTTTTTCCGTTTTTTTCCCCCTCCACATGTGTATACCTTTACATTTAGAACCTTTAACATTCAAGTTCCACTTTTCTGACCATTTAACCAGAGAACCAAAATCTTCTGGTGAAGTTTTGTCATTATAGAAAACCTGTGATTGCAGGAAATCTTTTTAACGCTAAAGCATCCTTAATGTTGGGCGGAAAGAAGCAGTCTTATAGCAGAAAGGGGACAGAAAGGAAATCTTGCCGCGTCCCGAGCACAAATGAACCTATGATCTATGGTGGGAAAAAATATGTCCTCAGGTGGGTTGCCTCGTGACGACCTGACAGTAATTTCTCCCTGACGAGTGGACTGTTGGCACTGGAGTACGGAACATCATGACGTAAATAAAATTGTACAAATGCTTTCGTCCCCACCCACCATCCACTCCACGGGCAGAAATAGGAACACCGATATTATACAAAAATATGCGCAAGTTATAAGGAAATGCAAGTATCAACAAGAGCTTACAATTGGTTGGATTCATTTTCGTACCCCTTCCTCGAAAGAAAGCTTATTTCAAAAATTGAATGTTGGTGTGGCTGCCAAAAATATTGACAATGCGCAAAAGCACAAAGAGGACCAGCAACGTTACTAGGTTTCAGTAAATCAACTTTAATTGACATTCAAAGAAATAAAGCATGGTTGGGGAGGAGGGGTCAAAACGGAAGTCTTTCTCGTGCAAAGTGTGTCGTTTGTAAACTAATGAACGCGACTAGCAATCAAGCAGTAGAAAGAAACTCGTGGAGAGCGTGGCAGCAGAGAGTCCTCAGAAGAGAAGCCCCCTTCAAGCAAGTGTTTCGGCCCTTATCTCCTGACACTCTAGGGGGGTTGGGCCACACCCGGTTCATGACTCCGGATGTCCCTCTGAGCTGCCTCCATTCTGTTCTCATATGGCACCGTGAGCTCGATCATGATCAGCTGCTTGGTTGACTTAGAGTGGATTACTATGTCTGGTCTCATGCCACTCTTGCTGATGATCTCTGGGTGACTCTTCCATTCTGGGAGGTCTGCAGTGCACTCCCAGTCATCTGCCCCGTCCAGCAGACTCTGCCTGCATGTTTCGAGTGGCACTGTTGTTCTTGGCCATGATTTGCTGCCTCCTGCCGTGAAGAATGTTGCGGGTGCTTTTGGAGTCCTGATTTTCCCTTTTGTGGTGTTGGTACTAGCCCAGACTACTTGTACAATCTCTTTGAGCACTTGGTTGTGCCTCCATGTGTACCTTCCTTGAGCCAGGGCTACTTTACATTAGCTTAGGACATGCTCCACTGTTTGTTTTTCATGGCAGAGGGGGCATGCAGGATCGTCTCTTTTCCCCCACTTCACCAGGTTTGCATTTGAGGGCAGAAGGTCATATGCAGATCTGAGAATGAAGCTGATCCTGAGAGGGGCCATGTGCCAAATGTCATTCCAAGTGAGACTTCTTTGGAGTGCATTCTCCCACGTTGTCTATTGCCCTTGCTGGCTCTGCTGGACTGCTTTTTGGAGTCTTTTTTGGTCTTCTTCTTTTCTCATCTCCTGAATCATCATGTCTCTTTTGGCTTTTCCTTTGGCCTTTGACCACCATTCAGTTTTGGTCACCCCCAGTCCTTGTCTGTTGGTCTGTGCGTGTCCTGTTATTTCTCTGATCTTATCTGATCTTGAGACTTTCTTTTGCAGAATCCATCGCCTCTTGAACTTTCCATTTTCTGCCTGTCTTCAGCTGGGGCTAGATTGCTTCTACCACCTTGTCTCCTGAGTCCTCCAGCATGCTTTGAAGTCTGATCTTCCCTGCTTTGTATTCCTCCAGGATGGATTTCAGTGGTAGTTTCAGCTTTGCTTGGCGACAGTACAGCGCTATGTCAGTCAGACAGGGTGGGACACCAAGCCATTTCCTTGTGAACTTGTTGATTTTGGCTTCCATTGCCTCCACTATGCTGGTGCAGATGTCGTATATCATCAGAGGCCATAGCAGCTTTGGTATCAGCATGAACTGCAGACACCAGACCTTGTATTTGCCAGGGAGCCCACACTGGTCAATGGTCTCCAAGCCTTCCTCCGCCATCTGCTTGGTTTCTTTTGCTCTTTGTGTGTCTTTCAGCGTATCATCATACCATCTTCCAAGGCTCTTGACTGGTTCTTCTGTGACTGTTGGAATGGCCTGGTTGGCAACACTGAAGACCACAGATCCGGCCACTTTTCCTTTCCTCAGTGAGAGACTCCGTGATTTCTTTGGCTTGAACTTCATTCTGGATGAGGCAACTATGTCGTCCAGCCTCTCCAGCACATGACGTGTCTCGTCTTCTCTGGATGAAATCACTGTAGTGTCATCCATGAAGGCCTTGAGAGGAGGCATCTTGTATCCATCGCCAAGGTCTGTTTGTCTCGCGTTGTTTGTTGCTGCTTTCAAGATGAGTTCCATTGCCAGCACGAACAGTATTGGGGAAATTGCACAGCCCATTGCAATACCCACTTCCAAGTTGATCCAGTCTGTTGTGTACTCCTTGGTAGAGAACCGCATTGAGAAGCCATTGAAGTACTTCTTGAGCATGTCGCGGATGTTCTTTGGCACATGGTACATCGCAAGAGCCAACTGTATCATCTCATGGGGCACAGATCCATATGCGTTTGCCAGATCAAGCCACACTACGTCCAGGTCTCTCTTTCTGTTTTTGCTTTTTGGATTGCGTCCCAGATCATTGTGGCGTGTTCTACACAGCCAGCCACGCCTGGGATGCCACCTTTCTGGACTGACACATCCAAGTACTTGTTTTCCATCAGGTACTTGGTCAGACTTGCTGCCATGACAGAGAAGATGATTTTCCATTCGACGTTCAGTAGTGATATTGGCCTGAACTGGCTGATGTCACTTGAGTTTTGCTCTTTGGGGATGGCCCCCACGGGCCGGCCTTCTCGTGGCGGGGGTGTTTCTCGACTAACCTGAGCCCACCCCTTTTTCTTATCTTTCCTGTTTTTCTGCCTACTGTGTCTTTTACTATCTCTTTTTCCCCCATAAAGTCTCCCCACAGAAACTGCAGCCTCTGTTTCGTCTAGTTTCTGCCTACCTGGCTCTTTACTCTGTACTTTAATCTTTACTTACAAGCCTTCTTTCGAACACTTCTTCTTTTCTCTGCGGTCTTCTTCAGACCCACCGTGTTTGCCGTGCGGTGCATCCTGTAAGTGGGGGGGAATGAGGTCCTGGTGATTGAGAGAACCTGCTGTTCTCAACACATTACTTTGGCTCGGACCTCCTCTAAGACGGGTGGCATACATTGGCCCGTGTATGTCAATCGGCTGCCTCTACGTGAGGTTGGGTCAAACTGGGTAGTTCTTGGCTGGCCTTGGAAACCTTGTAGTGTTCACCGTCTGTCCCCGGCGGTGTGTCATGATCTTGGCGGAATAGGTTAGTTATGTTCTATCTGGTGTATATCCCTGCTGAAACCCGGATGGGGTCAAGAGTTGGATTTCCCCTTGACCCTGGCCCCTTGTTGGACCCCATGGTGGGTGGGTAGGCAGGGATGAACTTTAAAAACTCAAAACTATGGCTCACTCCCAACAAAAAAGGAAAAGAAATTATTCCTCAGGCTCGAACTTGGACTCGGACTCGGATAATGAAATAAGGACAGCAACTGGTTTTTGGCCTTGTTGGTTGGTGATGGAGGGTGTGGACGAAGCTCGCCCTCTCTGTGGGGTGAATGGATTGAGTCCTTTTGCTATTTCGAGAGGAGTAGAGGGACTCTCCGGCGTACCCAAATCCATGAAACGGCTACGAAACGGTTCCTTTTTGATAGAATGTGCAAAACAGAAGCATTCTGAGTTGCTTCTCAAGTCGACGACGTTGATTGACAGGCCAATCAGAGTGACACCTCACAAAACTTTGAATTCAAGCAAGGGCGTCATCAGGTGTCGTGATTTGAGAGGCGTTTCCGAGTTAGAAATAAAGACGGAACTGGCTTCCCAGGGTGTGACCCACGTTCACCGGGTTCTAGCACGAAAAGATCAAGATCGTGTGCCAACAGATACTTTTTTTCTAACTTTCTGTACGACAACTCTCCCTGTGTGTGTGAAGGTCGGATATTTGAGGGTTCCCGTCTCTATGTACATTCCTTCACCTTTGCGATGCTTTAAGTGCCAAAAGTATGGCCACATTAAGGACAGGTGTACAGAACAGGAGGCGTGTGGCAAGTGCTCAAAACCAGTGCATGAAGGTCCATGTGATTGTCCGCCCTGTTGCATAAACTGTAAAGGCAACCATCCTGCTTTTTCAAAGGACTGTCCAGTCTGGCGCACCGAGTCTGAGATCCAGAAGGTACGCACAGAGAATCGAATTTCGTTCTTTGAGGCAAGGAAACTTGTGCAGAATAGACAGTCCTCCCTCAGCAAGTCATATGCTGATGTCGCCAAGGGGAGCATGGTCAGTGTTGGTGTTCAGACTGAGACTGTTCAACCTCAGGCCGGCTGTCAGCATCAGGATCGGCAGACGCAACAGGAGCCTCAACATGTACAAAAGACAGTGGAAAAAGAAAGCAAACCCCAAACAGTGCCTTGGGTGGAGGCTCAATATCCACCTCTCCCCGGACTCCTCGAGGGTCTGAGCCCCCTTCCTCCAATCCCAGACCCTCTGGAAGGCTGCACAGGTAGCCTCTTTGTCTGGGGAACACTCCAGAAGTCGACCTGTGATGAAGCTCCTCTTCCACCTCGTCCATCTGGGGGTGGAAATAAGTATCGTCCTTCGTCAGCCAAGAAGGTGGTATCTCCATCGCCTTCTTCCAATCGCTTTTCTCCTTTGGAGATAGAAGGTGATGAGGACAATGAGATGGAGTAATTTTCTTTTCTTTTTTATTGTCATGGCCCTTATTCAGTGGAATATAAGAGGCATTAATGCCCAATATGAGGAACTCCAGCGGTTGTGTTCTGACCTCAAACCTAGTGTTGTTGCGCTGCAGGAAACATTGTTGAGACCAGGAAAACATTTTTCATTGGCAGGCTTTAGTTCAGTAGGTTTTCCTGCTTTACCTACAGATACTGGCCATGGGTCACTGGGGGTGTTTCCCTTCTTATTCACAGATCTTTGTTATTCAGCCAAGTTAACTTAAATACCCCATTACAAGCTGTTGCGGCCAGGATTACTTTCAATAAAACAATAACTCTCTGTTCAATTTATTGTCCTCCTTCTGGTACAATATCTAAGCAACAAGTCATTGATCTAATAGATCAGCTTCCACGTCCTTTTTTTATTTTGGGAGACTTTAACGGGCACTCCCCCCTTTGGGGTAGCTCACATTCCTCACCTCGGGGTCTCATGCTGGAAGAGATCTTTAACGAACTGGACCTGTGTTGTCTAAATGACAAATCACCAACATACATGCATTCTTCAAATGGTACTCTTTCGTGTTTGGATTTGTCAGTGTGTGATCCTTCATTGGTTCTAGACTATGATTGGTCAGTTCACGATGATCTGCACGGGAGCGACCATTTCCCTGTAATACTTTCTCCAGTTTTGAAGGAACCTGTTTCTTTTCCTCAGTATTTTTGCTTTAAAAGGGCTAATTGGGATTTCTTTCGTTCAGCCATAACTGATAAGCTAGATGCTGAAATCGTCTTCCGATCAGAAGATCCAGCGGAGTCCTTCACTAATGTTTTGTTATCATGTGCGAGAGATACCATCCCACTCACAAAACCAGGTCCACAATTACCTGGTACACCATGGTTCAACCAGGATTGTAAGAATGCTTGCAACATTCGCAAGAGGGCCCAACGTTCAGTCTTTCAGCATCCTGTGGCCCCGAATGTTCGATCTTATCAGAGGAAAAAAGCAAAGGCGAGGTTTGTTTGTAGAGGAAGTAGACGAGTGTCTTGGAGAAATTTCTGCTCTTCCCTCACATCAAACATATCCAAGAAAAAAATCTGGAGAGTTGTTAAAAAAAATTAGGGGCAAGAACAGCTGCCCTTCAATCCACCATTTAAAACTTGATGATACTCATCACTGACAAACAAGCTGTGGCTAACTTGCTAGCTTCCACCATAGAAACCAACTCTTCCTCTAGTCAAAAATCCACCGCGTTTTTAAAGATCAAAACGCAAGCAGAAAAAAAGAAGCTTGACTTTTCCTCACCCAATCAAGAAGACTACAACTTGCCCTTTAATCTAAATGAACTGAAGTCTGCCTTGCAGGCATGTCATGATTCTGCTCCTGGTCTTGATGAAATACATTATCAACTCTTAAAACACCTTCCTGACTCAGGTCTTAACATTCTGCTACAAGTTTATAACCAGGTTTGGACGTCTGGGTCTTTCCCAGCTTCATGGAAAAGAGCCCTAATTGTTCCCATTCCGAAGCCAGGGAAGGATCATTCAAACCCAACCAACTATCGTCCAATAGCCTTAACAAGTTGTGTTTGTAAAGTGATGGAAAAAATGGTAAATGGTAGGCTCATGTGGAAATTAGAAAGTGATGGGCTTTTAGCCATGGAACAGTGTGGTTTTAGAAAGCATCACTCTACCATGGACTATTTAATCAGATTGGAAACCACTGTTCGAAACTCTTTTTTAGATAAAAAGCATGTTGTTGCCATTTTTTTCGACATAGAGAAGGCCTATGACACGACGTGGAAGTATGGAATCCTGTCAGACCTCCATCGGATGGGTTTCCGTGGCAATCTCCCAGTGTTCATAGAACAGTTTTTGGCAGACAGGTCCTTCCAGGTCCGTGTGGGGACAACATTGTCAGAAATTCATGAGCAGGAAATGGGTGTTCCACAGGGTAGTATCCTTTCCCCAGCCCTGTTTAGTATAAAACTAAATCAAATTGTAAACTCTGTCAACCAAGGTTCAGACTGCTCTCTTTTTGTTGATGATTTTGCCCTTTATGCATCTGGAAAGACATTTGCTGGTGTACAGCGCCAACTCCAGTTGTGTGTGTATAAAGTCCAACAGTGGGCAGTTGAAAATGGGTTCAAATTTTCATCAGTTAAAACAGAGTGCATCCACTTTCACAATTTCAGACAACTTTTCCCGCCACCAGAAATTTTCATAGATAAGGTTAAAATTCCTGCTGTCACAGAAGCCAAATTTCTGGGTGTTACCTTTGACCAAAAATTGAATTTTAAAGCCCATATTCAGAAGTTGAAAACATCGTGCCTCAAAGCCATGAATATCCTCCGTGTAGTGGCTCATACGGATTGGGGTGCAGACAAACGCACACTTCTCCATCTTTACAGGGCGTTAGTTCGATCCAAGTTGGACTACGGCAGCATCATTTACGGCGCCGCTAGAGCCTCGTATCTAAAAGTCCTAGACCCAGTTCACCATCAGGGTCTTCGCCTCTGCCTTGGCGCTTTTCGTACTACACCTGTTCATAGCCTATATGCTGAGGCAGGAGAGTGTTCCCTGTCTCATAGAAGAGTAAAATTAGCTTTGAATTACTACACACAGCTTTTTTCAGAACCAAACAACCCTGCCTACGACTGTTATGAATCCTCATTTCCAAGAGAAATATGAAAGAAGTCCATCCAGTATTCCCCCTTTCGGTATTCGCATCCTTCCTTTTCTGGAGGAGGCGGATATTGATGTTGGGGTCATCTCTGACGTTTCCAAGTTTCCTCAACAACCTCCTTGGACGTTTTCGTCTCCAGAAATTAGGTTTGATTTAACCGTGCAGCGCAAACAGAACACGAGTTCCTTAATTTATAAACAATTATTTTTAGACATGTGTTCTAACCTTAAAGAACATGTGGTTATTTTTACTGATGGTTCAAAGTCCGATGTTGGTGTAGGGTCCTCCGCATATGTTCCAGCTTCGGGAGAAAAACTGTCCAAACACATTCCCTCTGAAAGCACTATTTACACTGCGGAACTTACTGCACTACTTTTGGCTTTGGAGTTGATCAGGCAGTCCCAGTCTAGGAAATTCCTTATTTGCACAGATTCTCTTTCGGCTTTAGAGGCTATAGGAGCAAGAAACATAAAACATCCGGCTCTTATCAAGTTTTTTACCATGTTTTCTTCATTAGTTTCAAGGGGTTTTGAGATTTTGTTGGCCTGGGTGCCAGGTCATGTGGGGATCAGAGGCAACGAAGAGGTGGATCGGCTTTCTAAAGAGGCTGTCCGTCTTCGTCCTTCTAAACTGCTTGTACCATCCTCAGATTTCAAAGGCAAAATAGCTTCGTATGTCAATTCTTTATGGGAGGAGGAGTGGAGCCTCCAAGAAAACAATAAGCTTCATCAAATACGTCCAGATTTAAAGGAACATCTTCCCATGGCTGCTGGCGGTCGAAAGGGAGAAACAGTATTGTGTAGATTGAGGACGGGTCATGCTCATTTTACTCATTCGTTTTTATTGAAGGGAGAAGACCCGCCTTTCTGTGTTGCCTGTGATAGTCAGATATCTGTCCAACATATTCTTTTAGACTGCTGGGATTTATACGACATTAGAAGGAAACATTACACTGCAGATAATATGAAGATTCTTTTCCGTGATGTTCCCCCTGACAATATTTTTAACTTCCTAAAAGAAGTGAATTTATTTCATCTTGTGTGAATTTGGTGTTGTTAGATTTTCTCTACCCAGTATTGATTTTTGCAGATTACAGTTAGTGATTTCAACGTGTTGGTTTTTAATCCTAGGATTGGTTCTTTTAATCTTGTTTTAATGGGTTGGGTAAGGTTTTGCTTTTAATCCTTTTTTAACATGTATACGTGGTAGTTTGAAACGTGGTGACAGTCCTGAGATAACCTCTGCTGTTGACGGGACTATAATTTTAATCTTAATCTTTGGGGATGTACACACCATCTGCCGTCATCCACTGGCCGCTGATCTTCTGGTTTCTCCAAGCCGATCGCAGCAGCCTGTGGAGCCACTCCAGCACCTTGGGACATTTCTTGTAAAGCTGGTAAGGTATTCCGTTTGGCCCTGGTGATGATTTGGCTCTGGCTTTGTCGACCACCTTCTTGATTTCCGCCAACGTTGGAGGCTTGCCATTGAACTGTTCCTCAGGGTTGGTTGGCCACACCAGACCTTGAATGTCGAGTGGTGCTTTGCTCTGTGGGTCAGAGTATGTTTTCCTCAGATGCTGCTCAAGAACTCCTTTGTCCACACTTAGGGTCCCAGATTTTGGCTGCTCAAACAGTGTTCTGGCAAACTGGAAGGGGTCTCTGAAGAAGCGCTCTTGTGTCTTCTTCTTTTTGCTCTTTCTCTTCCTCGCAGATTCCGCTTTTCTGAGGGCGCTGTGTTTTTCTTTCAGGTCTTTCCACAGTTTTTCCAAGCCTTGTTTTTCAGCTGGCAATGCGGTCTTCATTTGCATCTTGAGGTTTTTCTTTTGGACCCTGATCTTGTCCATCTTTTCTTGGCGTCTGGATTTCTTTGGAGGTGTTTTCTCTTTGGGTAGTTTTGCTCCATAGGCGTCTCTACATGTGGCATACACAATGTCCCCATATGTGGCTAGTTTGTGTTCCAGGGTGCTTTTCCCTATCAGTGCATCGAGTCTTTGGACGATTTTTGCATCCAGTTTCTCCCAATCTTCAGTTTCGTTTGCTCGTGGCAGGTTGAGTTTCAGGCGCCTGGCATCGAGGGCCTGTGCAAATTCCTCATCCGAACCAACAGCGTGGATGTCCTTGGCACTGTGGTTTAAATCCTGGCCTTGGTCTTCCGACGTCTTATCTGCTGATGCAGTGCGCTGCTGCTCATTCAGATGAGTCTTCACACATCCCATCTTTGTTCTGTGGATCTTCATGCCACGGGTGGTAGCGAAAACGCTTTCCACAGACACATGGATATTCCATTTGGTCCATGTTCATAGTCCGTTTGGGATTTGCAGTCATGATTGGTTGAGCACCGATGGATTCATCATTCTCTCCCCCTTTCGGTGAATCCTGGGAGCATCTTTTCCTTTTATTCTTAGTAGCCACATGTTTAAGGCAAAGTGGGGAGCCAGCCCACAGAGCCCTTGGTTCTGGTCTTTCCCAGTGTCCTCCGGTCTTTCCCGGACGTCCTCCGGCCTATTCCCGGAATTCAATGGTTTACCCATGCATCAGTAGAAAGAAACTCGTGGAGAGCGTGGCAGCAGAGAGTCCTCAGAAGAGAAGCCCCCTTCAAGCAAGTGTTTCGGCCCTTATCTCCTGACACTCTAGGGGGGTTGGGCCACACCCGGTTCATGACTCCGGATGTCCCTCTGCTGCCCCCCTTTTTTTTCCCATCTTGGGACGAGCCATGGCTGGGATTCGAACCCATGACCCTCTGGACATGCTCATTTTCCACTTAATGACTCGCGCTTTAACCACTGAGCCACAGGGACAGGAAAATAATCCAGATAAAGCAACGGGGAAAAGGCACAGCTGGGTTGTTGCTGGTGTCCATAAAGAAATCGTTACATTTTTACCTCAACACATGCACATAGACTGATATATCTATATCTATCTATCTATGATTTTTTAAAAGCAACATGCAAGCTGTGTTTCACTTAACACAAAATAAGATCTAAAATGAAAATTATACATGATTATAGTCGTAGGTTGTTTGACAATGAACAAAGATTTTTTCTAGAGGGTCGTCATAATAATATCATGCCTTATTGTTTGAAATAGATCTTTATGTCCTGCATCACAATAATCCAGGTGATTTTTCCCCATCGAGTTCCAAAGCGTTCTGCCTCTGTCAGAGTTCCAAGGCATTCCACCTTAGTAAAGCAGGACAGCTTTGAGGAGACATTTTTTCCCCTGGGTAATTATGGCTTGTATATTGTCATTTGTCGAGTGGACACTTTGATTTAATCATAAATGCTCACAAGACAAATGTCACATGACACTCGATCTGATAACTGCCCACAAGGCAAACGCGCGCAATATAGTGAAAAATCGGATGGATGCACAAAGCTGGCTTTCTTGTGGTGTTACTGCCGTGTGTGCAAGCGCGGATGTGCGTTCGTGTGTGTGTGTGTGTGTGTGTGTGTGTGTGTGCGCGCGCGCGCGCGCGCTTATTGAATGTATGCATGATAGAAGTTTACGTGCATTTAGATCAAAGTTTTAATTCTTCATAGCTGAATGCCCCGATGGGCCGGCCTTCTCGTGGCGGGGGTGTTTCTTGACTAACCTGAGCCCACCCCTTTTTCTTATCTTTCCTGTTTTTCTGCCTACTGTGTCTTTTACTACTCTTTTTCCCCCATAAAGTCTCCCCACAGAAACTGCAGCCTCTGTTTCGTCTAGTTTCTGCCTACCTGGCTCTTTACTCTGTACTTTAATCTTTACTTACAAGCCTTCTTTCGAACACTTCTCCTTTTCTCTGCGGTCTTCTTCAGACCCACCGTGTTTTGCCGTGCGGTGCATCCTGTAAGTGGGGGGGAATGAGATCCTGGTGATTGAGAGAGCCTACTGTTCTCAACACATCACTTTGGCTCGGACCTCCTCTAAGACGGGTGGCATACATTGGCCCGTGTATGTCAATCGGCTGCCTCTACGTGAGGTTGGGTCAAACTGGGTAGTTTTTGGCTGGCTTTGGAAACCTTGTAAGTGTTCACCGTCTGTCC
Source organism: Conus canariensis (assembly GCA_033310375.1). Lineage (NCBI taxonomy): Eukaryota > Metazoa > Mollusca > Gastropoda > Neogastropoda > Conidae > Conus > Conus canariensis. Next base: position 12,786,933 of record CM065739.1, read on the forward strand.
CCGGCGGTGTGTCATGATCTTGGCGGAATAGGTTAGTTATGTTCTATCTGGTGTATATCCCTGCTGAAACCCGGATGGGGTCAAGAGTTGGATTTCCCCTTGACCCTGGCCCCTTGTTGGACTCCATGGTGGGTGGGTAGGCAGGGATGAACTTTAAAAACTCAAAACTATGGCTCACTCCCAACAAAAAAGGAAAAGAAATTATTCCTCAGGCTCGAACTTGGACTCGAACTCGGATAATGAAATAAGGACAGCATCTGGTTTTTGGCCTTGTTGGTTGGTGATGGAGGGTGTGGATGAAGCTCGCCCTCTCTGTGGGGTGAATGGATTGAGTCCTTTTGCTATTTCGAGAGGAGTAGAGGGACTCTCCGGCGTACCCAAATCCATGAAACGGCTACGAAACGGTTCCTTTTTGATAGAATGTGCAAAACAGAAGCATTCTGAGTTGCTTCTCAAGTCGACGACGTTGATTGACAGGCCAATCAGAGTGACACCTCACAAAACTTTGAATTCAAGCAAGGGCGTCATCAGGTGTGATTTGAGAGGCGTTTCCGAGTTAGAAATAAAGACGGAACTGGCTTCCCAGGGTGTGACCCACGTTCACCGGGTTCTAGCACGAAAAGATCAAGACCGTGTGCCAATAGATACTTTTTTTCTAACTTTCTGTACAACTATCCCTGTGTGTGTGAAGGTCGGATATTTGAGGGTTCCCGTCTCTATGTACATTCCTTCACCTTTGCGATGCTTTAAGTGCCAAAAGTACGGACACATTAAGGACAGGTGTACAGAACAGGAGGCGTGTGGCAAGTGCTCAAAACCAGTGCATGAAGGTCCGTGTGATTGTCCGCCCTGTTGCATAAACTGTAAAGGCAACCATCCTGCTTTCTCGAAGGACTGTCCAGTCTGGCGCGTCGAGTCCGAGATCCAGAAGGTACGCACGGAGAATCGAATTTCGTTCTTTGAGGCAAGGAAACTTGTGCAGAATAGACAGCACTCCCTCAACAAGTCATATGCTGATGTCGCCAAGGGGAGCATGGTCAGTGTTGGTGTTCAGACTGAGACTGTTCAACCTCAGGCCGGCTGTCAGCATCAGGATCGGCAGACGCAACAGGAGCCTCAGCATGTACAGAAAGACAGTGGAGAAAGAAAGCAAAATTCAAACAGTGCCTTGGGTGGAGGCTCAATATCCACCTCCCCCCTGACTCCTCGAGGGTCTGAGCCCCCTTCCTCCAATCCCAGACCCTCTGGGAAGGCTGCACAGGTAGCCTCTTTGTCTGGGGAACACTTCAGAAGTCGACCTCTGATGAAGCCTCCTCTTCCACCTCGTCCATCTGGGGGTGGAAATAAGTATCGTCCTTCGTCAGCCAAGAAGGTGGTATCTCCATCGCCTTCTTCCAATCGCTTTTCTCCTTTGGGGATAGAAGGTGATGAGGACAATGAGATGGAGTAATTTTCTTCTCTTTTTTATTGTCATGGCCCTTATTCAGTGGAATATAAGAGGCATTAATGCCCAATATGAGGAACTCCAGCGGTTGTGTTCTGACCTCAAACCTAGTGTTGTTGCGCTGCAGGAAACATTGTTGAGACCAGGAAAACATTTTTCATTGGCAGGCTTTAGTTCAGTAGGTTTTCCTGCTTTTCCTACGGATACTGGCCATGGTGTCACTGGGGGTGTTTCCCTTCTTATTCACAGATCTTTATTATTCAGCCAAGTTAACTTAAATACCCCATTACAAGCTGTTGCGGCCAGGATTACTTTCAATAAAACAATAACTCTCTGTTCAATTTATTGTCCTCCTTCTGGTACAATATCTAAGCAACAAGTCATTGATCTAATAGATCAGCTTCCACGCCCTTTTTTTATTTTGGGAGACTTTAACGGGCACTCCCCCCTTTGGGGTAGCTCATATTCCTCACCTCGGGTCTCATGCTGGAAGAGATCTTTAACGAACTGGACTTGTGTTGTCTAAATGACAAATCACCAACATACATGCATTCTTCAAATGGTACTCTTTCGTGTTTGGATTTGTCAGTGTGTGATCCTTCATTGGTTCTAGACTATGATTGGTCAGTTCACGATGATCTGCACGGGAGCGACCATTTCCCTGTAATACTTTCTCCAGTTTTGAAGGAACCTGTTTCCTTTCCTCAGTATTTTTGCTTTAAAAGGGCTAATTGGGATTTCTTTCATTCAGCCATAACTGATAAGCTAGATGCTGAAATCGTCTTCCGATCAGAAGATCCAGCGGAGTCCTTCGCTAATGTTTTGTTATGTGCGAGAGATACCATCCCACTCACAAAACCAGGTCCACAATTACCTGGTACACCATGGTTCAACCAGGATTGTAAGAATGCTTGCAACATTCGCAAGAGGGCCCAACGTTCAGTCTTTCAGCATCCTGTGGCCCCGAATGTTCGATCTTATCAGAGGAAAAAAGCAAAGGCGAGGTTTGTTTGAAGAGGAAGTAGACGAGTGTCTTGGAGAAATTTCTGCTCTTCCCTCACATCAAACATATCCAAGAAAAAAATCTGGAGAGTTGTTAAAAAAATTAGGGGCAAGAACAGCTGCCCTTCAATCCTCCATTTAAAACTTGATGATACACTCATCACTGACAAACAAGCTGTGGCTAACTTGCTAGCTTCCACCATAGAAACCAACTCTTCCTCTAGTCAAAAATCCACCGCGTTTTCAAAGATCAAAACGCAAGCAGAAAAAAAGAAGCTTGACTTTTCCTCACCCAATCAAGAAGAATAAAACTTGCCCTTTAATCTAAATGAACTGAAGTCTGCCTTGCAGGCATGTCATGATTCTGCTCCTGGTCTTGATGAAATACATTATCAACTCTTAAAACACCTTCCTGACTCAGGTCTTAACATTCTGCTTCAAGTTTATAACCAGGTTTGGACGTCTGGGTCTTTCCCAGCTTCATGGAAAAGAGCCCTAATTGTTCCCATTCCGAAGCCAGGGAAGGATCATTCAAACCCAACCAACTATCGTCCAATAGCCTTAACAAGTTGTGTTTGTAAAGTGATGGAAAAAATGGTAAATGGTAGGCTCATGTGGAAATTGGAAAGTGATGGGCTTTTAGCCATGGAACAGTGTGGTTTTAGAAAGCATCACTCTACCATGGACTATTTAATCAGATTGGAAACCACTGTTCGAAGCTCTTTTTTAGATAAAAAGCATGTTGTTGCCATTTTTTTCGACATAGAGAAGGCCTATGACACGACGTGGAAGTATGGAATCCTGTCAGACCTCCATCGGATGGGTTTCCGTGGCAATCTCCCAGTGTTCATAGAACAGTTTTTGACAGATAGGTCCTTCCAGGTCCGTGTGGGGACAACATTGTCAGAAATTCATGAGCAGGAAATGGGTGTTCCACAGGGTAGTATCCTTTCCCCAGCCCTGTTTAGTATAAAACTAAATCAAATTGTAAACTCTGTCAACCAAGGTTCAGACTGCTCTCTTTTTGTTGATGATTTTGCCCTTTATGCATCTGGAAAGACATTTGCTGGTGTACAGCGCCAACTCCAGTTGTGTGTGTATAAAGTCCAACAGTGGGCAGTTGAAAATGGGTTCAAATTTTCATCAGTTAAAACAGAGTGCATCCACTTTCACAATTTCAGACAACTTTTCCCGCCACCAGAAATTTTCATAGATAAGGCTAAAATTCCTGCTGTCACAGAAGCCAAATTTCTGGGTGTTGCCTTTGACCAAAAATTGAATTTTAAAGCCCATATTCAGAAGTTGAAAACATCGTGCCTCAAAGCCATGAATATCCTCCGTGTAGTGGCTCATACGGATTGGGGTGCAGACAAACGCACACTTCTCCATCTTTACAGGGCGTTAGTTCGATCCAAGTTGGACTACGGCAGCATCATTTACGGCGCCGCTAGAGCCTCGTATCTAAAAGTCCTAGACCCAGTTCACCATCAGGGTCTTCGCCTCTGCCTTGGCGCTTTTCGTACTACACCTGTTCATAGCCTATATGCTGAGGCAGGAGAGTGTTCCCTGTCTCATAGAAGAGTAAAATTAGCTTTGAATTACTACACACAGCTTTTTTCAGAACCAAACAACCCTGCCTACGACTGTGTTATGAATCCTCATTTCCAAGAGAAATATGAAAGAAGTCCATCCAGTATTCCCCCTTTCGGTATTCGCATCCTTCCTTTTCTGGAGGAGGCGGATATTGATGTTGGGGTCATCTCTGACGTTTCCAAGTTTCCTCAACAACCTCCTTGGACGTTTTCGTCTCCAGAAATTAGGTTTGATTTAACCGTGCAGCGCAAACAGAACACGAGTTCCTTAATTTATAAACAATTATTTTTAGACATGTGTTCTAACCTTAAAGAACATGTGGTTATTTTTACTGATGGTTCAAAGTCCGATGTTGGTGTAGGGTCCTCCGCATATGTTCCAGCTTCGGGAGAAAAACTGTCCAAACACATTCCCTCTGAAAGCACTATTTACACTGCGGAACTTACTGCACTACTTTTGGCTTTGGAGTTGATCAGGCAGTCCCAGTCTAGGAAATTCCTTATTTGCACAGATTCTCTTTCGGCTTTAGAGGCTATAGGAGCAAGAAACATAAAACATCCGGCTCTTATCAAGTTTTTTACCATGTTTTCTTCATTAGTTTCAAGGGGTTTTGAGATTTTGTTGGCCTGGGTGCCAGGTCATGTGGGGATCAGAGGCAACGAAGAGGTGGATCGGCTTTCTAAAGAGGCTGTCCGTCTTCGTCCTTCTAAACTGCTTGTACCATCCTCAGATTTCAAAGGCAAAATAGCTTCGTATGTCAATTCTTTATGGGAGGAGGAGTGGAGCCTCCAAGAAAACAATAAGCTTCATCAAATACGTCCAGATTTAAAGGAACATCTTCCCATGGCTGCTGGCGGTCGAAAGGGAGAAACAGTATTGTGTAGATTGAGGACGGGTCATGCTCATTTTACTCATTCGTTTTTATTGAAGGGAGAAGACCCGCCTTTCTGTGTTGCCTGTGATAGTCAGATATCTGTCCAACATTCTTTTAGACTGCTGGGATTTATACGACATTAGAAGGAAACATTACACTGCAGATAATATGAAGATTCTTTTCCGTGATGTTCCCCCTGACAATATTTTTAACTTCCTAAAAGAAGTGAATTTATTTCATCGTGTGTGAATTTGGTGTTGTTAGATTTTCTCTACCCAGTATTGATTTTTGCAGATTACAGTTAGTGATTTCAACGTGTTGGTTTTTAATCCTAGGATTGGTTCTTTTAATCTTGTTTTAATGGGTTGGGTAAGGTTTTGCTTTTAATCCTTTTTTAACATGTATACGTGGTAG
>CM065739.1:12794759-12819759 GCA_033310375.1 Conus canariensis
CAAATAGTCCCATTCCTTTGATTTTAGTCTGTTGGAACCACCTGGCTTGTCCCTTGATGGCCTGTAAAAGAGAACGAGAATCAACTTTCTTACACCATAAAAATGATCGAAACTTGTTTGGCTGTACTAGATGTTTTAATGGGCAATGCATATGAGACATAAATACAAATATTTTGCATTCCAAATTTTGGAAGCTAGTGCCGTCTGATGATCCGATTCGAGTAGTTTCTTCGTGAAATGTCATTTTACAAATGTTGTGGCGACTTGGGTTCTGTAGCAATACTCCAACATTCTTGATTTTCAGTACACCCAGTTCACACTACGCATTTGGGTAGGTGCGCACCAACCGGCACGTGATCTGTTTTGTCGACTAAGGTTTTAAAGCAATAGTCCAACGTTCTATAGCAGTACTCCAACATTCTTGATTTTTTTTTTTACTACACCCAGTTCACGCTTGGCATTTGTGTATGTGTGCAATAACCTGCGCGTTTAAAGTGTTGGTTCTTAAATGATGTGAGACATAACATTTTACAGCAGATCTTGTTCAGAGATGTCTCACTTGATGTGCTTTTTTGAATTTCTGAAAGAGATGAACATTTTTTTTTAATGTGATCTGAGATTTTACAGTAGAAAGATTTTTAACAAAATTCGCGGTGTGTTTTTAGAAGGTGTATTTCAAAGGATTGTGTGAATGAATGACTTGTGAGTTGACTTCAACGTGGTGACAGTCCTGACATGACCCTTTGCGGTCGGCTGGGCTATGAGCAATATTACCTACTTATGTACTTAACCTGCGCATGATCTGTTTTGTCAGCTTAGGTTCTTTAGCAATATTCCAGCATTCTTGATTCTCAGAAACCTCAGTTCACGCTTGGCAATTTGTGTAGGTGCGCACCAACCTGCACGTGATCTACAACGCAGAGGAAGCCAGCATGGCCACAGTGCAGTTCTCCCTCCACGTGCCAGGCAAGAGGCACACGCGCGTCATTCGTCTGCACGCCACCGGGCACAACTTCTACCACAACCTGTATGAGGACTATTCCAGCTTCACGTGCGTGACCACCCCACGGCTGGACAAGTACCTGCACCTGTTCCGGGACGTGCCGGTCATGTGGGATGCCAGCTTTTTCCAGGACGACCGCGAGTCCAGCAGCGACACAGAGGAGGAAGCTGTCGAAGACACGAGTGTCATGAAGACTGATGACCACCTCCCGTCCAACGTCAACCAAAGCGTGATGAGCAGCCGCGAAGATGGTCATCGCCACATCAAAGAGAAGTCCTTTCAGAACCCACCTGGTGAAACAGTCGTGCAGGAAACTCGTCGTTGTGAAACATTCATCGGGGAAGAATGCCGGAGAAGCTGCTTAGACACGTCGGACTCCACAGCCGAAGAAGGTGACTGGTATGAAGCCAGAGGTTTTGCAGACCCTGATCCTGGTGGAAAGGAAATCTCCGGCGGTCGCTCAGACTTTGAAGAAATGGATTTTACTAGTGACCTCGACAACTCTAAGTTTCACAACCCGATGAGATGTCGTCGGCCTTCGCTGGAACATGGCGACTACGTCGCCATCCTGTCTCATCCTCAGGGTCTGAAGAAAAGTTTTTCCGTCGGTCCAGCGGCTCTGTACCACCCGGAAGCCCTTGAAAAGCAGAGGATCAACTTCCGGAACCACCGGAGACTGTCTTGGAGTCATGGCGAAACTCATGCAGGTCATCCTGCCGTGCACCTGATCAACGACCGTTTTAAGATGTGCAAAAACCGTATCTATCACACCGAGTCGACTTTCGGTTGCAGCGGAGCTCCCGTTTTGCTGTTCAAGAGCTGTTTGCGGCGTCTGAAGATTCCTGTGGTAGACTACAGCCAGCACTCAGGCACGTGTTTCTTTAAGAATGGCGAGAAACTTGGTTTCGCCACCTGCTTCACACCGCCCGTATTTTCACAGTCAGCCCGGGAATATGAAGATCTGCAGCAATGCTACTCTGTCATCAGGAAACAGGAACAGATGTTCCGCAATGAAGAAAAGCGTCACAGCAAGAGGTTTGAAACGCCAGATTCTGGGGCCGAGTCCACGCACATTGTGCCTCGGAGAGCTAAATATCATTACAAAATGGAAAAGGGAACGATCGTCAGGCGGATTCTGTCCGCGAACAGTGCTGCTCAGGTCAGGATTCCATACAGTTCCCCTCTGCGAAGCTTTGTTTCTGCAAACAGTCGAAAATCACCAGCACAACTCCAGACCAATGGTTCTACTACTTTCGGCGATTTCGAGTCAGAAATTCTCTTTTCAAACAAGAATGATTCCATGCTAAGAGATCAAAATAACGTCGCCCCCAGCATGTCTTTACCATGCACAGAACGAGGCAATGCAAGCACATGTGATGCTTCAGCTGCACTTGTAGATTTTACCATTTTCAGCAATCTAGGAAACACCGAAGGAGATGAATGTCAAACGGATCTGTATCACTCGTCGTAGTGTTGAAGATGAAACTTTTAACATGAGCCAGTGCAGCTTAAACAGCTCGAATCTAGATCATCAGGTTGTTTACACTTTGAAAGATGGTTCAGGGTACAGAATTAACAGGAAGAATTCCAGAAAGTTCGCTTGTTCACTAACAAAGCCAGTCCAAGAATTTCACGCGATGGAATTTCACGGGCTAATGACGGAGACAAAACCAAGTATTGGAGCCTGGCTTTCTACTCAGAAGGAAAACTTGACACCAGCAACCGGACACGAAGTTTCCAGCTTTCACATGTCTGACGATCGGGAAACTTGCCAGCAAGGCACAACAAACACACACAACGCTGATGCAAGCCAACCGCAGAATTCATTTAGACAGGGAACTTCTGAAAGCAGCTGCAGCAGTGACCGTTCTGACAAGTTTCTAGTCGACACGAGTTCTCTTCAGAATTGGAATCATGCGTCTTCATTCAAAGTTCCCCACAAAGATTCTGACAGTTGTTCTGAAGGTTCTGACGGTTGTAATGGCATGAGGACAATGCATGCTGAGAACGGGGCGAGTGTTTTCACGACTCCCGATGGCCCAGATGAAAGCGAGGTTCCTGCTGTTTTAAAGTATGAGGATGAGAGATCTTTGAATGCAGGTTCTGTGGATCATATACACGGCAATCACCAGGATACAATTTGCAGCGCAGACCGTGAGGACATCAGTGACATCAGATATACGTTTAAACTCACGGTCATGGAAGATTCGAAGGATTTGCATGAACCTTTGTCAGATTCTTCTTCTCAGACAAAACTGGATGAACTGTGCAACTACCAATACCACGTCGATAAAACTGAGCGTGATGAAACTGTAAATGTTTCAGAGGAAAGAGAACATTCAAGAGGCACTAGTGAATTGGTTGAAACTGGAACGGAAACGACCTTTTCCGTACCCGACCTGCGTTATGAGTCACCGGCTTCTAATCAGGATTCGGGTGAACAAATGTTTCGTGGCAATTTTGCCACTGAAAGTAGTGAAAGTTGGCATGTTTCTGAAACTGGTTTGGATTACCACACTGATTACGATTCCAGTGACGAAACGTTTTCAACCTGTTCCAAAACAGATTACCAGCAGGAACTTGATGAAAGTCTGGAAACTGAAATTCTTCTCACTGACGATTTTATGAGTTCCAGCAAGCATCTAGAACTGACTACATCATACAGTATTGCTGACCACCCAGAATCTGAACGAAATAACTTGTTCAGTCATCAAAGTATAGTAGACCGTACAGGAACTGCTTTTTCAGACAGTGACCAAGACATGGACAAAAACGGAATGCACGACCAACTGTGTCCAGTGCATTCCTCTGCACAACAGCCTGTCGGCCCGAGTGACCATAACCCACAGTTTCCTCTACAGATGTTGACAGATAAAGTAATAGAAAATACGAAACAATATCAGAATCCAGATGGTGACTCAGAGGCTGAGGAAGAAGAGAAAAGTCATCGAGCGTCCCCAGAACCAGTCCTTGAGGCGCGTTTCAATGAATGTCGACCATCTGAGGAGGAACAATGGTGGGAAATTTCCCTAGAATCAGAGCTAAGTCAGTCAGAGACACAACAAAAGGCAGAATCAGAGAGCAACTGTCAGCGCCATGCAGACGTTCGCCCATTTCAAGAAAGTGAAGAAAGTTCGTGTTCATCAGAAGAGTCGTCTCCACGAGAAGGTTCACGATTCTGGCAGCCAATGCCAGATTCGCTATCATGTACAGTGGGTGTGAAACCATTGGATGGCACCAAGACAGACCAGTCATTAAAAGCAGACCAAGAACCATGGTCAGACCATCTCAGTCACAGGCGAACGTCATCTTCAATCAGTGTTGAACTGAATGGTTCCAACCAAGAGCCATTAGTCCAGACACAGCGTTCTTCTGAACAAAACACAAAACCAGAGTTTCAACGCGAGTCGGATCAAAGCACACCTAGCCAGAATGATCAACAAGGGTCCCAGAAGAGCGAACAAGAAGAAAAAAATGTGGAGCGAGAGTTGCGCGCTCTTTTACCCGAAATCTTTCACGATGACACAAAAGCTGCAAGTTCCAGACTGACAGAAACTAATGCGTTAAATGAAGACTGTTCCCATGGTGATCCTTGTGTTGAGCAGAATCTTGCGCATGTGTCATCTGAAAAATTATTTAATAACCATTTTCAGCGGGGAGAGTCTGAAGAAAAGGCCCGGAATGATACACTAGACTGTCGCTTTGTGGACAAAAGCAGTTCCGCATCGCTGAACGATTCACCGATGCAGCTACAGCATCCCAGAAACAGATACTCTCTCAATGAACTGAAAAGGCTGAAATCTGAGTGGAAAAAGGGTTGTGGTGACCAACAGAATGAAGAGTTATGGACAGCAAAAGATGCCTGCACAAGTGAGTTTGCGTCCAGCTTGCGGGAAATCATTGACCGAATTTCAAAAACGGCCATTCCGTATTTTGATAGTTCACAGGGTCAGAAACACAGATACTTGCAGCTTAACAACATTAAGAATTATTTGAATGAAGTCAATCGATTACTGGCACCGTCGTTCAGTGAGTCGGGCAAATGTAACATCGCCAAGAGTGTACAACATTCTTCACATGGACCAATTCATCAGTATGACTTGGGGCCAGTGTGTGGTCGGAAAGCCAGTGTAAAGGAAGGTATCATGACGACCTGTCAAAGTGTACAGCAAAGACCAGATGTTCGAAATAAACCTGACTGCGCGTATCCCCCACATATCGTATACGGAAAGAATACCCATGCAACACAAGAGAATGTGCGCTATTCTTTTCCAAAAGAACGTTTTTTGGGTACTTTAGATATTCAAGCCAGAGAACAATATCCAGATGAAGCCTGCCATTTAAATAGTTATATCTTTGATCCAGTGACAGGCCACATAAAAACTCACCAGCGACAGATAAGTGAAAAACCGCCGTCCCACGCAGTACAGAAAAGTCAACCAAATAGCTACCTTCTTTCTGCGCTTTCCAGAGCATCAACTGACCCTAGTTTGTCTGGCATGATATCTAAAACTGGAAATGGCAGTGATAACTTGCAATGTGCTCATAGTTGCAGGCTTCATGTTCCGGTAGACAAGGCCAGAAACACAACCGTGCTTCCTTCCACTCGGATGGAAAGTCAGCGTCAAAGCTATGAATCGTGTTTTAGCATGTATCAACCAGTATCTGGTTTCCGGTTTGACGAGTCAGTGTTTCAAAGAAGTAAAGTCAACAGTTCTTTCTATCTTAAAAGCAAGGAACAGCCAACCATTGCGCCTCAAAGATCAAGTTTTTGGCGAGAACCTAACGGCATAGCTGCCATCAACAAAAACGAGTTTTCACAGAAATATACAAACGCAGAACGTGCTGACACCTTTCAAGGTTCTGACCTCTCCGCAGCTACTGTGGATTCTTTGAAGTTTGGTGCAATAGGCTCTGCACCAATACACAGAAATATGGGATTTTCCCAACAAACCAATATGAACCACAGGATGCCAGAGGGACACCTGAATGGCGCAAACACTGGGGATGCAGTTCCAGGTACTGTCGATGGAAGAACGTCTCGCCACATCTTGATTCCAGGCAAAACGGTGAACCTTGATCAAAGAGACGGATATCGAGAAAATCATCAACTTGGGCTGTCACCCGGACAGACCCGTTCTCAGACAAACAGTATTTGTCCAAATCGTTGGAAAGCACCCAAGGCCAGGCAATGAAGTGTATTCAGGACAACACCAAAGAGGGATGCATTGTTCGTTTTCTTGGCCAAGGATATTTACGTGGCAAACGAGATCAGACGCCAATTCCAACTCAGTGCCACGTTCTTCATATTCTGTGCCAGATCAGCTGATGATGACACCTGTCATAAACGAGCCACTGCCCGCCGATTGCGTGCATTACCAGCATGAATCTGTCAAGTTTGATGCTAGTCTGAGTTCGAGTCCAGTCGTCCCATCTTCCACAGACAGCAGTTCTCACTCTACTCCTGAAATTTCACAGGGTGAACGGGAAAATTCTGCAGAACGAAAGGAGCGGCGTTTTTCTGGGGCTAAAGTATCTGAAACGGGTAAAGCTTGGGGCAGACCTTCAAGAGCGACCGATTCCCTGTGGACTTTTATGACGTCGAGCGGTATGTCTTACAATCCAGAAACAGCAGAGTCGGAGATGGAATGCAAAGGAAGTCTCTTGACTGACGCGTGCTGCAAGAGGGAAACTCGGAGCAATTTTGCTTCATTTCCCACCATGAAATCCGAGGATAAAACAAAGATTACTGCATCATCCCTGTCCAAGGCTTTTGACAGATTCTTGAGCTCCGATGTCGATGATGATGGATATACTTGTACAGTAGATGCTATGAGCTGCTATAGGAACATAGAAAATCAAAACCGTCCAGAACAAAGATCAGCAGATTCGCCATTTTCGATTCAACATCGTGGGGAGCAGGTAACAGGTATTGGAGAACTACTTGGGATTTGTACTGAAGCAGACAGACAGAGACCGTCTCAAGCTCTGCTGGAATTCAGCCATTGCACAGGCACGGCCTTTAATGGCGCCGCTCATCACTCTCCCATGGCGACAAGAAAAGCTGACAATTCGTTTGAAGAATCAGCCTATCCAGATATGGGCAAAGATTTAAAGCATGCATTTTCTACTTCATTCGACAGACTTCTTGACAGCAAGTCACAAGCTGGAGCGGAAGTCGGAACGGCTGAATGGTGCCATCCTTTAAGTCATCTAAGCGGGGCCAAGTCATGGAAATCCCCCGAGTCTCCAGGGCATCGGGGTTGTAATCAGAAATCGCATTTATATGACCTGACTGATGTTGTCCGTGTAGTACTGGAAATGGGGGTGATATGTCCTGAGAACAGTTCCCAGTATGAAGCTCTAGTGTCGTCCAAACATCCGCAGTTTGATTCGCACGAAGAGCTTTCCAAGAGGTCAGCACATTTAAGTTACAAATCCAGTTCAAAAGGAAGAGACTACCGCTTCTTGAACTCCGATAGTATCAGCAAAAGTAGTCCGGAGTCTGTTGACAGCTGTCCATCCCTCAAAATAAATCGAAGATCGGTTTCATGTCGTAAGGAACAACGCGTTGTTAATCACCTGAACCAGAAATATCCGCAGAAGCAAACCCAGATTCTGAATTCCTCTCAAGACGATGTCAGTGAGGATTGTGGAATACTAAACAACGAACGCCATGATTTTGCAGCGTCCAAATCCCGTCAGAAAAATCAGGTCAGAGGAAGATATGTGATCGTTTCTGATCCCAGGGGAAAGTCGGCTGGAGGTTTAGTTCTTGGATCACAACCACCCGGGTCTAGTAGACGACGTGTTCTGTGCGACGATATTGGCCTGCCTCACAAGAATTCTGAAGGTAATGTAATCAAAAAGAAGAGAGTTCTCTCTCATCATAGTCGCCACAGACAAAGCTGTTCACATGAGAGCGAGCCGTTCATGCCTCACCTTGCATCGCACCATCCAAATGCTCAATCCTGTTTCGCCGGCTGTGACTGGCAGCACATGAATGACACACACTTCTGTTGCCCTGAAGTGTCCAATCCATCAGGTTTGCCATGGAACGATGCATCACACACTTACTGCAGCCCTTTGTGTTTCATGCACTCACTAGCTCAAAACCTGGCCAGGGGATTGTATCCACCGCCCCTACAACCTCATCAGTGCCTACACGACTGCCTTTGCCGACAGTTTGCAAGGTGTAGTGATGCAAATCTAAGTAGAATTGTACCATCCAGTTCCATTCGGCCTGATGCCCACCAATGCTGCCTGACAGACCAGCATTCGTCCTGCAAGGAGCCATATGACTTGCTATCAAGAAAACTAGAGAACTACCAGACTGACGTTGTTGAAGCCAACAATGATGATGCATGGAGGCAGCAAGCATGTATTCCCACCTTCGACACTTTAGACATGTCTTTCTTGGTCACCTTGAATGACCTCGGTATCGTTCAAGCCCTGCGTTCAGATGATGGAAACGTTATGTCCAAAAAAACAGACAGACCGAACCTACCCCGTGAACACTGCAGCTCGGAAACGGCTTCCACCCGCGGGATTTACATCAAGAACAAGAAGTCGAAGGGAACTACGAAGGCAAACTGTTACACCAGGAGAGGGAGAGACAAGACGGAGGAAAGACATCTCGCGCGTCAGCAGTCCAAACATTCCGGGTCTGCTCACGAGTCGGAAGAACATACCGAACCGAGGAAAGCGACGAGCGACAAGTCCTCATCCTCGCTGGAGGAACGAGAGAAAGACTTCGCCCGAACACTCGAGAGCGGACAGTTATCCAATGATTCCGGCTCAGAGATGTCTGATCGCGAAGTCTGTTATGTGACGGTTCCCGTGGACATTCGCGTGAGGCTGGAGAAAGCGGCCAAATGGGTGTCCACCCAGTTGTTTGTGTGTCCAGATGTGCATTACCTGACACCGGGTGATGCTCAGACATTCTCCATCCAGCAGAATCTCCAGTTGACATTTCAGATCATGGCTATAAACGATTGAAATTCACACACGTCTGCGCGAAGGAAACTCAACCAGCACGAAAGCAACACTCACATGTACAAGTGATTTCGGAGTGTGAAGAGTAGATATGTAGACCGACTGATAGCATCGTTGGTCTCTCGTGTTAGAACGTGAATTGAAGCTTAGAACGGACGTTATTAGTCGCTCTTCCAACAAACATATTGAGAGAAGGGGGTTTATCCTCTTTTGCGTAAGTGATGCTCCGCAGTTGAATGTGGGGTTCCATTTACTGTAGATCTGAATTATGGTCGACACACTTTTTACCAACGGAGACATGGACATTTTTTTCTGTGTTTTAATTGACAAATTGTTTTATTGGTCGAGTAATATGCATGCTTAGATCAGAAATTAGTAAGGGTTGAAGCTATGTACAGTAACAATGGTTTAAAATAGACTATAAATTGAAAAGAAAATGGGGAAGATAAGTCTGTTATAGGCATATCTTCTTACATTTAATTTTGATACTATTCACCTTTTATTTATTTACCCCTTCCTTCTCTTCTCTTGAGCACACCTGAGTAAATGTCTTTTGGGCTAGGCTGGAAAATGTACTTGTGTGTAGGAAAGAAATGATTTGTACGACACACGAACAAAATTTAAACGAACAGTTAGCTTTTAGAAGCTGCTGTTCCGCGTCAGTCCTTTTTCTTTCTTTTTTCTTTCTTTCTTTTCCATTGGTGTTCTATCGTTCAATTGCAGAGGCATATGCTTTTTTTAAGTCAAAGAAAATACCATCCTTTTTTAATATATAGTTTGAAGGCCGGTAACAGTAATTATAGTCTTTTGTACAGGTGATAACAGTGCTCTTTTCACCACTTGCCCATTTGCCTACCTACTTGAAAGTCTGTCAATTGTCCGGATAAACTTCAGTCTCGAAGGTTTTTTTTTTACCAAACGCACACAAAAAAGATGATTCATGGGTCTTGACGATAACAGGTACTTTTTTTGTGTGGTAAATGTAGGTATGGGTAACAATTTCCACCCACACCGATGTCCTGGTTTCTTTAATCCATTTTATACAGTCTAACTGCCCAGCAGTATTTCTCAAATGAAGAATATGTTAGATTCGATCTGTGTAATTATGTTCCCTACTTTTTATTCCAACTTTAAAGGCTCATATTCAGTCTCTTTTGTATTAACTTTAAGTTCAGTCGCTTGCTGACATTTTCAAAATAGGAACAGGAAAATCTATTTTCAGTTCGGTTTGAACTTTCAATCTTCCAGTAATACATTCCCAGTAGGTTGACATATTTGATCCATCATGTAAATTTTAATCGCCCAGAAAGCGCGACGAAAATATATTGTGTGTGTGTGTGTGTGTGTGTGTGTTGTGTGTGTGTGTGTGTGTGTGTGTTTAAACTGGAATTGCTAACTTGAAAATATCTCCTTAAATTATTTTGTACATTTTTGTCCTTCAACAGTCCATCCTTACTTTGAAAGTGTTTAATCTATTTTAAGTAAAAAAAAAAAAAAAAAAAGAATCATCCTCATTGAAAATAGCATGTTCATCCATTTTGTACATATTCAATCTCTACCACCTAACTCTACCACCAAGGAAATGAACCGAGTGCGGAAGAACCAGCCAATGTACATACTGTCATGAGTTGTAAGTGAAATAGCTCCCTTCTCTCCACCCCCCCACCCCCCCCCCACCCCCTTCCTGAGTTTGTAGCATCACACAGGTTTGCCGACCTGAACCAAGGAAGGTGACTTTCTAACGGCTCCAGCTGAAAGGCGAACGACCAGGAAAGGCACGGGGAGCCTCGAGAAGCGGAAGGGCGTTGGTCTTCATGCAGTTCCGCCTGACGTTCCAACTGCTCACGTTCTTTCAGCTGCTGGTTCCATTCGCAGTGTCTTTGACACAGTTAATTCAGGCAGGGAACTGGGCAAGTCTTGGGGGTCTGTTAGGGGTAAGGGGGCTGGATGTCGGTGGTTCGTATTAATGTCCAATCAAAATTCCTTCACAATCTACACCTGACTGGTTTCCCCGAATACAGTGCCCCCAGATTTTCAGGTTTGCTCGAAACGTATTCTTGAGCCCCGGATGAAGCTAACCGAACATTACTGTTTGAAGCTGGAACCGGGCGTAAAACAAAACAAAACAAAAATCTTGTTGGACACCTTGTGCAACATGCCTGAGCACTAGAGATGCTCGAACCTACATATCCCGTAAATTGTTCATAGCACTAAATGCATCGGATATTTTTTGTCATTTTCATTGCTACGGAATTAGCGTTGTGTGTGTTGGTGTTTCATGTTGTTCGGTTATGATCATCATCGTCTTCACCTAATTTCAGTCGTGCCGATCTTCCTTGGTTGTTTTTTTTTTCCACTCTCGTGTTCTTGTGTGTGTCACTGTACAGAGAACAGAGTGTCAGATTTGTCCAAAAAGAGTAAGATTTGTCCAAAGTGGTAAAGTTTCGGCACAAACTGCGTGCTGGATAGTATTTCAAGGTGCTTCCGATGCCTAACTGAAATACGAAATTGCATCATTTTGAAAATTCATGACTGCGAGATGTCAGCACTGAACAATACCGACAGAGAGACGCTTCCGAATTCTACCGGTTCTTTTCAGAATGTGCAAAAAGCATCGAGACTTTTCCAGTCGGCGTTCTTGCTTGAATTTGCAGACATGCAGACGCGCGCGCGCATACGTACATCCCTAATTCATGATATAGGATTTACTTTTAAACAACAACAACAACAAAAAAGAAAGAAAACGAAAACGAAAGAGAAAGCGAAAAGGCCTGTTTATTGTGTTCATGATGACACATTCCTCCAAGACAGTAGGTCGTGCGGGTGCCGCAACGGATATTTGGGCAGTCATGCGCTACAGGGTAGAGGTGCTGTGGCCAGCCCAGTTCTTCCCAGGGGCAGGTGGGCACGGCAAGGCAAGGCCCTGCCCAATGCAGAAAAAAAAACACGATCGACTGTCGGTTCTCCATTCCGGGAAGCCTCACTGTGGAGGCTCTCTGAAGAAGGGTTCCCTCTCTTTGAAGGCTTGTCTTTTTCTGGAACTTTTTTTTTCTTCTTTGTGTCTAATCGATTGTCCTACCGTTTATAACTTGATCCCTCAAAGACTTTTTTCCTCAAAATTCGGGAACATAGATTTGCCTCCGAACGACGTCTTTTTCCTTTCAAAGGCTTTTCCCCTGGAAAATGATTCTCTTGAACTGCTCTAGTTTTATCTCAATGACTTCTTCCCACTGAGGACATTTATTGTGGAACATTTATCCCTCTATTACATGTACCTCCTAATAACGATTCCCTTCGTTAAATGCGTTTTTTTTAAAGAACGTTTTTCTCTTTAGCTGTAGCTTAATGCATTGGCCTCCCAACAAATCACATCTCCACCCCTCATCCCCACTCCTATAAAGGATTTTTTTCCCCAGCGAGTTTTCTCATTGTTTACATCAGATTTACCTTCTAACAAAGATTCCCTCCATATACAGGCTTAATTTTCTAGGACTTTATTTCTTTGTTTTTCTTCCCAAGGTTTATATTGAAACAAAGACATCCCCAACCCCTCCCGTTCTCTCGCCCAATATACAGGAAAATCTAGATGTAATGCCTGTTACACTGAATGCAATTTTTTGAACGTTTCCAGACGCAGTTGATTTCATTCGCTTCATCGTTCCCCTCCAGAAAACTGAGCATTTGACCCATGCGTTTCTAATATTGTACGTATTTTGAGTTTATTTATAACGTTTTATATGTATGTTTTAATAGATGCTACCTTTAAAGTTTTGTATAGGAGATGAGAGAAACGTTTGGGCGTAAAAAGCATGCAGTGTCTAAACGTGAACAGTAAAAGAAAAAAGGAATTGAAAGAAATTGTGTGTGTGTGTTGTGTGTGTGTGTGTGTGTGTGTGTGTGTGTGTGTGTGTGTGTGCGCGAGAGAGAGAGAGAGAGAGAGAGAGAGAGAGAGAGAGAGAGAGAGAGAGAGAGAGAGAGAGAGAGAGAGAGAGTGCGCGCCCATACGCGCTTTTGTGCATTCATGCATGCGTATGTTGTGTGTGTGTGTGTGTGTGTGTGTGTGTGTGTGTGTGTGTGTGAACGCTCGCACACACTGACACCTGCACTTCATTTTAAAAAAAAAGAAAAAAAAATGGAGAGTGGGAAAATGTTGTGCCCACTTAATGTTTTCATGTTATGATGCTGATTATGAATGCACCAACTATGTAGAGGGCAACAATAAGCAAAATTCAGCTGAAACGGATGTACGCATGACTGATCTATGTGCATACTCTCCAAGCCCTTTTCGGTTGGTAGAATCGTGTTTACAGCTCTGCCAGTCACGAGTGACTAC
This sequence comes from Conus canariensis, assembly GCA_033310375.1. Lineage (NCBI taxonomy): Eukaryota > Metazoa > Mollusca > Gastropoda > Neogastropoda > Conidae > Conus > Conus canariensis. The sequence continues at coordinate 12,808,091 of CM065739.1, forward strand.
GTCACAGCTGAGTTATTGCTACGTACAATTTATCCTTTTAATACATAGTAAAAACAGCAAAGCTACAACAGACTAAACAAAAACCCCAACTAGTAGCTGTAGTGACCAGATGTTCAACAAAACGGAATGTTTTGATGCAAAACTGCGCCCTCTCTTTGACGCTGCTGAAATGTTTTCTTATTAGCTGAGGTGTGTAATTCATTCCGATCACCACGTGCTGTACATCCGTATTGACTCTGGGAGCACAACATCTTTGTTTTTTCGTCACTTTTGTCCTTCCTACCTGTAAAAGACCTTCAGTATCGAAACGCGTCGCTCTCTGTATTGTCATTGGTTCGTTCCATCCGTTCGTCGTCTTCTTATTCAACTTGGATTACTTCCCTTCAAGCCCCCATGGGCCGGCCTTCTCGTGGCGGGGGTGTTTCTCGACTAACCTGAGCCCACCCCTTTTTCTTATCTTTCCTGTTTTTCTGCCTACTGTGTCTTTTACTATCTCTTTTTCCCCATAAAGTCTCCCCACAGAAACTGCAGCCTCTGTTTCGTCTAGTTTCTGCCTACCTGGCTCTTTACTCTGTACTTTAATCTTTACTTACAAGCCTTCTTTGGAACACTTCTCCTTCTCTCTGCGGTCTTCTTCAGACCCACCGTGTTTTGCCGTGCGGTGCATCCTGTAAGTGGGGGGGGGGGGGGGGGGGGGGGGGGATGAGATCCTGGTGATTGAGAGAGCCTACTGTTCTCAACACATCACTTAGGCTCGGACCTCCTCTAAGACGGGTGGCATACATTGGCCCGTGTATGTCAATCGGCTGCCTCTACGTGAGGTTGGGTCAAACTGGGTAGTTCTTGGCTGGCCTTGGAAACCTTGTAAGTGTTCACCGTCTGTCCCCGGCGGTGTGTCATGATCTTGGCGGAATAGGTTAGTTATGTTCTATCTGGTGTATATCCTTGCTGAAACCCGGATGGGGTCAAGAGTTGGATTTCCCCTTGACCCTGGCCCCTTGTTGGACTCCATGGTGGGTGGGTAGGCAGGGATGAACTTTAAAAACTCAAAACTATGGCTCACTCCCAACAAAAAAGGAAAAGAAATTGTTCCTCGGATTCAAACTTGGATTCAGACTCTGATGATGAAATAAGGACAGCATCTGGTTTTTGGCCTTGTTGGTTGGTGATGGAGGGTGTAGACGAAGCTCGCCCTCTCTGTGGGGTGAATGGATTGAATCCTTTTGCTATTTCGAGAGGAGTAGAAGGACTCTCCGGCGTACCCAAATCCATGAAACGGCTACGAAACGGTTCCTTTTTGATAGAATGTGCAAAACAAAAGCATTCTGAGTTGCTTCTCAAGTCGACGACATTGATTGACAGGCCAATCAGAGTGACACCTCACAAAACTTTGAATTCAAGCAAGGGCGTCATCAGGTGCCGTGATTTGAGAGGCGTTTCAGAGTTAGAAATAAGAAGGAACTGGCTTCCCAGGGTGTGACCCACGTTCACCGGGTTCTAGCACGAAAAGACCAAGACCGTGTGCCAATAGATACTTTTTTTCTAACTTTCTGTACAACAACTCTCCCTGTGTGTGTGAAGGTCGGATATTTGAGGGTTCCCGTCTCTATGTACATTCCTTCACCTTTGCGATGCTTCAAATGCCAAAAGTATGGACACATTAAGGACAGGTGTACAGAACAGGAGGCGTGTGGCAAGTGCTCAAAACAAGTGCATGAAGGTCCGTGTGATTGTCCGCCCTGTTGCATAAACTGTAAAGGCAACCATCCTGCTTTTTCAAAGGACTGTCCAGTCTGGCGCACCGAGTCTGAGATCCAGAAGGTACGCACAGAGAATCGAATTTCGTTCTTTGAGGCAAGGAAACTTGTGCAGAATAGACAGTCCTCCCTCAGCAAGTCATATGCTGATGTCGCCAAGGGGAGCATGGTCAGTGTTGGTGTTCAGACTGAGACTGTTCAACCTCGGGCCGGCTGTCAGCATCGTGATCGGCAGACGCAACAGGAGCCTCAACATGTACAGAAAGAAAGTGGAAAAAGAAAGCAAAATTCAAACAATGCCTTGGGTGGAGGCTCAATATCCACCTCCCCCCGGACTCCTCGAGGGTCTGAGCCCCCTTCCTCCAATCCCAGACCCTCTGGGAAGGCTGCACAGGTAGCCTCTTTGTCTGGGGAACACTCCAGAAGTCGACCTGTGATGAAGCCTCCTCTTCCACCTCGTCCATCTGGGGGTGGAAATAAGTATCGTCCTTCGTCAGCCAAGAAGGTGGTATCTCCATCGCCTTCTTCCAATCGCTTTTCTCCTTTGGAGATAGAAGGTGATGAGGACAATGAGATGGAGTAATTTTCTTTTCTTTTTTATTGTCATGGCCCTTATTCAGTGGAATATAAGAGGCATTAATGCCCAATATGAGGAACTCCAGCAGCTGTGTTCTGACCTCAAACCTGGTGGTGTTGCGCTGCAGGAAACATTGTTCGAGACCAGGAAAACATTTTTCATTGGCAGGCTTTAGTTCAGTAGGTTTTCCTGCTTTACCTACAGATACTGGCCATGGGGTCACTGGGGGTGTTTCCCTTCTTATTCACAGATCTTTGTTATTCAGCCAAGTTAACTTAAATACCCCATTACAAGCTGTTGCGGCCAGGATTACTTTCAATAAAACAATAACTCTCTGTTCAATTTATTGTCCTCCTTCTGGTACAATATCTAAGCAACAAGTCATTGATCTAATAGATCAGCTTCCACGTCCTTTTTTTTTTATTTTGGGAGACTTCAACGGGCACTCCCCCCTTTGGGGTAGCTCATATTCCTCACCTCGGGGTCTCATGCTGGAAGAGATCTTTAATGAACTGGACTTGTCTAAATGACAAATCGCCAACATACATGCATTCTTCAAATGGTACTCTTTCGTGTTTGGATTTGTCAGTGTGTGATCCTTCATTGGTTCTGGACTATGATTGATCAGCTCACGATGATCTGCACGGGAGCGACCATTTACCTGTAATACTTTCTCCAGTTTTGAAGGAACCTGTTTCCTTTCCTCAGTATTTTTGCTTTAAAAGGGCTAATTGGGATTTCTTTCGTTCAGCCATAACTGATAAGCTAGATGCTGAAATCGTCTTCCGATCAGAAGATCCAGCGGAGTCCTTTACAAATGTTTTGTTATCATGTGCGAGAGATACCATCCCACTCACAAAACCAGGTCCACAATTACCTGGTACACCATGGTTCAACCAGGATTGTAAGAATGCTTGCAACATTCGCAAGAGGGCCCAACGTTTAGTCTTTCAGCATCCTGTGGCCCCGTGGGGGTGGGGGTCAATTGAGACCTGTGAAGGGGCTGGAAGGAGGGCTTCTGTTGCTGGTGCAGGGGCCTGGTCAACTATCTTGTTCAGGTGGACCTGGTTTCGGCCGTGGATCGTTCCGTCTTCGGCTCCGACATCACGGGAGCGACCACTGCGGTGGACAACCCGTAGCTTTGCTCCAGTAGTTCTTGCTAAGAGTGACTGGCTGCAGGACAACAGCGTCACTTTCTTCCAGAGTTGTTGACTCGTTCGTCGAAGTTCTGCTTCTGCTTCTTCTGGTTAGTATGCGCAGTTTGTTTTTTAACATTCAGCGTGTAAGCCAAGGTTTTGCTTTAAACAAGGTTTGGCAAGGGGGCAGGAAAGTTCCTGTTGCTCACTTGAAAAAAAAAAAAACCCTGCTGTGTTAGACTGGTCCATGTGCTATGGCTTGGTGTGATCCCGAAGTTTAACAGGGCTAGGAACTTGTCTCCATTTCTGTTTTTTGTTTGTTTGTTTGTTTTTTCAAGAAAACAGATTTTGCAGTTTTGACTCCTGATACTGCTTTTTCATTGCTTTTCCTGCTATAACGACTAGACGTCTCACGCTCAAAGTCCAGTTTGACTGCGAACTCCACGAAATTTTGGTTGGTGAACTGACAGCTATTGTCAGAGGTGAGAACAAAGGAGAAACCATATTGAGCGAAGTGGGTCTTCAGCTTTCTGATGACCGTGGATGCTTTTGTGTTTTCCAAGTCTGTCCGTTTCCCGGTAATGTGTGAGGAAGTCTGATGTGATGATGGAGTCTTTTCCGCCCGGCATAGAGCTCAACCCCTGTCTTCTCCCCTTGTCACGAGATAAGTTCAAAGGTTGAAGTGTTTTCTGGTTGATTTGCTGAGTGATAGGTTTGACACGTGCAGAGATGATCTGCTTCATGTCACCTGTCAGTCCTGGCCAGCACAGACTCTCAGACTCTTTTGAGGCAGACATCGAATCCAGAGTGAGCGGAGTGGAGCAATTGCTTCGTCTCTGAGTGCATGCTGATGTGTCTTACAACTCTGTCTTGTTTGAGGATCAGTCCCTTTCACAGACAGGTCATCTCCAATGCTGTGATAGGGAGATAGCTCATTGGAAGACTGGATTTCTCATCAGGCCGACCTCCCATGATGTCAGACTTCAGTTTCCAGAGAGCCTGGTCATTATCTGTGGCATTCTTTAACTTTTCGAATCGCCTGTTCTGATGAGAAGGAAATCGGTCATGTTAATATGCTTCAAATGTTCTTGCTTGCTGGGATGATTCAGGTAAAGCTGTGACAAACTGTCTGCAAAAAACATCGCCTTGGCTTTCTCGTGGCTGACCTCGATGTCAAATCCTTGGATTCTGAGCATCATAGCCGGCAATCTTCTAGGGGCTGAAGAAAGCGGCTCTTGAAGAATGGCGTCAAATGACCTGTGGCTGTCGCTTTGGACACTGACTGGTGGTCAAAACGTGTACTGATGGGATTTCTCCCCAGCGAAGATAGTGGCCGTCAACTCTTCCTCTGACTGGGTGTGCCTAGTTTCTGCTTCAGTCACAGCACAACTAGCCTACGCTAAGGGACACTCATTTTGAAGAATATTCGCAAGCATCACATTGGATCGTCAGTTCCTTCCGAGGGTCATAGAAGGTGAAGACAGGGGCCTCTGTTACTAACTTCTGGGCAGTCTCAGAAGCTTGGTCATACGTATGTGTCCGGGTCCACTCGACATTACAACCACTTAGATGTCAGGATAGCAGATAGCTTAGGCGGAAGTTTGGAAAGATGCGTGGTGAACCCACAGAAAGGTCGCACATCCTCGATAATCTCAGGTTTTGGCATCTTCAGGACCGTTTCAAGCTTGTCTAGATCGATGTGTTGGCCATCTCTGGTGACCAGTTGTCCAAGAAAGGAGATGTGGGCCTTATTTGGCTCTGCCTTCTGTCTATTCAGTCCATGCCTAGAGTGCGGCACCTGTCTAAATGAGCTGACAAATTCATAATCTGCACCATAGACAGGGGCATCACTGGACTCCCCTATTGCGCTATCAAGTCATTCAAGGCTTGAAGGCGTTTCTGGCACAGTTCACACAAGTTCCAAACGGCAGTCGTTTTAAAGCGGCAATGCCCATAGGATGTTTTAATAGTAATCAGTAGACTTGACTCTTGATCCAGGAGGACATGCCAGCAGGCATTGCTAAGACCCGGTTTTGAGAAGAATATTGCTCCTGTGAGTTTTTGCAGAATGGCCTCCACGCTAAGAGGAGGTTGATGTTCTCTTTTCAAAGCTCTATTAAAGGGTCTGGAATTGATATAGCTATACAGACTTTCAGACTTCTTTTTTGCGACTTCCATGCGACTGCACCAGTCGGTAGCTTCCTCCACAAGTGTGACAATATACTTTGAGGCTTTTTTTTCTTTCTCTTTTTTTCTCTCTGCTGTCACTTTTGTTTTCATGACGTGAGGGATACAACAGGACGGAGAGATGTCTAGAGGATGAAACTTGACGATGTGGTCCCAGTCTTCCCTGTTGAGCCCACAGCAAACTAAGCTCTGGGTAAGTTCCTGTCAGGTCATAAAAATCCCACAAATGAATGGCTCCGATTGAAAATCGAACCCACGATCTCCCAGCCAGAAGCCTGCGACGCTAACCACTTCGCCACGGCGATTGGTGCATTATCCGCCTCAAGAATATTTATTGTTTCCATATCATATCATCAGGTGTTTTTTTCTGTCGTATGTTGATTATATATGCCAATATCACCTATTATATTATCCTTTGCTTTTTGTCATCTGTTAATCATACTTATCTCTGTAGTTTCTTGTTTCTCCAGGCTGTGATTGTTTTTCTTGCGAGCAAGGAGGCCCTGTGTGGTTGGCTGGACCATGATAATAAAAGGCTAAGGACTACAGACATACACTAGCAAAAATATCGGCATTCAGTTTCACTTAAAATGAAATTGAAAGAACTATTCGCAGCGTAGTGGCGTTCTTTTTTTTAATTTTTTTTTCTTATAGCTAGAAGTGTTCCTATGTGTATATCTGCGCCAAAATGCACACAGATCTGGGTTCAGGGTGTGCTCACTCGGTTAGAGCGCCGAGTCGAAATATCGCGAGTTCGAATCGGTGACACAGATGTCAACCACACTGGGACGCCCATCCATCCATGAGGTGCAGGTTCGAATCCCGTCAGGTTCGAATTACGACAACACACACACACCACACACACACACACACACACCACACACACACACACACACACACACTTATACACACGAACACACACTCAGAGTTAACTTTTGTTTTAATCCTTAAAGTCGTCCATGTAACATATTGCATAAATATTCATATATTATCACTTGTTAGTATCTCCAGAGTGTATAGGACTCAGTGAACACGCTGTAATACCTTCCTCAGCTCTTCAACAATTCAGCACGACGATGTAAGAAAAAAAATTACCACTGCGCAACACTTTCACAACAATGTTTCAAAAAAGGAAATCCCGATCCCAACTGGTTCCACACTGATGACTATTCAAACAGTTCAACTCGGAATCCTATCTTTTTTTTCCCTGTAAATAACAGCACTACCTTCCCCTTCTTCCTCCCCTCCCCCACCCGCCCTTGATGGCATCAAAACTGACTTCAACACTGGAAGAATGTTTATCACATGACAGATTCCATCAAGGACGACACCGGTTACCATACCTCTGCCCTGGCGCGCGTGATTGTGGACAGAGGCTTGTCAAGGTCCCCGGCTGCCTGAGTGTCCATCACACCCCTAAACAACTTAGTGTCATGGACAGTGAGTGTGGAACTCGTATACATGTCGATATTGCTTGAAAAATATCCACTCGTGGGAAAACATGGGCCTAGAGGGGGAAGAGGGAGGGGAAAGGATACGGGTAGGCGTATGGGTGGGTGAAGGAAATCGTATTAAAGCGATACACTGAACCATGATTTGCTCTGCGTTTATTGTTTACAGGCCCGTCATGAGGCTGATACACTCTGGGGGTAAAAAAAAATAAAAAAGAAAACTAAAATAAACCTGCGTCAAGTAAAGAAAGGAAGAAAGAGTGAGTAGCAACGAAAATTACTGTAATATCAAGTACTACAACTACAACATGCCTCCGACGTTGATTATTCGCCTAATTTATCACCAGAGAACAAAACAAAACAAAAAAACCAAGGAAATAAAGCATGTCGCTTATTGTCTGGTCGACTACAAACAGAGATTTCATCGGGACTATGAAACAAACAAATAAATAAATAAGTAAACATATGAATAAAAGCACGCATTAATCATAACACATGAACAATAAACAAACAGGCCCGGACTGCTACCGTTCAACTCTCATCATGTGGGCGCTCGAAAACCAATACAATAACAACAACAAAAACCGCCCGAATTTCAATGGCGCACAGAGAGAGAGAGAGAGAGAGAGAGAGAGAGAGAGAGAGAGAGAGAGAGAGAGAGAGAGAGAAAGGGGAAAAGAGTGAGAGGGAGAAGGGGAAAGAAGCAGGAAAGAGGAAAGGAGAGGATGTGGGCGGACAGAACGTGAATGTCTCTCTGGACAACATGACAATAAAGCGGCGAGAAGGCAGACCGGTGAGGGAGGTTGGGGGGAGGGTGGGGAGGGTGGAGGAGACAGGGGAGAGAAAGAGGGTTGAAGTGGGAGCAAAAAAGTTAAAACAAATTACGTTCGGAGGCAGATTGTCCGGCGTGCGTGTGTGTGTGTGTGTGTGTGTGTGTGTGTGTGTGTGTGTGTGTGTGTGTGTGCGTGTGTATGTGTTGTGTGTGTGTGTGTGTGTGTGTGTGTGTGTGTGTGTGTGTGTGTGTGTGTATGTGTGTGTGTGTGTGTGCGTGTGTGTGTGTGTGTGTGTGTGTGTGTGTGTGTGTGTGTGTGTGTGTGGCATGTGCAGGCTCAAATTCAAGCTCATGTGGTCACAAGATGACAGCTAGGTACGAAGAGATTACCTCCCTCCCTCCCTCCCTCTCTGTCCGTGTCCTTATCTGAAACACAAGTCACACACACACACACACACACACACACACACACACACACACACACACACACACACACACACACACGCACACACACATACAACACACACAAGATAAATCCCGTACCCTTAACACAACACAACACACACACACACACACACACACAGAGATAAACCGACCCTAACACACACACACACACACACACACACACCACACACAGATAAATCCGTACCCTTTGACAAGTATTTACACATCGGCTTTAGAGGAACACAGTACGTAACGAGGAGATTGTCAGTCCATGAAAACGCAGATGAAACAAGTACATAATTCTTTTCCTGGCACATTGGTACCCTCCACAGACCATAGAATAATACTAACAAAATGGCTTCTAATGAGATGAACCCACATCCACTCAAGATTAATATTTTGTTTCATATATACAGGCTTTAGTAGGGCCCGCAGTCAAATGCGTTCAGATGCGGAGTTTTACTCTTGGGGTCCAACCACTGACGGCCTGGAAGCCCCCCTCTTTCCATGCAGTAGTGCATAGGTACCTGATTCGGTTCAGGAAATGCTAAGGCGGTGGAAGGAGTAGGATGGGTGCAAACGGGGTAGACCAGTCACAGCTCTCTCGCCTCCACGGCCATACGGTTTGGGGACTTTCAAATGTTAAACCCAACTGGTTTTTGAGAATTCTGCGCTTTCCTGCATAATTTCAACCACAAAAGACATTTTTTCCCAGTCCCATGCTGAAACTCTGTGCGCTGTGGTCACAATTTTCTCGGTATTCCCAACACAACCTTCACCATAAGAAAAGCAGAAGAAATAAACACACGTGGTATTTTTTTTCACTTTGTTTAGCAACTGTCGAGACAAATCGTGATGATGCTCGCTTTAAGTCACAATTAGGGCCGAAGACTGTCGTTCTTACATCAATGATTTTGCTACCTTCACAACATACATAGGAGAGTCCCCTAACGGACTAAACCACACGTTGCAGAGAGAACGAGACTCTTGTTGTGACCGTTTCTGTCACGAACGTTTGTATGAACGTGACTCAACGGACTAGACCACACGCTGCAGAGAGAACGAGACTCCTATTGTGACCGTTTCTGTCATTAAAGTTTGTAGCATGTCATGAAAAAAATCCAGCATTTGACAATTTCAGCAGCACTCTACTTAGACGCAATCAACGCGTACTGAAGACCCGTACTGTAGCCGTTCTCAGCATGGAGGTTTATGGCACGTCACCAAAAAGGTGCGACTCTGGTCACATCCCCATGCAAGTCATTTCAGAGCTCTACAAATATCGAAAACCCACCTAACTCATAGCAGCCCTCTACAAAGATGGAATCCCCACTCAAGTATTTGCAGCCCTCTACAAAGATGGAATCCCCACCTAAGTCATAGCAGCCCTCTACAAAGATGGAATCCCCACCTAAGTCATAGCAGCCCTCTACAAAGATGGAATCCCCACCTAAGTCATAGCAGCCCTCTACAAAGATGGAATCCCCACCTAAGTCATAGCAGCCCTCTACAAAGATGGAATCCCCACCCAAGTATTTGCAGCCCTCTACAAAGATGGAATCCCCACCCAAGTCACTGCCACCCTCTACAAAGATGGAATCCCCACCTAAGTCATAGCAGTCCTCTACAAAGATGAAATCCCCACCCAAGTCACTGCCACCCTCTACAAAGATGGAATCCCCACCCAAGTATTTGCAGCCCTCTACAAAGATGGAATTCCCACCCAAGTCACTGCCACCCTCTACAAAGATGGAATCCCCACCCAAGTATTTGCAGCCCTCTACAAAGATGGAATCCCCACCCAAGTCACTGCAGCCCTCTACAAAGATGGAATCCCCACCCAAGTCATTGCAGCCCTCTACAAAGATGGAATCCCCACCCAAGTCATTGCAGCCCTCTACAAAGATAGAATCCCCACCCAAGTCACTGTCACCCTCTACAAAGATGGAATCCCCACCCAAGTCATTGTAGCCCTCTACAAAGATGGAATCCCCACCCAAGTCACTGCAGTACTCTACAAAGATGGAATCCGCACACATACGTCACTCTACAAAGTTGGAATCCCCACCCAAGTCACTGCAGCACTCTACAAAAAACGGCTGTTCAGAACGACTGTTTCGAAAACTTCTCCCGATCACTCATCTCATTCTGTTCAGCATCTACCAGGAGAATAGAAAGTAGAAAACTGCCTCAGGACTTCATCACCACCACACGGTCTTTGATGATATGGCCACCATGGACGGAAACGAAACAGAACACGAGGAACTCATCAAAAGATGAAAGAGAACGTCGCTAACCTCAGGAACGTAAGTCAACACAGAGAACGGTAACATCGTCATCAAGGCTCGTACTTCTGGACAACATCAGGTGGACGGGACAAGAAGAGGTGGACCAACAAATGAAAATGGGGAGGTAAGCCTTTTCAAGTAGGCTGGATCCTTCCTGCGTATGGAAGACAGGTCAACAAGGGAGGGAGAGTGGACTTGTTGAAAAGAGGTGGGTTCAGTCTGAGCATGAAAGACAGCTCAACAAAGAAGGGAAGGTGGGCCTCTTCAAGTAAGCTCGATTCAGTCTGAGCATGAAAGACAGCTCAACAAAGGAAGGAAAGGTGGACCTCTTCAAAGAACTTTGGTCCATTCTGAGTATGAAAGGCAGCTTAACATACGAAGGAAAGGTAGACCTTTTCAAGTAAGCTTGGTCCATTCTGAGCATGAAAGACAGCTCAACACAGGAGGGAAGGTGGTTCTTTTGAAGTGTGTATTCTGAGTATGAAAGGATGCTCAACAAAGGAAGGAAAGGTGGACCTCTTCAGCTAAGTTTGGGTCCAATTGTGAGTATGAAAGATAGCTTAACAAAGGAGGAAAGGTGGACATCTTCAAATAAGCTTGGTTCATTCTGAGCATGAAAGGCAGCTCAAAAATGGAGCAAAGGCGGATCTGTTGAAGTGCGGTGGGTCCGTTCTATGCATGAAAAACAGCTCCATAAAGGAGGCCAAAACCGGTCTCGGCCTGGCTAAGTTTGTCAGGAGAAGACACAACATCCTTTGGAGAACGACCTCCGTCAACATCGAGATGAATACAAAAACCTGAACAATTCACTGAATGGTATGCAGTCTTCAGTGTGGATAGCTTTGACAGCTGACAGATCAAGATACATATCCAGGAGATTTAAGAACACAACCTTCAGACCCTTCTCCAAACCACGCGCGAGGAGAAAAAAAAACAACTCTGACAAGCGACAGCATGTTACGGCAGACAAAAACCTCCCCTAGCACTGATCAAACTCTGTCAGCTTGCCGGGTATGAGCATGCACCTTGCCATGACTCCCTGTCCGAGACTATCCAG
>CM065739.1:12822259-12829759 GCA_033310375.1 Conus canariensis
GGGCTGGGGGGGGGGGGGGGGGGGACTCCTAGTGTCTGTCCGTTCAACAAGATGGTGACATTTGAATGATGTGTGGAACTGTTGAGCAAGGGATACGTTCAGAGCTTACTCTGTGTGACTTGTGTGTGTTCTTTGTGCTCCAAGGTTGCTTGTGGTACTTCTTCACCTAGCGCATGTTCAGGCGGTAGAGAAAGATAGAAAGAAGGAACGGAGTGAAAGAGAATTACGGAGATGGCGCAATTTCTGGTACAGAACTTCTAAAAAGTCGGGATAGGCCTTATGCTGAAGACACAGACACAGAAACACGCAGACAAACACACAGACACACACAGACACACACACAAGTTGCCTGTTCAAAAATGTAACAGAATCAAAGACAAAAACTATAATACAGACAGGAATAATCCTCCACGAAGGCAGAAAACGTGGACGACAGTAAAGAAAGACGAACATTCAGGGGGGGGGGGGGGGGGGGGGGGAAGCAAGAGTCAAAGAGAACAGCAGAAAAAAAAATAATAGCACCCACCTAGGGCCCTCCTAGGTTCTGGCTAGATTCAGCTTGTCCAAACTGGAGCTAGCTAGAACCTAGATGGACCCTAGTACCCTTGCTGTAAGGGACATAATTTTCAGAAAGCAGAGACACTGTGTATATAACTGAAAGAGTTCCCAGCATTCCCACGGTCGCGTGCTACGGCTTAATGCTGCATCGTAAGGAGGTGGTCCACAAGATGAGGCCACCAGAGCTACTGCTGTTGTTGTCACTGTTGATCCCATGCGCGACAAGCCCCTTCGGCGGGAGTGGATATTAAACCAGAGACGAACTTCACAGACCTGAGAACCCGCAAGGTGCCTAGCTAGCTTATCATCGCGACGCGGAATGTGAGAGGCGAAGGGAGTAATAAACGGACACAACCCCCCCCCCCCAAAAAAAAATTTCAAACGAACAATATGACTACTTCTTCAAGCTCGACTTGCTGTTAAAGGGTCTGCGTGTTGATTGTTTAACGCACCAATCAGAGAACGCTACTACTTTTCCTGCACCAACCACAGGACGTTACAATGATCGGCCATTTCCCATCGCATGCAAGCGAGCTCCGAGACAGCCTGCCCAACTCTTTCCTTCTCCTAGCCACGCTCGCCGCTAAGGGCTGTGCCATATGAAACGCCGACACTCGCAAAGCAGGCGAGAGTTCCTCCCACCTCACCCTAATGAAACGGTTCTCGGAATGTAGCCAGTACCTAGCTCTCGCGATCACGAGACCAACAACTAGGCTACAGTTACTTCTGTTGCTGCGGACTTCACTACTGCAGCTACCAGTAGCTTTGTTGCTGCTGCTAAGACTGCTGCGAGTGCTCCCACTACTACCTCTACCACTACTACCACCGCTTGCGACGTAGCTGCCACCGCCGCTACCGCAACTACAATCACGACAACCACAAACCACCAACACACAAACCATCACCACGGCCACCCCCACCAAACCCTGACCTCCTCCCCGCCGCAGATGTCCACGCAGCGCGGGTAGGCCACGCCGGAGCAGTCCAGAGCCCGCAACACGGCGCCCATGTAGTCGATGAGGTGGATCTTGGGGCTGCCGAAGGGCGGGCACACGCTGGCGATGAGGGTGGCCGGGTCGTAGGTGGCCAGCGAGGCGTAGCCGTCACGGGTCATGAAGTGGGAGCGGTAGTGCAGGCGGGACCCGCCGTCCACGACATCCGCCAGGCGGATCTTCTGCTCCTGGAAAGGGCAGGGTCAGAGGTCAGGATCCGGAAGAGGAGGAGGAGGAGGAGGAAGGAGGAGGAGGAAGAAGAGAAGGAGAAGGAGGAGGTGGGGGAGGAGAACAGGGACGTGTTGAATGAAGAGAGAGAGAGGGGGGGGGGGGGGTGGCGTCGGGATTGCCAAGTGGAAATGCACGGTCAAAATCAAAGGTCAGGATCAAAGCACGAGATCAGGGGGAGGAGGAGGAGGAAAAGGAGGAGGAGGAGGAGGAGGGGGAGGAGGAGGAAGGGAGGAGATGGAAGAGGTGCAGGAGGAGGACAGGGAGGTGTTGAAGGAAGGAGGGGGGAGTGGTGGTATTGGGATTGCAAAGTGCAAGTGCACAGTCAAAATCATTATCAGCATCTAATTGAAAGTGTACAGCCAAAATCATTATCAGCATCTAATTGAAAGTGTACAGCCAAAATCATTATCAGCATCTAATTGAAAGTGTACAGCCAAAATCATTATCAGCATCTAATTGAAAGTGTACAGCCAAAATCATTATCAGCATCTAATTGAAAGTGTACAGCCAAAATCATTATCAGCATCTAATTGAAAGTGTACAGCCAAAATCATTATCAGCATCTAATTGAAAGTGTACAGCCAAAATCATTATCAACATTAGAACCACTGCAGTAGTAGTAGTAGTGGTAGTAGTAGTAGTAGTAGTAGTGGTAGTAGTAGTAGTGGTAGTAGTAGTGGTAGTAGTAGTAGTGGTAGTAGTAGTGGTAGTAGTAGTAGTGGTAGTAGTAGTAGTGGTAGTAGTAGTGGTAGTAGTAGTAGTGGTAGTAGTAGTGGTAGTAGTAGTAGTGGTAGTAGTAGTAGTGGTAGTAGTAGTAGTGGTAGTAGTAGTAGTAGTAGTAGTGGTAGTAGTAGTAGTAGTAGTAGTAGTAGTAGTGGTAGTAGTAGTAGTAGTAGTAGTAGTGGTAGTAGTAGTAGTGGTAGTAGTGGTAGTAGTAGTAGTAGTAGTAGTAGTAGTGGTAGTAGTAGTAGTAGTAGTAGTGGTAGTAGTAGTAGTAGTAGTGGTAGTAGTAGTAGTAGTAGTAGTAGTGGTAGTAGTAGTAGTAGTAGTGGTAGTAGTAGTAGTGGTAGTAGTAGTAGTAGTAGTGGTAGTAGTAGTGGTAGTAGTAGTGGTGGTAGTAGTAGTAGTAGTAGTAGTGTAGGTAGTAGTAGTAGTGTAGTGTAGTAGTAGTAGGTAGTAGTAGTAGTAGTAGTAGTAGTAGTAGTAGTAGTAGTAGTAGTAGTAGGTAGTAGTAGTAGTAGTAGTGGTAGTAGTAGTAGTAGTAGTGGTAGTAGTAGTAGTAATAGCAGTAGTAGTTGGAGTAGGAGTATCAGTGGTAGTAACTATATCAGAAGTAGTAGTATATAGTTGTAGTAGTAGTATAGTAGTAGTAGTAGTTGCAGCAGCAGCAATCATAATAGTAGCTGTGGTAACAGCAGCAGCAATAGAGCAGCAGTGGTAGGAGGAAGAGGACAAGAAGAGGAGGAGGAGGACCAGCAGGAAGAAGATGAGCAGTCGTCAAAGTAGCAGTGCGTGGAGTAGAAGCAGCAGTGACAGGACCAGTAGCACCAGCAGCAGCCGAGCGCTTCTTGTTCAGGTTGATGTGGACACTGCTGTTTTTCCATAGCAGCAATAACAGGAGTAAAATAAAAAAAATTGGAGGAACAGTGGAAGAAGGAGTCTAAGAAGGAAGAAGGGGATTGCCACAGCAGAAGAAGCAGTTCTAGTTGCAGCAGCAGAGGGGAAAATGTATTAGAGAAAAGAAGAAAGAAAGGGGAAAGAAAAATAAAGAATAATAATGAAGAAGACAGACAGACAAACAGACAGAGACAGAAAGAACAGGGAGGTGTCGGGGGCAAAGGAAGGGGAGAGTACGGAGACAAGGATTGGGTGAAAAGGAAATTAAACTGACACAGGGAAAAGGGCGAGAATGAGTGCACGAGGAAGAAAAAGCAAAGAAACAGACAATGAAAGAGCCACGTACCTTGGGGTAGGTAACGGCCAGTACCCCAGGTTTCTTTAGAGCCAAGTCCCATGGCTCGGCTCCCCCCGCGATTACAAGCACGTCCATCACCCGGCCAGAGATGTCCAGTAGTTTGACCACCTGCCGCATACATTAGACGCACCCGTCTAACTTCATATTTTGTTATAATTGCTTGCCTCTCTGCTGTCCATATACACACACTCGTTCTACTATATATAGCTTACTACAGCTTTTTGAATTCCTATCGTGTATATAATTATACACAACACAAGTTTGACTGCATTGCTTATTGCAACTGTTTGACTATCAGCCGTGTGCATACACACACACTTACTGCATTGCTCATTGGAGCTGTTTGACACCGCCGTTTGTAGGTAACCATTCGTTTAACTACACTCCTTATTGCAATTATTTAACTATCTACCGTAAGTATACACATACACCCGTCTTACTATACGCTCATTGCAGTTGTTTGACTACCTCACGAGTACACAATCGTTTTTACTACACAGCTTATTACAATTTCGCCACCAGCTGTGTGCATTTAGCTGATGGTTTTATTGCATAGTTAACAGCATTGCCCATCCGCCGTGTATATAGAGACAAATTCTTTACCACATGATTATTGCAGTTGTTTGATAACACGCCGAGTAGACAGACATCCGATATTCGCTTGATCAAATTTCTGATTGCAGTTGTTTGATCAACAGCCTTGTGCCTAAACATACATTCAATTTACTACATTAGGTGTCAGTTAATCAACTGCTGATCGTATTTTCACTATCGTCTCACTAATTATTCTTATCACAACATTTTCGCCATTTACACACATTAAATAACTTCTTACTGAAGTTACATCTTGCTTCTGCATTGTTCATAACAGCATTCTCACCATCTGCCTTGTGCTTACACAAACTAGCCTTGCAACACAGCTCACAACAAAAGTTCACACCCTTCCACGTGAATACACATGGTTTTATTACAAGACAGCTTGTTCCACTTGTTTTTTCGCCTACTGTGAATGTATACACAGTTAAATGGCCGGTTGCAACGCGTGCGCTCTCGTCTTACTGAAAACTGCTCATCATGAACACATAGTCAATGAACAATATTTCACGGAAGTTTCATTACCTGCTTCGTGTACTCATACACTGGCCTTTCGAAATAGATCATAAGATCATAAGAGTAACTCGACCACTTGACTTGTATGTATATATATATATTATATATATATATATATATATATATATATATATTATAAATCACACTTTTTATTATAGAGTTTGTCACAGCGGTTTAATCGCTTGCTGTGTGTAAGCACAAACTCATCTTTCTAAATAATTTAATAGCAAAATCAGATATTTGTGAAGCATATGCTCTAGACACCTTTTGGCGTACTACAAGGTTAAACTGTAAGTAACTCGCAATCCATCCTTTAATCACGCATACCTTTCATATGGACTCAGATGATGTATACAGATAGTCCTTACCTACCCACGTGAGCTGTCAATAAGGTGTGCATATGTAAAGTAAATCAGGTAGTCAACTGCAAAGAACAAGAAACGAGAGGGTGGGAAGTTTAAATCGATCAATTCTGAGGTCGGCAACCAGTGCAGAGGGTACAGACGTGGCGTAACATACTCTAACTGACACCAGCAGTCTGACCACTTGCCGTGAATATACGTAAGCGCATCTAACTATACAGCATATTACAAGAGGTTGACCACTTGCAAAGTATGCACCCATTTACCTTACTATACAGCTTGTTACAACAGCACGACCACTTTTATCATGCATTTTTGAGGGTACTGCTCGTATCTGCTGACCACAACCTGCAGGTGTCTGTATCCTTCAGGCCTAGTGGACGCAAATATGCAGTGTTTATGAAGTAGATCTGTAACCAAGTGCTACACAAAACACAATCTCCTGAACATCAGTATCATCCTCAGCCTCACTGAAAAATTAATTCTCTCAACTCTGTGAAGTTTGCGGTCTTTCAAGAATAGAAAAGTATGAAGGAGGGAAAAACATGGGAGAGTAAGAAAGAGAGACAGACAGACGGCCACTGACAGAGGAGAGCGAGGAACGGACAATCGACAAACAAACACAAGAAGGGAGAGGGAAAGAGAGCGAGGGAAGGGAATGGGATGGGGAAGACAGACGCTCAAACTGTGAGAGAGAGAGAGAGAGAGAGAGAGAGAGAGAGAGAGAGAGAGAGAGAGAGAGAGAGAAAACCGAGTCTAAAACACTGGACTAATGCTGAAAAAAAAACGAAAACAAAAACACAAAAAAATAAAAAAATAAAAAATAGAAAATAAGCAGAAGGCATCCAAAAAGAAGAAACAAAAAGAAATAACAAGCTCTGAGACTTGAACCGACGACACTGATGAAGGATCGAACCCAGCGGCAGCCCACCTTGTTCCAGCGGTCAGACACGGCCACCCGGTCCTTGCCCACTGCACAGATGCCAACCAGGCCCGGGTGGTTCTTGACGTCACTTCCGTGACTGGCCAGGAAGTGACGCACACACACGATCCTTCGCGCCGAGTGGCTGCCTGAGTCGCTGTCCGTGCCAGTCTGCTCCCGCTCTGCCCCGAGTGGAGCTGAGGCGGTGGTGTTATTCAGGCCCCCCGAGGTTGGAGGCTGCACGTAGGTGACGTCAGTGTCCAGAGCATTGAGATCATCGTGTGGGGCAAGTTCATGCGGTTCTGCGGCCGTGGCGGCGAACGTCGTGGTCGTCCTCTCGGGTCTGGCACCGCTGCCAGCCGCCTGATTCTCCGCCCCCGAGCGAGAACCCACGCTCGGCGCGGTCTTCTCCGCCCCTCGGACGCCTCTCTCGCTGCTCCTCTCGCCTTCAGAACCGCCGTCGATCGCCGTCTCTATCGGCGCACCCCTTCTCCTCGGCAAGGTGGATGAGGATGACGACGACGACCCTTCGCTCCAGGGTCTGGCCCGGCGAGGGGTGCTTCTGCTCCGCCGTGACTCCTCGATCAGCACGGCGCCAAAGTCCGGGACCGTGGGCGTTCTTCTCGTCGAGGACGACAACGTGCTAGGTCCTTCTGAGCGCCTCCGCTGCTCTCGGAAAGAGGTGTCCCACTCTCCAGACACCGGCCCTTCAGCCGTGGACGGGGAGGAGGACAACGACGAAGCCCCGGCGCCTGGAGGGGACAGGGCTCTGTCCTGCTTGGAGCGGCGTCGGGGAGGCGGGGCGCCCTCGAACACGTCCGGGCTGCTGCGCTGGGCGGGGAGCGACACGTGGTCCGCGGACGTCCACGCGGACGAGCCTGGCTCCGACACGTAGCGCTGCAGTCGAGGTCTGGCTCCTCCGCTGGGCTGAGACTTCACCTCCATGGTCAAGGTGCCGATCGTCAGTCCTCTCAACACCTTGTCCGTGTCGTTGCTGGGGTAGAAGTGGATGTCCATGGGGAAGCAGTCCTTGCGGAGCCTCTCCGCGGCCTGGTCGTGCTTCTTCAGGTCGTCCTGGGCCCGGTCCAACCAGACCAGGTCTTTCACAGACAGGTCCCCGTTCTCCAGCGAGTCCAGTCTGTCCGACACCAGCTGCGCGGACTTGGCCAGCTCTTCCGCTTGGTGTCTGGCGGTGGTCAACCGGTTCGTCTCCTTCCCCAGGAGGTTTTCCAGCTTGGAGCTCAGCTCTCGCTTCTGCTCGCTGAAGAAGAGGTTCAGCTTGGACTTCATGTCGTCGACGGCGGCTTCTGTCTGGGAGCTCAGCTGTTCTCTACGGCTGACCAGGTGTGT
>CM065739.1:12869759-12872259 GCA_033310375.1 Conus canariensis
CACAAACACTAACGCGCACGCACACACACACACACACACACACACACACACACACACACACACACACACACACACACGAACGCACGCACGCACGCACGCACGCACGCACGCACGCACGCACTCACACACACACACACACACACACACACACACACACACACACACACACACACACACAGAGCAAAACTGACCAACCAAATATTTCATCGTATTCTGTAAAGATGCATATACAAGACAAAATATCCTCAACATCTTAAAGTTTACACAGATGGTTCAGTATTGTCTAATAATCAGTCTGGTTCTGCTTTTGTTACACCATCACAAAAGGTTGAAAAGATATATTCATTAGGAAAAGGCAGATCAATATTTGTCGCTGAAATGATAACTATTATTATGTCGTTGTCATATTTAATTGACTTGCCACAATCAATATTAACAGTAGTTATTTGTGTGGATTCAATGTCTGTTCTACAATCCATAAAATTTTCAAATACCATTTCGAATAACTTTCTTGTAAATGAAGTATGCCATCTCATTCGTGTTTTGATATGTAAAGGAACTGATGTCACCTTCTGTTAGATTCCATCGCATTGTGAAATTTTGGGTAATGAGCTCGCTGATAGATGCCCAAAGAGAGGAGCCAGAAATGAAAAGTGCGCCACGGTATTGAATATACCCTTTTCTTTATCTGAAGTCAATCAATTATTAAAGCAAACCGTCTGGTGCCGATTCAGAAAACACTACAAAAATACGTTGCTTGGTGTGGCTGATAAAAATATTCATTTAATTAATTATGAACATGTAAACAGCATTCCTCATTTACAAGTGGAAACTATGTATCAATACAGAAATTTCATTTCAATATTTTATAAATTAAAACTTGATGCCATAAAAACTAAATATATAAGCGAAGCAAAATGTATTTGTGGAGAACGAAGAATAACCAGCAAGCATCTGCTGTTTGACTGTTTACCTCTTCAAGCTCATTTACCACCGTTATCAGGCATGTCTTTTGCGTGATGTCTTTTCAGATTTAAAGTTTGCCTTCAATGTTGTTTTTTCTTTAATTTGTAGTCCAGTTAAACATTTGCTGTAAGATTTTTTTTTTTTTTTTTTTTTTTTTTTTTTTTTTTTTCCTTTCCCTTCGTTTAATATACAAAATATGTGCTGGTGTTGGTTGAAAAGATCATAATTATGTGCTTGGGTGCCGGTGTTTATCAGTCTCTTTTTTTTTTTTTTTTTTTTTAATACATATTTTATTACAAAACATAAGAACAAATTACAAGTAAGGATTACAAAACGCATACTTATCGCAGTAAGACAATAACAACAACAGCAAAATATACATCATCATCATCATAATCATCATTATCATCATCTTCATCATCGACATCTTCAACATCATCACCTTGCTGCTACTGTGAATACTAACACCATCAATAGAACTACTACTGCCACCACAACTACTACTGTTATTACTTCTACTACTATTAAAGTGATAACGTCACTTAATAAACACTGTATGCGTTGTTTTTTTTTAAAAGTCTTATCATAGACATATATAAACACACAAATAACCACAAAGGGTAAACACAAAAAGAATAACAGTTAAATAAGTGAAAACAAAATGACTAAACCGAGCAAATAAATTAGTCAAACTGTAAGATTATTTGCATGTATGTTGTAGCGATGTAAAGGGGGACATTTATATGCACTTACATAACCAGATTATGTATAAGCTTGCATAGTCACAGACATCTCTCTCTCTCTCTCTCCTCTCTCTCTCTCTCCTCTCTCTCTCTTCTCTCTCTAATATCACAGATGTGAACAGACGGAAAACTAAAGTACTACTACACACACACATTGACGGAGTCAACGTACAGCGCTCGTGTGGGTATGAAAATGAGGGCAACGCCCACGACAATAGTACATCTTTGCATTTTGTAAGCTCTAAACTGACATTTCCTCGCACTTACAAGATTATTTACAATCATTGAAATCCATTCCAATTAAAGTGAATAGAATTGAAGCATACTTTGTTGTTGTTGTTGTTGTTGTTAATCTGTAATTACTTTTGGCAGAGAGAAGATCTTTGAAATGGACTGAAGTATGATTTTTAGAAGGCTGAAACGGTTGACTTTTAAACAGCAATAACAACAAACAAACAAACAAATCATCAAACATAGCTATAACAACAACAAAAGAAAGGAAAAGGGGAAAAAAAGGAAGAAAACTAAAGAAAAGGGGGGGGGGGGGGGGGGGGGGGGGACTCAAAGAAACACAAATTAGACGCCAGACAATAGTCCTTTCCCTCCAGAAACTGAACTGAGCTTTAATTCATGACTCACACCAACTACACCACTCACCGCTACCCACAGATCAACAGCAACAACTGAAGACTCCAACGGAAATGGTTCCAAGTGGAAAGCAAGAAGGAAAAACCCAGCTGACACACAGAAAGACTCAATATATTTCTTTTACCTTCAACAAAGTGCAAGCG
>CM065739.1:12877259-12879917 GCA_033310375.1 Conus canariensis
AATGATACAACTGTCTGTACACATCACATTTCACCTGATACAACTGTCTGTGTACACATCACATTTCAAATGACACAACTGTCTGTACACATTATCTTTCACCTGATGCAACTGTCTGTGTACACATTACATTTCACATGATACAACCATCTGTGTACACATCACATTACACCTGATACAACTGTCTGTGTACACATCACATTATACCTGATACAACTGTCTATGTACACATAACATTTCACCTGATACAACTGTCTGTGTACACATGACATTGCAGCTGATACAACTGTCTGTGTATGCGTCACATTTTACCTGTTACAGCTGTCTGTGTACACATCACATTTCAAATTACACAACTGTCTGTACACATCGCATTTCACCTGATACAACTGTCTGTCTATGCATCACATTTCACCTGACACAACAGTCTGTGCACACATCACATTTCACCTGACACAACAGTCTGTGCACACATCACATTTCACCTGACACAACAGTCTGTGCACACATCACATTTCATCTGATACAACTGTCTATGTACACATTACATTTCACCTGATACAACTGTCTGTGCACACATCACATTTCACCTGATACAACCGTCTGTGTACACATCACATTTCACCTGATACAACCGTCTGTGTACACATCACATTTCATCTGATACAACTGTCTGCGTACACATCAGATTTCACCTGATACAACTGTCTGGGTACATCACAATTTAAATGATACAACTGTCTGTACACATCGCATTTCACCTAATGCAACTCTCTGTGTACACATCACATTTCACCTGATACAACTGTCTGTGTACACATCACATTTCACATGATAGATCTGTCTATGTACATATCACATTTTACATGATAGATCTGTCTATGTACATATCACATTTCAACTGATACAACTGCTTATGTGCACACGTCACATTTTACCTGAAACAACAGCCTGTTCCCATGGTACTTTTTAAGCCTACCTAGAAATCCGCAAGGTCGGGTAATTACAGAGCGGTAAGTGCATTAAAGAGGTGTGACGTTTCAATTCATCAGGGTTTACCTCAAGCAACTACACTACGCTGCTCATCCTGATCCTGAATAAGTCACACAGGTAGATGGCTACAAACGCATAAAATCAAATCACTGAAGTGTTGCACCATGGAAGCTTTCAGCCTTGTTTGGCAGTGACCTTCAGGTTTAACTTCCATACCAAGTTACCAAAGAGCGACGGTAGACAGGATTTGACATTCATGGAAAGTGGAGCTGGAGAAAAGGAACTTAACACTGACCAGTACCACCAGAACGACAGACACATTAAAACGGTCCACACAGAAATGCCAACTGTTTAGTTTGGATGTTGGCAGGAACTGAACTCTCAGCGTATGAAGTCGGAGCTCTATCACTAAGACGACGAGGCACCATGCGTGTATACATGGCTTTGTTCACTTGCACTTGGGTTCCAGTCTCAGATTTCGTTTCTGCTCACAGTTCAACGGCTGAATGGCAGTCTTGTCGTGTACCAATCAACAGCAAGGACAGGCAAAGCACGAGTGGCCTTTGTTATGCTGAGAAAAAAAAAAACAACAAACAAATATCAGCGCCTCAAGAGAAATCAGTACAGTCTTGAGTAGGAAGTGGGGATGGACTGGACGTAATCTTCAGAGCCCAGGATCCATCACAGGCTCCGACCTGGAATCTACAGGGAGAAGGAACACGAAGGACCAAGGTGGAGAAGTGACAGGATGCACACCAAAAAACAATGCGCAAAGGCCTTGCCTGGGGAATTTTTTTAAGGGAATTTCAAGTAAATCCGCCAGATAACAAGCACAAACAAACTACAATTTGTTTGTCCTTGTTAAGTGGCCGATTTATTTTAAATTCCTTTGAGGATTTGTTTCAATATCCACCTGCAGTCATCTCACTTTGAAACTTGCTTATTTAGGAGTCGAGTATTTATACACAGGTACAATTAGACTGGTATGAAAAATGTTTGTTGTTGTCTGAAAGTTGACTTACCTTCTGTTCTTTTATATGCCCATCAAGGTATATGCCAGGTTGTTCCGAGCAGACAGGTTACAATGAAAAGAATGGGAATTTTAGGGGGGAAACCACCTGGAGCAAACACAGGGTCACCGGTGGGTGTGAAGGCCTGACATGTGACGTTAGGTAAGGGGTGGCTAGTGTATTTCTGTATTGTGAATGATTTCGGCGGAAGAAATCCCAAAGAACAAGTGAAATGATTGGGAGGGGGGAGGGGAGGAGTAGGGGGTCGGGGTGGGGGGAGGGAGTGTCGTTGTCCATTTGATCTGTTCTCAATTTAATATCAATTTTGGCTCCATTTCATGCTACGCTTCGACACGTTTACACGGATCATATACTTTAGCAATTTAGTGCAAAATCCTAATTGTTGCGGAGAGAACATCATGTTTTGCCTAATTACGATTCGTCCAATCCTTTATCACCACCCGCAGATGCAAGTGTTCTTTTCCCAGAGCTAAAAGAATCTCAAGTGTAAACTTCCACCCACATGCTGAAACATGAATCGCCCAGAAATATTTGTGAAGATTTGAAAAAAAAAAAAAAAAAAAAAATGGCGGTGCGCAATGAAAAAAACATGTTCTCACTTGTAGCAGAATTATATTGTTGGTGTTGAAGATGA
>CM065739.1:12882517-12895017 GCA_033310375.1 Conus canariensis
GAATAGATTTGGAACGGGGGAAAAAAAATGTTCTCACTTGTAGCAGAATTATATTGTTGGTGTTGAAGATGAATAGATTTGGAACGGGGGGAAAAAATGTTCTCACTTGTAGCAGAATTATATTGTTGTGTGAAGATGAATAGATTTGGAACGGGGGGAAAAAGAATTATATTGTTGGTGTTGAAAGATATAGATTTGGAACGGGGGAAAAAAACTGTTCTCACTTGTAGCAGAATTATATTGTTGGTGTTGAAGATGAATAGATTTGGAACGGGGGGAAAAAAACTGTTCTCACTTGTAGCAGAATTATATTGTTGGTGTTGAAGATGAATAGATTTGGAACGGGGGGAAAAAAACTGTTCTACTTGTAGCAGAATTATATTGTTGGTGTTGAAGATGAATAGATTTGGAACGGGGGGAAAAAAACATGTTCTCACTTGTAGCAGAATTATATTGTTGTGTTGAAGATGAATAGATTTGGAACGGGGGAAAAAAACCTGTTCTCACTTGTAGCAGAATTATATTGTTGTGTTGAAGATGAATAGATTTGGAACGGGGGGAAAAAAACTGTTCTCACTTGTGCAGAATTATATTGTTGGTGTTGAAGATGAATAGATTTGGAACGGGGGAAAAAAAACTGTTCTCACTTTGTAGCAGAATTATATTGTTGATGTTGAAGATGAATAGATTTGGAACGGGGGAAAAAAAAACTGTTCTCACTTGTAGCAGAATTATATTGTTGATGTTGAAGATGAATAGATTTGGAACGGGGGGAAAAAAACTGTTCTCACTTGTAGCAGAATTATATTGTTGATGTTGAAGATGAATAGATTTGGAAGGGGGAAAAAAAACTGTTCTCACTTGTAGCAGAATTATATTGTTGATGTTGAAGATGAATAGATTTGGAACGGGGGGAAAAAAACATGTTCTCACTTGTAGCAGAATTATATTGTTGGTGTTGAAGATGAATAGATTTGGAACGGGGGGAAAAAACATGTTCTCACTTGTAGCAGAATTATATTGTTGATGTTGAAGATGAATAGATTTGGAACGGGGGGAAAAAAACTGTTCTCACTTGTAGCAGAATTATATTGTTGGTGTTGAAGATGAATAGATTTGGAACGGGGGGAAAAAAACTGTTCTCACTTGTAGCAGAATTATATTGTTGGTGTTGAAGATGAATAGATTTGGAACGGGGGGAAAAAAACTGTTCTCACTTGTAGCAGAATTATATTGTTGGTGTTGAAGATGAATAGATTTGGAACGGGGGAAAAAAACTGTTCTCACTTGTAGCAGAATTATATTGTTGGTAATGAATAGATGACGGGGGAAAAAATGTTTACTTTACAGATTATGTTGTTATGTAGATTGGGGGAAAACTGTTCATGTGCGAATTTATGTGGTTGAAGATGAATAGTTTGAAGGGGAAAATTTCATTGTAGAGATATATTGTTGTGTGAGATGAATAATTGGAGGGAAAAACTGTTTACTTGTAGCAGATTTATGTTGATGTGAAGATGAAGATTTGGAAGGGGAAAAACGTTCTCATTTAGCAAATTTATTGTTGTGTTGAAGAGAATAGATTGGACGGGAAAAAAACTGTTCTCCTTTAGGAATTATTTGTGTGTTGAAGATGAATAGATTTGGAGGGGGAAAACTGTTCTCACTTGTGCAGAATTATATTGTTGTGTTGAAGATGAATAGATTTGGAACGGGGGGAAAAAAACTGTTCTCACTTGTAGCAGAATTATATTGTTGGTTGAAGATGAATAGATTTGGAAGGGGAAAAACTGTTCTCACTTGAGCAAATTAATTGTTGTTTGAAGATGATAGATTTGAACGGGGAAAAATGTTCTCACTTGAGCAGAATTATATTGTTGTGTTGAAGATGAATAATTGGAACGGGGAAAAAATGTTCTCACTTGTGCAGAATTATATTGTTGTGTGAGATGATAGTTGGAAGGGGAAAAACATGTCTCACTTTAGCAGAATTATATTGTTGTGTTGAAGATAATGATTTGGAAGGGGAAAACTGTTCTCACTTGTAAAATTATATTGTTGTGTTGAGATGAATAATTTGAGGGGGGAAAACTGTTTACTTTAGCAGAATTATATTGTTGTGTTGAAGATGAATAGATTGGAACGGGGAAAACTGTTCTCACTTGTAGCAGAATTTTTGTTGTGTTGAAGATGAATAGATTTGGAACGGGGAAAACTTTTCACTTAGAGAATTATATTGTTGATGTTGAAGATGAATAGATTTGGAAGGGGGAAAAAACTGTTTCACTTGTACAGAATTATATTGTTGTGTTGAAGATGAATAGATTTGGAAGGGGGAAAAAAAATGTTCCACTTTAGCAGATTATATTGTGTTGAAGATGTAATTTGAACGGGAAAAAATCTCTGTAGAGATTATATTGTGTGTTGAAGATGATAGTTTGAACGGAAAAATTCTCATTGTGCAATTTATTTTGTTGAGATATAATTGGAGGGGGAAAAAATGTTTCACTTGTGAATTATTGTGTTGAAGAGAATAATGGAGGGGAAAATTCACTTTAGCAATTATATTGTGTTGAAGTGAATAGTTGAACGGGAAAACTTCATTAATTATATTGTTTTTGAAAGAATGTTTAACGGAAAAACTTTCTCATTTAATTATATTTTGTGTGAAAAATTGGAAGGGGGGAAAAAACTTTCTCACTTTAGCAGAATTATATTGTTGTGTTGAAGATGATAGATTTGGAAGGGGAAAAAACTGTTTCATTGTAGCAGAATTATATTGTTGTGTTAAATGAAGATTGGAACGGGGAAAAAAAAGTTTATTGTAGCAGATTATATGTTGGTTGAAGATGAATAGATTTGGACGGGGAAAAATGTTCTCATTGTAGCAGAATTATTTGTTGTGTTGAAGATGAATAGATTTGGAAGGGGAAAAACTGTTCTCAC
Source organism: Conus canariensis (assembly GCA_033310375.1). Taxonomy (NCBI): domain Eukaryota; kingdom Metazoa; phylum Mollusca; class Gastropoda; order Neogastropoda; family Conidae; genus Conus; species Conus canariensis. The sequence continues at coordinate 12,885,464 of CM065739.1, forward strand.
TTTAGCAGAATTATATGTGTGTTGAATAAATTTGGAAGGGGAAAAACTTTTCACTTTAGCAGAATTATTTGTTGAAGATGATAGTGAACGGGAAAATGTTCACTTGCGAATTATGTTGTGTTAGTAATATTGAACGGGAAAAACTTTCTCATTGTAGCAGAATATATTGTTGTTGAGATGAATAATTGAAGGGAAAAATTTCACTACATATTTGTAAGTATAATTGAAGGGGAAAAAAATCTATTTACAAATTATTTGTTTTTGAGTGAATAATTTGGAAGGGGAAAAATTACTTGTCAGAATATATGTGTGTGATGATATTTGAAGAAAAATTTTCAGTACAAAATTTAATGAGGAGGGAAAAACTGTTTACGTTTGTGGAAGGGAGGAAAAACTGTTTCACTTGTAGCAGAATTATATTGTTGGTGTTGAAGATGAATAGATTTGGAAGGGGAAAAAACTGTTCTCACTTGTGAGAATTATATTGTTGTGTTGAAGATGAATAGATTTGGAACGGGGGGAAAAAACTGTTTACTTGACGAATTATATTGTTGTGTTGAAGATGAATAGATTTGGAACGGGGGAAAAAAACTGTTCTACTTGTAGCAGAATTATATTGTTGATGTTGAAGATGAATAGATTTGGAACGGGGGGGAAAAAACTGTTCTCACTTGTAGCAGAATTATATTGTTGATGTTGAAGATGAATAGATTTGGAACGGGGGAAAAAAAACACTGTTCTCACTTGTAGCAGAATTATATTGTTGATGTTGAAGATGAATAGATTTGGAACGGGGGAAAAAAAACCTGTTCTCACTTGTAGCAGAATTATATTGTTGATGTTGAAGATGAATAGATTTGGAACGGGGGGAAAAAAACCTGTTCTCACTTGTAGCAGAATTATATTGTTGATGTTGAAGATGAATAGATTTGGAACGGGGGGAAAAAAAACACTGTTCTCACTTCTAGCAGAATTATATTGTTGATGTTGAAGATGAATAGATTTGGAACGGGGGGAAAAAAACCTGTTCTCACTTGTAGCAGAATTATATTGTTGATGTTGAAGATGAATAGATTTGGAACGGGGGGAAAAAAACATGTTCTCACTTGTAGCAGAATTATATTGTTGATGTTGAAGATGAATAGATTTGGAACGGGGGGAAAAAAACAACAACTGAGAGACCAGGTTTCTGTTACTATCGCCTTTTATGGGGATGTAGGTGAGGTGTCAGATGGAAGTGTTCTAAAAACGTGAACCAAACCAAAATTTGACATATTACATTACCTGGGCAATATGATGGATCAGAGAGAGAGAGAGAGAGAGAGAGAGAGAGAGGAGAGAGAGAGAGAGAGGAGAGAGAGAGAGAGAGAGAGAGGAGAGAGATGCAGGAGGATGCAGTCACAAACCGGTCACACTGAAAATCTGACTGATGACAGGATGAAAATAACAAAACAAGGAAATAGAATTGAGAGAGAGAGAGAGAGAGAGAGAGAGAGAGAGAGAGAGAGAGAGAGACAGACAGACAGACAGACAGACAGACAGACAGACAGACAGACAGAGACAGACGACAGAGAGAGAGGAGAGAGAGAGAGAGACGAGCAGACAGACAGACAGACAGACAGACAGACGACAGACAGACAGACTGTGTGTAAGAGAGACAGAGACAGAGAACCAAAGAGACAGACAGACAGACAGAGAACCAGAAGAGAGAACACACACACACACACACACACACACACACACACACAACACACACACACACACACACACACACAAACAGTCAGACAGAGAACAAGAGAGAAAGAGAGAGAGACAGACAGACACAGACAGTCTGACACACGGACGAGAGAGAGAGAGAGAGAGAGGAGAGAGAGAGAGAGAGAGGAGAGAGAGAGGCAGGCAGACAGACAGTAAAAAAAAAAAAAAAAAAAACGAAGACAGAGAGACAGACAGAAGACAGACACACAGACAAACAGACAAAGACAACGAGTGAGAGAACACCGTTCAGCAACACTCCAGGCGTGCCAGTTACAAAGTGCATTTGGGCGTGTCGTCAATTGGCAGGGTACGCCAGACTGTGCAGTTGTGATGCACGAGCCAGCTGATGTACAGTTTATTCTGTATGCAGGGGTGCTGGTGGGGGACGGGTGAGTGGGGGAGGTGTTGAAGAAACCGGAGGAGACAACAAAGGATAGACGAACGGACAGAAGGAAGGAAGAAAGGAAGGGATACAGAAATGGAAAGGGGGGACGCAAAACTAGAAAGAAAGAAAGAAGGAAGGAAAGAAAGAAAGAAAGAAAGAAAGAAAGAAAGAAGAAAGAAAGAAAGAAGAAAGAAAAAGGAAAGAAAAAGAGAGAAAATGAAAGAAGAAGAAGAAAGAAGGAAAGAAAGAAAGAAAAGGAAAGAAAGAAAGAAAGAAAGAAAGAAAGAAGGAAAGAAAAAGAGAGAAAATGAAAGAAAAGACAAATGCAAAAAAAGGGAGAGAAAGAAAGAAAAAAAAACAAAAAAAGGTTAAAAAAAATTTTTTTAATGGATAAAGAGAACTCATGAATGGAAGAATGAAAAAGTGAATGAAAAATTTGACAAAATGAGAGTAAGAAGGAAAAGAACAAGGAAAAATAGACAAAAAAAAATGAAGGACAGGAGAAGAGGAAACAAAGAAGTCAAGAAAAGAAAAGAAAAGGAGAAGAAAGCTCCAGCGAGAACAAAAAAGGGGTGGTGGGGTGGTGAGAACGAGAAAAGTAGAGAGAGAGAGAGAGAGAGAGAGAGAGAGAGAGAGAGAGAGAGAGGACAAAAACTGGAAAAACAAAACAAAGAAGACCATAAATCTGCATCACTATACCAATACTGGACCTCGAAAACATCTCGGAGGGGTTTTTTTTGTTGTTGTTGTTTGTTTGTTTGTTTTTTTTTTTTCTCGTTTTTTTTTTTAAATCATAAATCGTACAACTATTACTGCTCCAGCTTCTACCGATGCTGCTGAGCTCAGACATTACAGATTCATGAATCCCTCGTGGGAAAACTTGACTGGAATCTTTTGAAACCAATGAACGTGAACGTACGATACAACGTCATTCAGACACTGTGTGGGGTGTCTGTCATCAACGATGCTATTGTGATCCACGATGACTGACTGGTGGAGGTGAAACAGACAACCCTGGCTCCTTGACCTATGCACGGTCTGTGTGGGAGACGAAGAGACACCAGTCTCATTGTAGCCATGTAAGTAGCCGCATCCGTCCGCACGTTCGTGAGGGCTCGATTTAACCACATGCAAGCACACTCGGTTTCCGCAACATGTTTTATCATTGTTCAAAGCCTCTCCCTCGATTTACTACGGCTGCTCTGTTCATTATCCGTCGGTATCCTGCGCGCACGTTACGCCGGTAGAGCAGAGTGATGCGGTAATTATAAGGATGTCTGCTTCTGGTTTCACAGCCGGACGCTCTTTTCATTTGTGCATGCCATGGTTAAAACCTTTACCGTGCTTCCTGGGTCTTCCATGATCCAGTGACTCAATAAAAACATAATATCTTATGAACGGAGAGAGCTATGCTCACGAAATCCTAGGAGTTTGTCAACGATCTTAATAGCCGTTGGTCACTGAAGTTTCATGTATGGGCACAATCAATTATCAGCGTAATCAGTCGCGGTTCTCCAGGACCCATACATTTTAATGGGTCGCACATGACCCGCGCCATCGGGTGAGGAATAAGCTGCTGAACCGCTCTTTATCAGGTGTGGGTCTTACAAGACCCGCCTGATCTGAATAGGAATAAGCAATAGGAATAAGCACGAAAAAGCCTCTACAAAATGTGTGGGTCTTGGGCGACCCGCACGATCGGGTCTGTGTAGTCAAAAACGTCAACCAGTAAAGGTTTAAAGCTCGCAGGATTTGCGTCCCTATCTTCGACGCCGTTTTCGTTCGTCAAACCCATAGGGTCACCAGTGCGACGATGACATTCCACTCACTGTCAGTTGTTTTGTTCAGTGTTATGTGAAGTGCATGGGAGGCGTGAGGGACTGTATATGGCTGGGAACAGGAAGGGCGAGGTGGTTATAGGGTATAAACTGAACCTATAAATGCCATGGTTTTCTTGATGGCGTTCTGAGTGTGTTCTGAGCTCGTCTGCTTTCTGTTTGGAAAGTGTTGGAGACTGCTAGTACTGTTGTACTTTCCCTATGCGTTTTCGGTACGTAACCTGTTTGTGTCCATCTGTCCATCTAATGATAAATGAAAATCATATCTAAAGGAAGAAAAACAACAAAACTTTGTTGGAATTGTGTTCGTTTTCGGTACGTAGCCCATTTGTGTTCGTTAAATGATAAATGAAAATCATACTTTTTTTTTTTAAAGATTTTGGTGAAATTGTGTAACCTATCGATAGTTGTAGAATTGATGATACTTGGTTCTCGAAATTTCGCTCTTGATGGTTTTTAGAATTGACACTATTTTGTTCTATAAAATTTTCCCAGTGTTAGTTTCAAAATTGATAATGCTTAGTTCTCTACACTTTCCCCTTTGATGGTTTTAGAATTGATAACACTTTGTTCTCTAAAAATTCCCCATGGTTAGTTTAGGAATTGATAATGCTTTGTTCTCCTAAATTTCCCCATTGTGTGTTTAGAAATTGATAATGGTTTGTTCTCTAACATGTCCCCATGGTTAGTTTAGGAATTGATAATGGTTTGCTCTCTAAAATTTCCCCATTGTTAGTTTAAGAATTGATGATACTTGGTTCTCTAAATCCCTATTGATAGTTTTAGAATTGATGATACTTAAATCTCTAAATTTCGCTCTTGATTGCTTTTTTTTAGAATTGATAATATTTTGTTCTCTAAAATGTCCCCATTGTTAATTTTAAGCATTGATAATACTTGGTTCTCTAAAGCTTCCCTATTGATAGTTTTAGAATCGATGATACTTAAATCTCTAAATTTCGCTCTTGATAGTTTTTAGAATTGATAATAGGCCTACTTTGTTCTCTTGAAAATTCCCCATGGAGATGCCAGGGGCTGTTACTGTATAAACCATACCTTTGTCTTCAGAAATTACTGTAACAATTTAGTTCCTCTTTTCTGAAACTCTCTTTGACCGTGTCTTTTTTCTTTCTTTCCTTTTTCTTTCTTTCTTTCTTTTGCTTTTCCTGTTCAATCTTTATATATTCTTGTCCACTGTCTCTCTGCTTTTATTGACAGTTCTTCTGTCTTTGTTGTAGAAATCTTCTCATGATTTTCCTTGTCATTACATGATAGTGTGAAATGTTGTTGTTGCTGCTGCTGCTGTTGTTGTTGCTGCTGCTGCTGCTGCTGCTGCTGCTGCTGTTGTTTTCTCATTTTTTCGAATACATGTCATAAGAATGTAAACACGGTACTATCCAGAACGGACGCTAACTGTCCGTTCTGCAGTATCATGTCGTGTTTTTCATCCCCTCCCCTCTCCCCGCCTCCTCCCAACGGTCTTTTTTTTTTCTTTTCTTTTTTTTTTTTTTTCAAATCCCTGTTAAAACCTTTTCACAATGAGCGTCGACTTGTTTACGTCCACTGGTTACCTGTTTACTTGTTTGTTTTTTGTTTGTTTGTTTGTCTTTGCCCTGTCTGAAGAAGACCGATAGGTTGAGGATCGTAACTTAATTTTTGCTACTTTCTTTTGGCGGTTCAGTACTCCAACACTTACACACACATCTCCTCTCTCTCTCTCTCTCTCTCTCTCTCTCTCTCTCTCTCTCTCTCTCTCTCTCTCTCGGACGATATTGCTCGGGCCCATCGTGTAGGCCAGAGCAGAAATGGTGGACCCCGGCCTGTTATTGTCAAATTCAGCAGGTGGAAGGACAAAATGTCAGTTATGACAAACAAGGAATTCCGTGCCAGACTGAAGGACAAGGGAGTAACTGTACCAATGACCTCACCCACCAGCAAGCCAGTATTGTCGCCGAGGCCAAGAAAGAGGGTAAGGTGGCTTTCTTCAGAAAGGGGCAGTTAGTAGTGCAGCCCAGACGACCTGACCCAAGAACGTATGCGGAGGTGTTGGATTCCGACTCTACGCGGTCATCAACAACAGCGGCTGCCCCCCTGCGTGACACTGTAAACAAACAGGTCAGAGGTGACAGTGTACCGTGCGGCACAGCCAACGCCGGGGATTCCCTACTCGTCCGTCGCCATCTCGGCAGGCCGGCAGCCCAAGGTCATCACGTGCAAGTCGTGATTGCAGCGGGTCACGGCAGTCGGGCGTGCGGGAGTTTTTTCAGCGCACGCAATCAAGGCCAGGAAACACCTCGGACAGCACGCCTGTGAACAAGACCCCAGGCAGGTACCCACTTCCTCGTCGTTCAGACAGGAACGTTAAAAAACAATAGGACAGGCTTGGCCATCCATGTGATTTGAAATTCCTGACTTTCAATATTGAAAACTTGTACACGAAACTGACCGATATCTCTTTCATAAAATACATTGAACTATTTGATTTCGTTTGCTTGACAGAAACTTTTGTGGATAACACTTTTGACTATTCTGGAATCTTCATTAACTTTTTGAAATATTATGTACCTGCAAAAAAGTTATCAAAACAAGGAAGAAATTCTGGTGGGTTACTGTTTTTAGTACGCAGATGCTACCAACACTATATAACACATATAAAGATTGATTGTGAAAATACTGTGGTTGTGAAATTAGATAAGTGTGTTTTTAAGGTCGATAAGGATGTGCTTATTATTGCAACATACGTTGCTCCGGAGAACAGTCCTTTATACAGTAACAAAATGCAAAAAGATGGAATTGTTTTACTAGAAGAAGCTATCCTGAACATTATGAATGAGGAAGAGTTATATCTTGTGATCTGTGGGGATCTAAATGCGAGGACAGGGTGGAAGCAACCTAAATAGAATGAAGTACTTACCTGTTCTCCTACTGATGATGTCGATGATAATGATGTTGATATTTATAACCGACAGTCAAAAGATTTGTTGATCAATAACTTTGGTGAGTCTTTGCTGAATTTGTGTTTTATGTTGGACTGTATTATTGTGAACGGTGCATGTGTTGGTGATTTTGATGGTCAGTTTACATATGTTTCACCACATGGTACTAGTGTTATTGATTATTTTATAATCACTAAAGGGCTGTTTTCAAGTAATTGTCATTTATATATTGGAGACCGTGTGGATTCTTGGCATTTGCCAGTCGAGTTTACCTGGAAATGTGGTCTTGATTGTATAGACAAATTTAGAACTGTAGAGAATGAGGAAAATTGTATTGTGTGGTCTGAAGATTATTTGTTAGAGTACACACATGAGTTAAATTCACATGTGTTTCATAGCCATATCCAAGAAGCTGTTCAAGCTCTTTCAGTCGATGTCAACACTTCTCTAGATATGTTTGTTAAAACATTGTATGGAGCTGCTGCCTCCATGATTCGAACTGTAGGCAATAAGAAGAAAAACGTAAATGAATGGTATGACAAACAATGCGCCCAAAAGAAAAGAACGGTCCGACGTTACCTTAAACTATTCCAAAGGTCAAAAAAGAGTAATGAGCAGCACAGAGATAAGTATGTAGATGAAAGGAGACTATATAAAGAACTTTTATTCTGCAAGAAAAAAGAATTTGACAATGAAAGGATAATTAAATTAAAACAGTCAACCAACGACCCCAAGGTATTCTGGAGAATAATCAGATCTGTGAACAGAAAAAATGTAGTGCGCAATGATATTTCTATGGACCAGTGGTACGAATATTTCCACAGGATATTTAATATGATGACACCTGGGCTGGATCAAGGGGAAATCTTAGCAGCAGAACTAATGGACAATTCAGACGAGCCACTTTTTAACGACCCTATTTCTCAGGAAGAAGTTGTATCTAGTATAAATAAACTTAAAGCCGGTAAAAGTTCTAGTACTGATATGATACTTGGTGAAATGCTTAAACATGCCAATGAAACGGTAATTAAATTTCTCGTAGTGCTTTTCAATAAGATATTTGAACAGGGCATTTTTCCAAAAGACTGGTGTAAATCCATTATTATTCCAATTTACAAGAAAGGAGATGCTAATCTACCAGATAAATTACCGTGGTGTGGCATTAACAAGTATCGTGAGCAAAGTGTACACATTTATTCTGAATAAGCGACTTTCACGATGGGCAGAAGATGAAGGAAAATTAGCTGAGGAACAAGGTGGGTTTAGAGCAGGATATAGTACAATTGATCACATTTTTACTTTACACTCGGTCGTTGAAAAATATTTAGCAAAACATTCTAAGCTCTATGTAGTTTTCGTCGACTTTAGGAAAGCATTTGATTCTGTTGACAGAAATGTCTTATGGCATGTGTTAAGGAGAAGTGGCGTTGATGGAAAAATGTATAAAGCACTTCGGGGGTTTATGACTCAGTCATTGCATGTGTAAGAGATAAGCATTCATACTCTGATTTTTTTGATTGTCCGAGAGGAGTAAAACAAGGATGTGTACTCAGCCCAATTATGTTCCCTTTTTTGTCAATGAATTAGCCGTAGAATTAATCAGGGAAGGAAAGCACGGAATCCAGATGGTACCAGGAACTTCAGAATTATTCTTATTGCTTTTTGCAGACGACGTTATTTTGCTCTCAGATACTGTTATAGGTCTACAGAATCAGCTGAACAATCTGAAAAAAGAGGCTGACAGATTAGTCTAGAAGTAAATCTAGATAAGACTAATATTATGGTTTTCCGTAAAGGTGGTTATCTTGGAATAAGAGAAAAATGGACATATGGAAACGAAGATATAAGAGTAACAAACACATACAAATACTTAGGCTTGATATTTACAACAAAGTTAAGTATGAATGCTGCCCTTCTAGACATGAGTAGAAAAGGTAAATTGGGCGTTATTGAAATTCTAAAATCACAAAAGAAACTACATACAATTGATCCTTCCCTATTCTGGAAGCTTTTTGATACTCAGATTGAGCCCATATTGACTTACGCAGCAGAAGTATGGGGGTTAGAAGATACAGGGTTAATAGAAAAAGTACATACTTTTGCCATTAAACGATTCCTAGGTATACCACTACACTCTTCAAATAAAATGAGTTACGGAGAAACAGGAAGATATCCTTTGCTCGTTCGAACTGCTGTAAAATGTGTTAAATACTGGCTGCGGCTGGTAAAACTACCAACTAATAGAATATGTAGGCAAGCCTATGATATGTGTTATTACAATTAGAAGCAGGCAAATACAATTGGGCATCAAAAGTTAGGAACACTCTAACAGAAAATGGTTTTGGTGTAGTATGGTTGTGTCAAGGTGTTGGCTCGGAGGAGGGGTTTATATCAGAATTTAAGGAAAGAATTGTTTCATGTTACAAACAAAATTGGCACTCAGAAATTGAAGATAATGATAAATATGAGTGGTACCGTTCTTTTAAAATTACGTTTGAAGCTGAGAGGTATCTAACTTTGATAACGAATAAAAAGATGAGGGAAGATCTGGTAAAGTTTAGATTAAGAGTGCATGGTCTAGGCGCTGCAAAACACTGGTTTATGACCAGCGAACGAAGTGTTGACTGCCCAATGTGC
>CM065739.1:12900017-12950017 GCA_033310375.1 Conus canariensis
GATATTTTTTTTCCTCTGCAAGAATTTGCCAGGAAAAATATTTACTTTTTTTTTTTTAAGTTGGTTAAGGTGCGTGTTATGCAACTTGGAGGGATCTGTATAATCTAATGTAAAATGCATAGGTTATTATTTCAATGCCAGTTGAAAAAATCTTTAAAATTGCTATCTTCTCGTCCTAGATGCATATACTGCTAGCACATCTGGCGTCACTGGTGTGTGTGTGTGTTGTGTGTGTGTGTGTGTTGTGTGTTTTGTGTGTGTGTGGTGTGTGTGGGCATTAATGCATATGTAACCCTATAGTCTTATTTCAAATTGACCCCATACTGCTTTGAATTTAGACTTACACTTAAAAAAAGAAAAAGTAGAAAGAAAGAAACAAACAAAAACCACCCTCGTTGTTTATGTAATAATTCGCAACTTCTTCTTCTCACAGGGCAGAATACAATTTTCGACTGCACAGAAAAAGTCCCGGCCAAAACCTCCCGATGCTTCCAAAGAGACACGGTGACAATGTGCGTGTGCGGTACAGATCATTGCAACGGCCCTCCCACCATAAATGACGGCGACGTCATGGAGCTGCCTTCATCGCACCAAGGAATCCAGCTTCTCTCAGAACACGAGGTCAACGTCTGGCTGCCAAGAGCTCTGAGGCACAACCACAACAATGACAGCTCCACCGTGACAGAGGCTACAAACTCTGGTGAATGTGGGGTTAGGTGGTGTGGCGGTGTTTTGTTCTTGGTGAAATTCTGGTTGTGTTTTGTTGTGTTGAAAGACTATATCCTTTGAAGACACCGTTGAATGACTGCATATTTTGAAAGGGACTGCACAGAATGGACAGTTAAAAAGAAAACAATTCACAATTTTGTTGTTGTTGTCATTTTAACCTCCCCAACCCCCCTGTCAAGACACTCAAAAATGAACTGCAACAATTCAATTAATTAAGTGAAAAAGAGAGCGAGAGAGCGAGAGAGAGAGAGAGAGAGAGGCGAAAGAGAGATTAGCAATTCAATCAGCAGAGCCGCGGACAGTGGAAAATAAACAGAAAAGAAAAACTGACCACGTCATTAATAGAGCAAATTAAAACTCTTTTTCAGATCTTTTTTTGTTGAAAAAAGCGAACCAGCTTTCCAAGTGTCCACTTCTTGTTTGTTTGTTTGCTTTATTAAAGTGTGAAAGTCTTTTCATGAAGAATTTTGGCAGCAGTTTTACGAAGTCTTTTCACACACACACACACACACACATTGGAAGACATAATATTCATTTGTGTGGCAATTTTATCAGACTGTGATGCATTTCTTATGGTTTGAACAGAGGAACCTGTCAGTGATCACCTCCAGAAATCCCTAAAAACTGTGTCTCTGAGGGAAAAAGTGTTTATGTTCCTGAAAACAGTTGTGAAACAGTGGAAGTCTGTATTGGGAGGTCAGTCTAGTGTACAGATGTTTCTGGGAAAAAAATCTCTTAAAGGGAGACAGATTTTTTTTTTTTTTTTTTTTTTTGAGTTTTCACTGCAGTATTGGAATGTGTGCACAGGTGTGCTTGGATTTGCTAGTGACTGGGCACATGTACATGGTCACATACATACCTGTCACCTGCTCATGTGCATATATATGCTCATTTTTTCCCTTCGATTACTAAATCCATCCATGCATTATTGCAAAACACACACACACACACTTTACTGACAAGGATGCATTTCTCTCACCTCTCTCTCTCTCACACACACACTCTCTCTCTCTCTTCACTGACAAGTATCCATTTCACAAGTATGTGAACAAAATGAAGGCAACAGACATCTCATTCTGCAGAAGTTTATTTTGCTATGTGTGTAGAACTGGACTCAAGTTATATTTATATATACAAATCAAATAAGCACACATGTATATTCTTATACACACAAAGTGAAAAAAAAATACAACCACATTAATAAATATTTGCTTGATATTTCATGAACTTTGTTCAATGTATATCTGGATGTGAAATGTGTGATTACAGTCAGACCAAATTCATTTCATACCTCCTTCTACCTACACACTCACACACATGTTTTTCCATGCATACACATGTACACATCCGTGCATCGATAATAAGCTGGAAGCAACGAATATTTCGACATTATTCTACTTGAAAAGCTGGCACAACTTGTAACATTTATGTTCACATCCCTTTATGTTACAACACAAAAATTCCTGAAACCGTATGCATACTTTAAAAAAGTTTAAAAAGGTTAAACTTCCTGTAGCCTATCAGCTGTAGGGGCAGAGAACTGTCAGATATTCACTGTGTATAGGGCATAGCTTGATGGAAGGTGGAGCCCATCTCTCTCCTCCTGCCACCTTTACCCTTCCCTATACTGAACCAGTAATAGTTTACTGCTGGATGGACTGAGGGGATTTTTAAGTTGGGAAAAATAACCCCACATGCGATTTGAACTTATGACCTTCAGCTCCGGAAGCAAACGCTTTACCCATTTGACAATCAGCCCCTCTATACACACCTATGCTCATTTTTATCCATCCTTTTCCCTGCACCCACAGATGCATATCACATTTTCCATCGGCTGCATTGTGGATTTCACAAATGTGTGCCTATGCACATGTATACACATACTCAACAGTTCTATTTGCAGCCACCCTAACAGATCATCAACCCCTAAAAATATGCATTATTCGACACAGAAAAAGCCAAACAATCAAAACAAAAAAATAATTCACAAAGCTCATCTCTGAAGCTTAAAGCCTGAGTGTATTGCTGCTATGCCGAACGTGAGGTTTTCATACGTGACCATTCTGAAACCGCTGCTCCGAATCATGTCCACAAACTCTTCCTGTAACATGGCCAACAAACCATGCGTCAAAAAGATCAAATCAAAGAGCTTCAAGTGGCAAAAGAGATGAATGAACATGAATGTCAAATGACAACAGTGCGACAAAAAAAAAAAAAAAAGCAGAAACAATGACGGAAGGGGTAAGCAGGTCAGGGGGCATAAGGTAAGGTAATGTTGCTTAGAGCCTAGCTGACCGCAAAGGGCCATATCAGGGCTGTCACTGTGTTGAAGTCAACTGACAAGTCAATCATTCACACAACCTTTTAAAACATCTTCTACAACACACCCGGAATTTTATCAAAAATCTTTCCACTATAAAATCTCAGATCAGACGAAAAATGTTAATCTCTTTCAGAAATTCAAAGATCGACTTCAGGTGGAACATCTCTGAACAAGGTTTTCATGGAATCTGCTGTAAAGTGTTTGTGTCTCACATCATGCAAGTCCCAACACATTAAAAGAACATGCTTCATTGTGAGTGGCACATGACATGGAATGCACCACGGACTGGGGCCACAAAGGGAGAGGGGGGGGGGGGGAGGGGGGGCAGGAGGTGAGCATGGAAAGAGGTGTGAGCGTGTGTGCATGTGTATGCTGGGGCATTCAAACAGATTTTCCAGTTCCAATTCATTGCTGGAAAAAAAACTTTCCCAAGTGATGCACTTTTGTTTCGTCTCATTTGATCAAAATGAGAATGTAACTGTTCCAGAATATGCTTTTACGAGGCTCCGTATCCTGTTTCTTTTCACTTCCTTTTTCATCTGGGGCAAATGTGAATAAGTGAATGAGTGTGAGTGAGAGAATGTGTGTGTCACTGTGTGTGTGAGTGTGTATGGGGTTTGGGGTGTGTGTGTGTGTGTGTGTGTGGTGTGTGTTGTGTGTGCATTTGTGTGTGTGTGTGTGTGTGTGTGTGTGTGTGTGTGTGTGTGTGTGTGTGCGCGCGCGCACTGTGTGTATGTGCAATTTAGAAGTCATGAGACAAGGGATGCAAGTGAACGTTTACATGTTTGATCTACACAATGAAAGGCTTTCCAAGGAAACAAGTTTTAGCTATATCCACATTCACCCCTGGAAGTGAAGATAATCTATTCACGGACGAAGCTCTGAATTACTGACTGAGCTAGCTTCCATCAACAGATTATCTTCTCTTGTGGGTGTAAATATGGATATAGCCCATGTCATAGAGAACCTGCAATTTCTTGCACGCACAGAACATCATTCTGGCCAGCACAACAACCTTCAACCTCACCATTTCCGAACAAAATTATCCCAAACTCCGCTCTGTAAACACACCTTTACAGCTGAAGATTTTTCCACTACCAAATTAGTGATTCTGGGAGTACTGTTTGGCATTGTGAAATTCTGGCAACATTCGCTACATGTTTGGGTATGTGCTTGACTCCACTGAATGTACTGATGCAGAAAGATGTGTTCTCATCTAACTGTAGTTCCATCATTCAATGTCTTTAAATTTGATCATAACAGTTAATTCCAAATGAGCACGTGCTCTGACATGCAAAAAATGAGCTCCTTCTTTTGTTAAAAAAAAAAGAATAAAGAGTAGCTGAATACATCTAAAATGCTCACTTGATCAGGGAACTGCCGGATGCTCTCAACAAGATACTGGTAAGATTTCCAGTCCCTGGCAATCACTTGCCCCATCACTGGTATGACATTGAATGAATAGGAGTCGTACACACTGAAACAGAAAGCAATGGAGTAGACATGATGCCTGTCTTTCTCTTCCAACTGTACTTGTGTAAGAACATAGCACACAGTTTGGTTAAGTTTATACCAAACCCCCCCCCCCCCTCCCAAAAACCCACAAAACAATGCTGTACTCAGTGTGTTTTCCAACAGACTGGTAGCTAAACCCACGGAACTAATGCTGCAAGCTGCACATTGATAAATGAGCAGATGCCCACATTACACAAACACCGCAAACATATACACCCACCACTCTCTATCTGACCTATACTAAAGTAGTAGATCTGTGTTCCCTATGGTGTTTTTAAACATTAAGGGGTATTTTTCATTTAAAATGCACAAAATACTACTCAGATAAAATGTCAGCAACCCCCCCCCCCAAAAAAAAAAAAAAAAACAAAAAACAAAACAACAAAAAAACCCAGCAAACCCCAAAACACAGAATTACACCATCTGATGGATTGGAAGGATGCTGCATATTGTGTCAGCCTGTCGTTCTGGACAGATACCAGGAACTGGTAGTGAGGAGGCTGAAGGGAAGGGTGCGTATGTGTGTACAAAGCTGCATTATTCAATTCTTAAGAAACATGTGAAATTGAGCAACTCACTATACGATGCTTGAAATAATTAAGCATCATTGCTCCATGCAGATGCATCAGCATGCGTGTGAGCATGTACATGTGTGTGAGATTATACGTGCGAACAAGTGTACACGCGCACATGCATTCTGTGTGTGTGTGTGTGTGTGTGTGTGTGTGTGCGTGCGTGCATGTGTGCGAGTGTGCATGTGTGTGTGTGAGCGTGTGCATGTGTGTGTGTATGCACCTTCTCAAAAGTGGGTTGGTAACTTGGCTGAACTCCAAGCACATGAAGCGGCCCCCTGGTTTCAGCACTCTGTACGCCTCATCCACCACCTACACAACACAATCACATTGCATTCTGGTTCATGGGATCAGCTGATTGTACGACTGTCACTGCTTCTCTTGGAAAAACAACAATAAATCTACACACTGTATTAGAAAATGTCTTTTAGACACCGTGTACAGAAAAGATTTCCCTCTGAATGGACCGAATTTCCCCAAAAGCCCTGTGAAGACTTAAGAAATTGTAGTTGGCATGCAGATTTCTCAAATTAGTTTGTGGAGATGGTGCTTTTGTCACAAACTGCAGCCCTGGTATTGCTGGACTTGAAAACGGTTCATGATGTTGAAAAGACGATGAACAATTCTTTGAAAAAGTCTCTTAAAAAGAAAAGAAAATAATCAGAGCCATTTCGTAGTCAAGAGTCAAAAATATATCTTCTTACTGAGACAATTCCAAATAAATATTCTCTGCATACAGATTCCCTCCTTTGAACTCGCTCTATACAAAATATTTTTGTCCTTTCCCCTCCCCCTCCCCCCAAGATTCCTATGCATACCCTGCATTTGTACTAGTTATTTTAAAAACAATGTATCTTTATCATGGACTTTTAATCCTTACAAATAATTTCATAATTGTTTTCGAAATCCAAAATTTCAAATGATTTACTCTGAAAGTTTTTCAATTTTACATCAAGTGAAATTATCCATTATTTTTGCCACCTAAGTGATGAACACAGTGTGTAAAAAGAAGGTTAAAGACGTGCATAAAACATTCACAGAAATTCACCTGTGATGTGAAATAGTGGAAATATCAGAAGAGAACCTGAGGAAAAGAAAATCTGATCATCAAAAATCAGATCTAAGTAATCAAAGGGTGAGAGAAGGAGCTGAGGCGTGGTGAGTGTGGAGGGCTTGGTGGGGGAGGGGGCGCATTTATCTGACCTAAGTAATCAAAGGGTGTGAGAAAGGGCTGGGGATCTTGGGGGTGGGGGTTGGCAGCGTCTATCTGCCCCATTTGCATGAAAACAATCCTTTTGTCAACCTCTTATCATAAACAAAACAAAAAATGGCATTTCCATTTATTTCCAAATCAGTTATAATGAATTATTCCTTCCTCTGCGCTCAGGTTACTACCAAAATATCACTATGGTCAATTGGGTGGCTGTCAGATGTTAGCTCTTTCATACCAATCCACCATTTTCCATGGCTACTGATGCACTCATAAAGGTCCACTGAGATGACTCTATATTTCATTTACACACAGGTTACATGAGAAGTGTTGAAAGTTGACAGGGCATATAGAGCTGGTAGCTTTATACCTAACTGGCACCATAACCAATGTGCTTTAAATCAAAATGAGCCGTAAAAGTTTACATATATAAATTTTTTAATATTTTTTTACTGTGCATCAAGTTTGACCGTCGAAAGCTGTAAGTGTCAGTGACAGTGACAGAGCACAATCCATCTAATGCAGAGATGCCAAGGCCTAAAAAAACATGTAGTGCAGCATTTTGATGTTTTAAATGTCGCATTCTAAATTTTAGCGTTGCACTCATATGCGACATCAACAAATCTGTAACAGGGATTTCTTTTTTCTCGGTTTTTTTTTTTTTTTTTTTTTGGGCTGGTTTTTTCTTTGAAAGTGTCTCTGTGGCATCCTCAATGTCTGGCAAGTTCAACTCATTCTTACTTGTAAGTCACTCTCTGTTTTGCACACGATATGGTGTCAGATTAAGAAGATGAAAGTCTTGCTAGTTATCATGTGGTTTTGACCTGACCTACAAAAAATCAAAATGGCTGACAATGGAACAAATTGATAAGGTGGCAAAATCACAGTCGTCTCAAGTGCTTTTTCTTCTGCTTTTTCTTCACTCTACTGAACTTGGCCATTTTTTTGACAAAGTAAATCTACAGTCTAGAGATCTCATTGTCGTGGTTCTCTTTAAGCTACTGCTAAGTCCGTAAAGCGTTCCCCAGCCTCCACCCACCCCCCAATTCCCCCAGTTTTGTTTTTTGATGTAGTATTTTGCCAAGAAGTGTAGCAGCATAGCATTGTCAGTTACATCGCAACATGCTATGCCAAAAGTGGCTGCTCTGATTTAACCTGACCATGGATGATTTAGAAGCCCCAGCTGTACTAAATCAGTGATGACAACTCAGACATCAGTGAAATCTGTACACAAAGAATTTTCAGTGACAACAAGATAGGCGAGTTGATACTGTGTGTCAGTGTTCATGTTTAAATCAATTTTCAGATCCTTAAGCATGCTGGCTTGTGATCACAGCGGTTTGTCAGACACACTGACACACACATGCATATCATGCACCCAAACACCCACAGTGCTTACTCATAAACACACATATGCACATCAAACTACATCCACTATGGGATTTTTACACAATCTTTGGAGCAATTTGCATTCGCAGGCTTTTTACTTACAACTTTTTAAAACAGTAACCCAGTTTCATGTCCATGTCAAGCCCCCTACAAAACTAATCTGATAGTTTGCTACATGTTCTATCAAACAAACTTGGCAGAGTTGGGGACAATGCTCACATAAAACTACAGCTTACCTGTTGTACATTTGTGCAGTTTCGAATACCGAAGGCAATGGTGTAAGCATCGAAGGAAGAGTCTGGGAATGGCAAACTCTCCGCATTGCCTTGTACCCAAGAAATGCCTGCAGCACAGATGACATTGTAAATACAGTTCCGTGCACAGCACCAAAGAAAAATATGACAAAAAGTAAATAACACTAAACAAAAATATGAAAAAAAGTGAGTAATCTCAAGAAGAATCCCTCATAGCCACTGTCACCATCTATCCATTCAGTCTAAAAGACTTTCTGGTGTTCCACTTCAAGTTTTCCTTTCTCATCTTTTTCACGTCCTGTCTACCTCTTTCTTTTGCTTAAATTCTATCAACATTAGTTGCCTTATCTTATTTTTCCCTTGGCCCAAAGCATTAAGTTTTGTCAGATATCAAATACCCAGAACCCTGAGGCCTAGATCAAATTGTTATGCAATGCATTGCTATGTGGGAACTCCTCCAGGCATGGGAAGCTCCAAGCATGACCATATTCCCTTTCCTAAAAAACACTTTGATCTTCTTAAGACAGGGTGTGGCTGCCAATGTTGTGATAATAAACGGCTATAAACCCAATTCTGCTCTGGTGCTTTGCCATCTTTAAGTATGCACGCGAGACAAAGACCCTTATAGCTGATAAAAATCCAATCAATCAAAATAAGGTGTTACCGCAAGACATCAAACTGCTGATGAACATGTATGTCAAACTATCAAGCAACACCACGAACCATATGAAGATCTACTGCCACCAGTTACAGAAAACAAAAAGAAAACAGCAACATTGGTACGGCCATGTAACAAAAATTAATGGCCTTGCCAGTACCATCATCCATGGAACTGTTGAGGGAGGGCGACTGCAAAAAACACAGACTGACAGTATCGCAGAATGAACGGGGAAAACCTGCAAAGACCAAAGCCTTGGCATGCAACTGACTGAGCTGGAGGAGTCTGGTGAACTCAACGTGACAGTTCAAAAACTCTCCAGAGTTCAATTCAATTCAATTGAATCAACTTTATTGTCCATCGGAAATTTTTCTTCTGCTCCACATCATTTCACAAGTACATAAGACATTACAAAAAGACATCATAAACTGTTATACAATAATTTGTTAGTATATGTATTTATATATACATCAACACTCACCCTCCCCCCCTCCCCGCACACATACACACACATGTACACCCACACGCACACACACATATACACACACATATGCATACACACATGAAATAAACATTAAATCCATAAGACATAAAACATTACATAGATTATAAAAACAATACATAAAAACAGAAACTCACCCGCACCAATGCCCAAGCACTAAAACACACATACATGCGTACACACACCCACACACACACACACTACACACACACACACACCTACACCTACACACACACACACACACACACACACACACACACACACACACAGAGTCATAGTCACAGCAAAAGCATAATATTGCAAACTGAATTGTTCATGTCTGAATCCATAAGACATAAAACATTACATAGATTATAAAAACAATACATAAAAACACAGGCGAAAAGGGAGAAGTCTTTACTGGGAGATAAATCTTGTATTCAAAACATCTTCACTGGGTGGTTGTACTGCATGTCCTTATGGCGCGTCCAACTCTTACCAGAAGTCAGGCCTTGCTCCTCTGCTTTCTGCCTTCCCACGTCCAGCATCGCCTGATTGATGTCCACCACAGTCACATGACTCCGACTCTTCCCCACCCTCTTCCCTCTGCTCTCCTCCTCATCTGATGAAGACGATGATGACGATGATGTATCAGGCTGGCTCTCAGCTGGGTCCATGTAAACTTGAGCCTCCACCTCCCGTGGCATGGGGATGTCGAAATCTTCATTTAACAGGTCAGACTGGCTGCTTGGTGACTGGCTTTCAATATACTGAAGGAATCGAAAGGCAATATCCCCTGCCAGAGACAGAAAAATATCAATTCATTTAATATAATAGCAAGAAAAAATTATATGAAATAAAACATGTTCAGATCTAGATATTTCTAGTTACATCTCTGAAAGAGAAAGATTCGAGCGGTTCAAATACAGAAAGAAATAAAGACTGAAAGAAAAGAAAGTTTGGTGAGCATAAAGAGAGGCAGATAGATATAGGTTACACAGAGAGAGAGAGAGAGAGAGAGAGAGAGAGAGAGAGAGAGAGAGAGAGAGAGAGAGAGAGAGAGAGAACAAGAAAGGACACGCAGAAAGACAGACAATGTCAGAGAGAGACAGGCAAGACGTGGAGACAGACATAACAGGAAGGGAGACAAGACTAATGAGAGATAAGACAGACACTGGGAGACTGAGAGACAGCAAGCAAAAGAGAGAGAGAAGCCAGAAAAGAACAATGTGGAGGAGGGGGAGGGGAATGGGGGGAGAGGGGGGGGGGACAGACAGACAGACAGAGAGACAGACAGACAGCAGGGGAACAGAGATTTGAATGCTTTGGATACAACTAAAATGAATGAAGAGAGAGAGAGAGAGAGAGAGAGAGAGAGAGAGAGAGAGAGAGAGAGAGAGAGAGGAGAGAGAAGACAGACAGACAGACAGACAGACAGGCAGACAGACACACAGAGAGACACCTTTTTTTGGATACTTTGATATTTTATTGTCATTCAAAGAGGTCTTTTGACAAGGGCGAGAGGTAACAGAACAATAACATTTCCCTCTCCCTTTCCTGCAAACAAATAGTACATATTCATTCCTAGTGTGTATCAAATCAAAGAGAGAGAGAGAGAGAGAGAGAGAGAGAGAGAGAGAGAGAGAGAGAGAGTCTGAGAGAAAGGCAGATCAGAAAAAAAAGATGTAAAGAAAGACAAAGACTGAGTGATAAACACAAACAGGGAAGGAGGTGACACAGACTAGAAACAGACTGAAAAGGACCAGAAGAGACAAGAAGAAGAATTAGAACATGAAAGATAAAATTCAAATTTCTGCTTCACTATAAAAAAAAAAAATCAGATTTACACACACACACACACACACACACACACACACACACACACACACACACACACACACACAGAACATACACACTCACACATGAATACACTAACTTATTCCACACACCTGTTCCACCTGCCACATCAATGAGTTTGGTACCAGCTGTAGGTGACAAACGCCTCATGTAGTGATCTTTCCACAAGCGATGTATTCCTCCACTCATCACGTCATTCATCAGGTCATAATTGTTGGCCACATTCTCAAAGACTTCATAGACTGCAAGGAAAGAAAACGATCAGTCAGTATGATTTCACATCAAAATAATGGAGGTACCCAAGTGTTTGTCCAGCCAAATTCAGTGACACAGGAACAGAAAAGGGGTGGTTGCTGCTCCCACTGACTTTGATGTGGGGAGGAGGGAAGGGGGGGGGGGGGAGGGGAGGCATGTCTTTCTGTTGCTCCTGCCCCCAAGCCTTGCTTCGTCCCCCTCCCCTACCCCCCACCCTTTTGAATGTGCCAAGCAAAAAAAAAAAAAAAAAAAAAGAAACACTATCAACAATAGATTGTTATGGATACAGTGAGTCAAAGCGATGGTGGAGTGTTAACAACAGCAGGCAGATAAACATCTGACTGGAATACCAGCTCCGTGGGGAGGGAGGGAGAAAACATAGGCTGCAGAGGTATGAGGGGAGTGTTTGTGTGATGGGATGTTGAAAAAGAAGTGAAGGTGGTGGGAGAGGAGGAGTAGGGAAGGGTGGGGGAAGGCGGAGGAGCACTGGGATGATTATCTGGGTTTTGAAGACTTCCACTGAGGCTGATGGCATTGGCTCAGGTAAAAGACAGTTCCAGTCACCAATTGTTCTTGGGAAGAAGAAGAACTTCCAGCAGTTCATTTTGCTGGTGGGAAGGATGTGGGCTTCCTGGTGACTGTCTTGTTTGTCTTAGAGGTGGGTTTGGGACTGACGTGTGTGGTATGTTGATGGCAACATCTCCAAGGAGGAAGTTGAAGGTTACAAGCCTTGCACATCTCCTCCCTTCTTTGAGAGGGAATTGTTTTACCTGGATAAACATATATCAAATGCTTAAGGTTTGTTGATGGCAGTTTACCAACCCACAGGCTGTATGGCACTGCAATCTTTTATGCTTGCTGATGTCTTTTGAAATGTGAGGGTCCTTGCTCATCAACAAGTCCACAGCTGACTCTTGCATGATCATCCCTTTCTGAAACAATGCTCTTTTTCTCTCAGAATGTTGATTTCTTCTGCAAAATCTATGCATAACTGCCACCTGACTTCAATTGTCCCTATCCTCATTCATTTGCTGGAAACGTAATTATGGTCAACATCCTTCCCACCTTTTTTTCAGAGAGAGACCACAACCACCATTGATTATTCTGTCACTTTCACAGAGTATTTACTAAAAACATCTAAGCTACAGACAGACCACAGAAGGAGTGGCGGTGGGTGGTGGGTGGTTGGTGGATTTGGATTCTTTTACAAGGTGGTTGAGGGTCTGGTGCCAGTGATCACCCGAGTGACTTCATCACACTGCAGAAACCAGGATGACGCATCCACTCCACCAGAGACAACAGTATGTACCTGACACAAAACCCAGTGGAGAACTATATATATATATATAATATATATATATACTAGCCAGTGTACCCGGCTTCGCTCGGGTATATCTGTACAATAATTTTCTGGCCACCCCTCTCTCTCACCACTTAAAAGACAATACAATAAAATTCAGCTTGGGTTTGTTTCGTTTTTCCCATGCTGAACCAATTGCCCCAGCCTCCTCATATCTACTTCACCCAATTTCTTCGGACGCCCGCTCCCTTCTTGCCTCTCAATCTGTTTTCCCTCACGAATTTTTTTTCGTAATACGATACACAGTCCATAGAGGGATGCCTGTACTTTGTGAACTTACTGATGCATTCTCAATTCCTTGATTGAAGTGCTCCAAAATGACAACTCTGTAGGGGCCACCATAACCCAGTGGATAAGGCGCTGGACTCATGATCCAAAGGTCGTGGTTTCGAATCCCGGCTTGGTCTTGGAAAGTTTAACGTGGAATGTTTCCAGCTAAAATGACCGTAGTTCACCCCGATGTCCACCCTGGCCCCACAGGTGTCAGGCTAATGTGACGGACCAGCCATCTGCATATCCTTGATTTGGGCACGGACGTTAAATCCAACTCAAACATGACAACTCTGTGAAAAGATTGCATTTTCACGATGTATCATGTCTATTGGAGGGCCTCTGGGTAGACAACATTTCTGGTCTCCCTGTTTGGCGCAAGTATAGTCAGTGTTTCTGCGTTTCCAGTTCGTGATGCTGCAACGTAGAACATTCCATGTGTAAAACACGGAACGGTCAGGTCTGCCCCAAGGGATGAAAATGTCGGACCCTGGCTCTTGATGATTGTCAGAGCGAAAGCTGGTTTCATGGGAAACTGAAGCCGTCAGAACTGGAATGGCAGGGGTGAGTCCATGGGTTCCAGAGGAATTCTGGGGAGCAGCACCGGTTAACCTTTGTGGGGGCCACATGATATTTTCGCTTCTACAACGTTCCTGTGCAGTCTGGTGAAGACACATCGGGTGCCATTGATCACCTTTGGCGGGTCCAGTGAGCGGAGAATGATAATAGGGACTCCAGATTTCAGCAACAGTTCATGTGGTGGAAGTCCAGAAATCTCAATGGAGTTCAGGAGTTCTTGTGGATAAAGGACTGCCTCATCATCATTCTTGGCCGTGTCAACAGATCTGTACAGAGTTTCCTCTCCAGGGAAGTCAGCTACGATTTTTTAACGGTCAATTTTAAGTTTCAGTTCGTGTAAGTTGTATATCATTGTTCAGCATTGAAAACTACACCTGTATACTAAATTTCATCAAAGAAAGGTCTAAATTTAGAAAATAACGCTTTTTAACGGTGATACCATCTCTAAATTTAGAAATTAACGGTTTTTAATGGTCAATTTTAAGTTTCTGTTCATATTAGTTGTCTATCATTGATCAGCGTGTAAAACTGCACCTGTATACCAAATTTCATCAAGAAAGGTCTAAATTTAGAAAATAACGGATCTTAACGGTTTTTAACGCTCAATTTTAAGTTTCCGTTCATGTAAGTTGTATATCATTGTTCAGCGTGTAAAACTGCATCTGTATACCGAATTTCATCAGGAACGCTCTAAATTTATATAATAACGGTTTTTAACGGTCAATTTTTAAGTTTCCGTTCGTGTAAGTTGTATATCATTGTTCAGCGTGTAAAACTGCATCTGTATACCGAATTTCATCAAGAACGGTCTAAATTTATATAATAATGGTTTTTAACGGTCAATTTTAAGTTTCGGTTTGTGTAAGTTGTATATCATTGTTCAGCATTTAAAACTACACCTGTATACCAAATTTCATCAAGAAAGGTCTAAATTTAGAAAATAACGCTTTTTAACGATGATAAATAACGGTCATAAAAACTATCGAATGACCCAATGTTATTCACAGTATGTCCTTCTAGACTCATGCCAAGTTTGGTGGCGATCCGAGGACTCCCTTTGCCGCCAACATCAGAAAAGATTGTATTTTTGATCGTTTTTAGGGGGGTACGTGTTGTTAACGGTTTTTAACGGTCATAAATAACTGTTGTAGAAACTGTCCAATGACCCTATGTTACTCGGGAGATGTCCCTCTAGGTTCGATGTACCTGTGCAATGTCACAACGGCCATTTGATGAAAAGCAGAGGAAAAAGATGTCTTTGAAACCGTTATAACAGTTTTTAACGGTTTTATTTCTTTAAAGATTAGCCCAAAACCATCCTCGGGTCACAACAGACATACCTGCTAAATTTCAAGAAGATCAGGTTTTAAACAGTTTCTTTGATAGGGTTTGGTGTTTTTAACGGTTTTTAACTGTTATAAATAACGTTTTTTAACTGCCAAATAACGGTTTTAATTTTAGAGAGTAGTCCTGTACCTGTGCAATGTCACAACAGCTATTTGATGAAAAGCAGAGGAAAAAGATGTCTTTGAAACCGTTATAACAGTTTTTTAACGGTTTTTAACAGTTTTATTTTTTTAGAGATTAGCCCAAAACCATCCTCGGGTCACAACAGACATACCTGCCAAATTTCATGACAATCGGTTGAGCCATTTTTGAGTCTATAGCGTACACAGACACACACACACACACAGACAGAATTTGCCATTTATATATTAGATATACGAAACAACGATAGGTGCTACTGCATTCCTGAAACACACACTGATCAGTACCACCATTCATACTTCCCAAAGACAATAACTGAGTGGTACCACCTCAACAATAACATCGTCCACCAAAAATCAGTTGACAGTTTCAAGTCGGCTCTGGCAAAAGCCAGAAGCCGATAATATCATCGCACTGCGCACCCCCACCATCGCTCCTATGCCAATAAATGGATGTTTTAGTGACGTATTAATCCAGATCTAGATCCAGATTTGTGTACAAGTGTGTGTCATCATCATCATCCAGTTGAATGGCCTCAATCATCATGCTGATTTTTCTGCCATTGTAGAACTTTCGAGATGATTGCAAAGTGAGAAAAAAGAATTGTGGACAGAAAGTGAAAGACGTAGATAGTGAGAATAGAACCTAACCCTAACTCCTAAATACTAAGTGGGTTTACCTGGCAGACTACTACATCAAAAAAAAAAAAAAAAAAAAATGGGGGGGGGGGGGGGGGCGAGAGTGGGGAGGGGGGCCAACCTAGCTAACTAAACTAACTACTGGGTGGCACTCTGGACTTGAAGGTGTCCAGAGTGTCAGCTGCCATGGTAGTACTAGGCAGCTCGTTCCATTCCTGGATGGCGTTCGGAAGGAAAGAATATCGTCTGTAGTCTGTCCTGCACTGCATGTGACCAAATTGTTGAGGGTGACAATGTCGTCTTTGTGAGGGGGCGTAGTTGATCTTGTCCATGCTGAATGTGGCCTCGTTGTTCAGGATCTTTCTCAGCATGGTAAGTCGGGCTACTTTCCGCCAGTGTTGGAGGGAGGGCCATTTGAGTTTGTCGATCATGCAGGTGACACTCGAGGTGTTGTGGTACCTGTTGATGACAAATCTGGCGGCTCTCCTCTGGACCGCTTCAATTTTTGTTATGTTTGATTCATCATGTGGGTCCCATACTGTGCAGGCATACCCCAGTATGGGACGTACGAAAGTCTTGTAGGCCGTCTCTTTAATTTTAGTGGAGCTCACTTTCAGGTTTCTCCGCAGGAACCCCAAGGCCTTATTGGCCTTGAGGATGATGTTGTGGATGTGGGAACCCCATGACAAATCTTTGGTGAGGGTGACTCCGAGAAACTTGGCTGAGGTGACATTTGCCAAGGTGTGCCCATGGAGTTTGTACTGGTAGTTAGAAGGATTTTTTTTCTGGTGACGGATAGGGTAACACACTTCCCTGGGTGGAACGCCATATCCCAGCTCTTCTCCCACTGCTCGAGGCATTGGAGGTCTTCTTGTAGCTGGTGTCGGTCGTGTTCTGTAGCAGAGAGACGATAGACAACGGTATCGTCGGCGAACAGACTTGTCGGTGAGGTGAGTTGCTCTGGTAGGTCGTTGATGTATGCCAGGATAAGCACTGGCCCAACAACAGTTCCCTGTGGAACTCCTGATTGCACACTGACAAAGTCTGATGTAGCACCGTTAACGATAACTGCTTGACGTCTACCCCAAAGGAAGGATTTGAGCCACTGGTTGATCTTATCAGTGACACCATTGTGTCTAAGTTTGTGGATCAAAAGGCTATGGTTTACTTTGTTGAAAGCTTTTGCAAAGTCCATGATAATTATGTCTGACTGCCGTCCCTTTTCTACATTTTCATTCAGTTCTTCAGTGAAGTCCAAAAGTTGCATCT
Organism: Conus canariensis; assembly: GCA_033310375.1. Lineage (NCBI taxonomy): Eukaryota > Metazoa > Mollusca > Gastropoda > Neogastropoda > Conidae > Conus > Conus canariensis. The sequence continues at coordinate 12,916,865 of CM065739.1, forward strand.
CGCAGGATCTTTTTCTACAAAAGCCATGTTGCTCGGATCTGAGAATGTTGTTGTTTTCTAAGTGGTCCATAAGAGCACTAGTGACCAGGTGTTCTAGGATTTTACATGGCACACTGGTAAGGGAGACGGGACGGTAGTCTGCTGGATCATAGTGGTTCCCTTTCTTGTAGATGGCCATAACATTGGCATCATGCCAGTCTGATGGTACTGCGCCTGTGTCGATAGAAGCCTGGTAGATGAGGGCTAGTGTCGGGGCTACTTCATCTGCAACCTCATGCAGGACTCTTGGGTGGATGTTGTCACGACCACAAGCCTTGTAAGGGTTGAGGTTTTGGAGGATTTTGCGGACGCCGGCCTCTGATACAGTGATGTATGTGTGTGTGTGTGTGTGTGTGTGTGTGTGTGTGTGTGTTGTTGTGTAAAAGATTTGACAGTCTTCATCTTCCTCTTCCTTCTGGTAAACACCTTCGGCAGGTCTAAGATTATTTCACGTGCGAGGGGACAGATTGTATATGAGGTGATCGGTGTTTCGATCGATGGTCATTATCGGAAGCAGACGAAGAAGGGCGAAAAAGGAGACAAACACAACAAAATGACGAAAAACTCCCATAAACTTGGCAATACATTGGTTAGTTTTTCTGTGTGGCTTTATCACTGATTAAATGTTCAATGGTTTTTAACTCTAGTCGGTTGTCTCGTGTTTTGATACTAAAGCCCTTTTGGTCAGGTTTCAATATTTCTACTGGTTTTGATATCACTTACTTAGCCGGTAACAAACCTTTGTGTTCTTTCTCTTCTTCTGCAACTGATTGGAAGCCAAAATGAGTCTGTTTCTGGTTTGTGGCTTCGTGTTGTCGAGGTACCGACACTGAAAACCGTTTAATACAAGCACTGCAAGCACGCAAACGCATCATTGACACACAGGACATAAACACCCGAGCAGAAGGTCTTCCCAAAGGCGCAGCCATGATGAAAATGTTCGGGGAGTGTTTGAAATCTATTTGTGGTGATCAATATTATACATAATTGAAACGATATAATGATAAATGTTTAAGAATAATACATTGATAATAAATAACTATTAATCATGGTCTGAACTTTGATGAGAAAAATATACGCTGTCTGTATTTACTTTCCTAAATTTATGAAATAACAAAAACCTCCCTATGATGTTTGAAAATGGCTGCCAACATGCCGCGGAGAGAGACCATGGCATGCTTTGAACGTTGTTACAAGAAACTCATGGTGTTTGTTTTTAAGGAAGATGATGGAACGAGAGCCAGCCTTAATTTGCTATTAGACGAACTCATAGCTCTTGACAGCAGTTCCCTGGGAGTAAACAATGAGGTAACTTCGTCGAGATTTTTCCAAACGCTCTATGACTATCACAGTATCAAGTGCTATCAGTATCACCATGACTGAATATGAGGTGAACAGGCATCCAAAAGTCAGTGTGAAAAGTTCTTTTAAAAGTTCAAGTGGTGTCTCTGGTCTGGGCACACGTTATGAAGACAACGATGAGATTATTATCCAATTAGCAGGATACCTGTGAGGGCAAGCTGTTCCCAGATCTTAGACTGGCACAAATTAGCCAGACATTAATTAGGTTGTCAACCTTTGGCTCAGCAGCATCCCTGACTGAGTTTAATAATTCATATTGGTGAAGGATTGCCTTTCAATGCTTTTGAATGTTTGACAATGCATTTTCACAATTTGGGTAAAGTGGTTGGTGGGTTCAGCCAACAATGACATGTGAACTTGCAGTGATACTGGTCTTTTTGAAGTTCTTCACCATCCCGTTGTTATCCTCAAACATGCTCATAATTAAAATGGCATTTTTAAAGGGATGCTCATAGCTCAGATGGCTGAACCACAAATCACCCCGCCACACCAACCTCTTTCAATCCCACTAGCCCCAGCGCTACCTTTCCTTTTTCAATACATAAGGGTGTTTTTTTTTATTTCTTTATTTGTATTGTTTCAATTAAGGCAGAGAACTGTTTTTATGGAAAAAGGGAAGAGGACTGAAAAGAGGATGTGATGGGCCTCTTAAATAGAAATTTGTTGATATTTGGGAATTTTTTTTTCTTCAGTTTTCTGACTGACACTAAACTGAAGTCATTTTCAGGATAGCAAGACCAGGTAAATCTGACAAGCATAATAGTAAATGAATACGCCCTGGTACTTAGTCCTGAACAACACTGGCGCAGCCTGACACTTGAAGTTAAACTTACTTCTATCAAAGTCCCATTCTAAGATCAAAAGCAGTGTTGCTGCAGTGGTACTGATAGTGATACTGCTATGTGACTGGGTTACTGGGAAACATGTAACAGGAAAATGTGTACTATTTTTGCTTTCACAGTATCCTTAGGTATATATTTTAGTGTCTGAGGAGGAGTTTCTGTAACAGAAAGAGCCTCCTCTTAGGACTGAATCTTGTCTAAATGAAAGGACAAGCTGGAGGTTTGATATAACAACTGCTAAAGTTGCTTGTGGAAAAAAAAGAATGAAGAGTTTGAAAAAAATGCAGAACATTTGTGTGGCCTTTCATGTTATCAACTTGAACAGGTTCTGCAAGAAAATACTGTCAAGGCTGCATGAGTATTAATCAGTTGGTACAGTAGTGAGTCAAAAAGCCTTTATTTTGATGCCTTTTTTTTTTTCTTTGAAACAATGATGTTTGTTGTAGGTTGATATGAGTTTAAGCTCTTCTTGATTTCCAGGCTGGAAACAGTATTCTGAAGAAACTGTGCAGCTTGATTCCCCACACACACGAAAGACTGGTCACTAAGGCTTGCCATGTCATCCACAACTTCGTCAAGTATAAACTGGTAAGTTTTTGTTGTTGTTGTTGTTGTTTTCGATCAGATCTGCACAAATACCTCTAGAATTCTGCAGAAAATGATGTTACATTAAATATTTGAACTGTAACATTTCCTGTAGAGTATAATGATTGATATGATACGGCTGCAACCCTCTCGAGCTATTGTGAAAATTTCCCTGATTTAGAAATGGTTCCTGAAATCCTGAATCTAGTGGGGTCCAGAATTTCAAAATTTTGTTTAAGAGAAGGTGTTTGGGGGTGGTGGGGGTGTTATTTTTTTTTAAATGATAAAGTATTGCAGGGTAAATCCCAAATCATGTTATATGGACATATATTGTATGTTGGTTTAGGGCTTGTTATTTTTTTGTTGTTGCAAACACTGTCATATTGTTCTTTATGGTACATGGGGGATGTTCCTGCATCTTTTGTTTCATATTTTGTTTTTCTTTCATTTTGACTAACAGGTAAGAAACTTATCACCGTGAGGATGGAAAGTAAGGGAGAGAGATATCAACCAGTCCATAAACGCTATGTAAAACAGGGAGGGGTGTGTGATGCACACACAAAAACAAACAAACCATCAAAAAAGAAGAAAAGAAAAAAAGAAACAATCCAACAGAAGAATTTGTTGTCTGACATGTGGAGGCTGGCATATGGAGCCATTTTTTTTTTTTCTCAGTGTTCAGATCAAAAGGATTGTGTGCATGAGATTCTATTGTCCATTTGAGTCACAAAAAAAGACAGATCCTGTTCAAGGTAAATAACATACATTGCCTTTGTAAGGCCAGAAGCTGCTTCTCTGCGATGCTGCGTGAAAGTGAATCTCTGTGTGTTCACGTTGTACAGTGTATGTCCATATAGCATCGTGAAGATGGACCTGCAGTATACAATGTACCTTTGGAGAGGAGGAAAGGTGTTAATAAGTATGTGAGTTTTATGGTTGTGGTTGGCAAACTACAACAAAATTCGAGCTCTTTAACTAATGTTTGGAAAAACCCTGTGTATGAATGGCATCAGATTAGTCATCAACAAATAAGTTTAAAGTATTTCAGCAGTTTTGACCCATTTTTTTTTCACTTAGGACAATATAACCAAATTTTAAGTCGTTCAAGTCATTTTGTCCCTAACATATAATAACAAACAACACATTTTGTTTGTAAAAAGTTGCTAACACATAAGAGTCATATGTGCCATTATAGCTTGTACCAAACATGATGTAAAGGTCCAGCGACTGAGCGGAGAGACTAGCCGATTGCTGACATTCTTCACAGTGAAGGCTTTGAAGAACAGTTCTGACTGGGCCATCTCTGACATTCTGCGAGCCACCGCCATCCTAATGGAAGACCATTGGGAGCCCTTTTTAAAAGTGAGTCCTAACACAGATGTGCTTCTTTTTTTTTCATTAGTGGTAGTGGTGGCCTGATGAATTACGTGTTTACCTGGGAAGCAGACAGCTTCCATGTCTGGGGTTCGAATTTCACAGGGGACGGGTTTTATCTTCTTATTTTGCTAGACTCAAGTGTTCTTTTTCTTATGTTTTTGCTTACTGTCTTATCTTCTGTTCTCTCCCAGTGAGATTACTCCCATGCTGCCTTTTCCAAATACCCCATACACAGCTGTACCCAGATTGTTGTGCCACAGCCGAAGTATTGTAGTCCACACGTAACAATCTGTAGAAAGTAGTCATGAGGCAACTTACTAGAGGAGACACTGCACTGCTGCAGACTCATTTCAGTGGTGTTCAGGGATGCCTGCTATGATCCAGTGTAATTGGGACACCACCTACTAAGTCCCCTGCTGATGATGACCATTGTTTAGTTGTGGAGCCAGCATGAGTTGGTATCACCGTCTGGTCTTCCTCCAAGCGCTGATCGTTTTGTGAAGATGTCTATAGATCTTTTTTGTCTCACATGTGTAACAAGAGAGGAGTACATGTAATTGTACTGTTTCAGTTGTCAGTCTTTGTGTGTGTTTGGGTGTACGTGCGTGTTCCTGTAAACTGTAAGGTTAGCATTATCTGAGCAAATATAAACACGAGTACAATTAAAGTATTGGCGGAATTGTATTGGCTGTTGTTAAGATCTTTCCAGTCATTGCAAATATTACATCAGTCTGATGATGCACGTTATCAGTACTTAAAAAGCAAGACCTCACTGTCTGACGGAAAAAGATCTCTGGGTTAAACTTGTCACCATGAGAGATGCACATGGAGTCATTCCATAACTGGCATCTAAAGCATCAGTAATCAAGTCAGAGGGGAGGGAAGGCAAGGGATGAGGAGGGGGGAGGGACATTGGCTGTGAGACGAAATGAGGAGGTGGAAGGCAAGAGGAGTGGGTAGATAGTGCCTTAGGGGTCTGATGAAATAGTGGTTAACACAGAAGTGAGAATTTGATTGAGTTGATAAGTCGTTTGCTAGAGTAGTGGCTTTCTGCTTGTCATCAGGCGGTGGTGATTTATTGCAAATCATTCTCCTTCCTTAGCCACCCTGTGCCTTTCTTGCTGAAGTTTACATGATGTGTTCTTCACATGTGAGTCAGATGTGGACAGATGGCGTCTCACTTCTTGTGTGTGTGTTTATTTTTGCTTTTTCATTCAGTTATGTGACACATAATGTGCGACGTACCATGTTACTTCGAGAGGAGAAAGGCAAAGTCCTGAACATTTCCTTATTTGCCCTCTAAAATGCTGTATGGACATTTATGAGTGCCTCATTAAGATACTACTCGCTGCGTTGAAGCTTAACACATGGAATAAAGATTTCTTGGTAATGTTTCATATTTCTGCAAAATTAGTATTATTTTTACACACCACTTATGATTGCATTGACCAGTGTTGGCAAGAAGTTGTTGGGAGAAAATATGAATATTGATATGCGCCATATTTTCTTCGATTATCATGTTAACACAACAAACAAAACTCAGATGTGTTCAGACCAAAGGATTTTCGGTTTTAATCGAACATTCTTCAGTTCCTTTGACTTAAGTTATTGGAGATTTTGGTTTTTTGTTTCATGACAGTATTGATGATGATATTTTTTGTGAGCAATGTGCAGCTAATATTGTAGCTGTTATTGCTTCAACTGAAATTACTGTATAATGTATTATAAGATCTTGGTATTGATATTTTGGCTCACTATGGTAGATTGAATGGATATATATGCAAAAGCTTTGGAGTGTAATTTTAGGACAATTGATGTCTGATATCATAAGATAAAGAAACATTGAATAAAACTGAACTCAGATGTGTGCCTTTGTCTTGTCATAATGTTAGTATAACCTGTTGTTCATGGGATGGCGTGATGAAATTGTGAATCAGTGATATACCTGTGCAAATTCTTGTTAGACATGCTGGAGAACATCTCAATACTAATTCCCAGAAATTATTGAAAAATTTGTATATAAAAGGATGGGGGCTTTGTTGGGAGTTAAATCTACATTACTGTGTAGACAAGAAATACTGTAGAATGTTTCAGACAAACATTATCAAGTATGTAAAGGGAAAGAGAGTTAATACTGAAGGGGATCGTATTGAAAGGTTTACTAGTGTCATTGTACTGATGATGTCTTTCTTCAGCATGAAGATTTCCTGGTGGGAAAGTCTGGAATACTGGTTAGCATCATCACCTCATCCAAACCTGATGCTGCAACACTGGGAGAGGCCGCTCATTGCCTCAGGTGTTTGGCCGTGAGGTAAGTGCACAGATTTACCAACGTACATATACTCTAATATGTACAGTAACTAATGGTACCCCAAAACTGCTGTAACCATATCACCTGGCCTTGGTTTTGTTTTGTGCCTACATCTTTAATCTGTGCACACATTTCATAACAGCTCACAGACAAAACGTCTAAAGCGAAGGAATAATAAAGATAGCTGGTGTTTCTGAAAAAAAAAATTAAGAAAAATGTCTGCATCGCTTTTGTTGCAGAGGTCAGCCATTAAGGCTAATTATTAGTCAGAAAAGTCCAAAAGCTTTTATGTGCATTCTTCAAGCTTGGAACTAAGTCCCCTATTGGCAGCAAGCTGATTCACATGAAATGCATGTATGGACTATATATGTGGTGCAAAACAAATCTAAGCCAAGCACATTTGTCCTGTTAGCCATTTGACTGTGGGAAGCTTTTCAGCTTATGTCTTATCCAGTTTCCACGCCAAAGCCTTTTTTTTTTAGGTTTGTAAAGAAACTTGAAAATGCACAAAGATTTACCACTTTTTATGTTCTCTGCACAAAAAAACATTATTGAAGTATCTGTGAAGTTTCATGAACAAAGAAGTGGTGAATATGAATGAGAGCTATCTTTCTTTATTTCTTTATTTTGGCACATTGAAATGGTGTAACAAAAAAGTGTTGAATCAGTGAATGAGAACTATCCGTTTTTATTCTGGCTCATAGAAAAGGTGTAATGTGACATGATTTGGGTTTTTATATATTCTCATATAATCAAACATGCACAAGTACATGCATATTGTGTCCACACAGATTTTGTTGTTGTTGGGAGAATCAAACAGAGAGAGAGAACAGAGAGAGAATATCATGATTTTTCAACTGAGACATTTTCCTGAAAAACAATTTAGATTCATTTCTTGTGTGTAAATGTATGTATATTAAATGTATGTATGTATACATGTATGCATTCCATTATTCACAAATATTTATATTCATCCCATTTATTACATAGCTTAATTTCTTAACCAAATTCATGGACAATAAAGGCATATGCCTAGGCCTTGCTACAGTCTGTTTTAGACTGTATGTATGAATGCAGTAAGAAGAAATTCTAGGAAGAACGTGACAGCAGGAGGTCTTCAGAGAAGAAATCCCCCTCGGGTGAGTGTGCTTTGGCCAAAAACTCCTCACACTGAAGGGGGCTTGGCCACATCATGACTCCTGAATGCCCTTTTCCTGTCAGATTTTTTTTCTGGTGCTGCTGGGATAAGAACCACCAACTTCTGGAAGGGTGGGTATCTCAAGGCTGCCCCCAGTCGGCATTGCTGGACCGCCTTCTGGATTCTCTTGGCATCATCCTCTTTCTTCAGATCCTGTGTTACATCTCTGTTTGTTTTCCTCTTTGCCTTGGACCGCTACTTCATTTCTGTTGACCCCAGGCCCTGTCTTGTGGTTGGTGTGTGTCCTGTTATTTCCCTGACCTTGAGTTTTTTTCTTCGCCATGTCCACAGCATCCTGAACTTTTTATTTTCGTGCCAGCCTTTTCGTTCTGTGTTGCTTCTTGAAGTTTCCATTTTCTGCCAGTCTTCAGTTTGGGCTGGACTGATCTCACAGCTTTGTCTTGGAAGCCCTCAAGCATGGTCAGTAATCTTGCTTTGCCCACGTTGTAGTTCTCCCTGATGGGTTTCAGGGGTAGCTTCAGGTTTGCTTGTTGGCAGTAGAGCGCAGTGTCAGTGTGACCAGATGGGACACCAAGCATTTCCTTGTTTACTTGTTGATTTTGGCCACAATTGAGTCCGCTGTGCTCATGCTGGTAGAGTATGACCAGTAAAGGCCAAAGGAGCTTTGGAATCAGCACGCATGTATATGTATTAAATGTATGTATGCAGGTACGGATGAATACATTCACAGTGATCACTCTTAAGATTTTGTCAGTCAGTTTGTAGCCACAAATGTCTTCTTATGTACCATAAAGAAAACAACCAGTACAATTATTTTCTGGTGGAACCTTCCTTCCACACCCGTTCACCACACCCTTAACCCTTTTCTCTCCTTTTTCCCCCTCCACAACATATGAAAACAGAAATAACTGGTTTGCTCTGCCATGCTGAATAGAAAGGGTTGAAAGGTGTTAGTTAAATCATATTGCAGGTTGTATGACAAAGCCATCCTAACCTCAGATTCTTGGACCATTTCATTGGAAATTTCCAGAGCTGAAATCAAAATCATGAGAATGAAAATTGTAATATGAAAAAAAGGCAACTGTGCTGCACTTGTTCTTGTCAGCAACTGAGTGGCAGGACCGAAGTAACTTTAGTGCAGTGGCCACCCATTACACACACACACACACACACACACACACACACACACACACACACACACACACACATACACACACACTCACACACACACAGACACACACACACACACACACACACACACACACACACACACACACACACGCACACCACATACACACACACACACTCACACACATACACACACACACACATACAACACACACACACACACACACACACACACACACACACACACATTAGAGAGAAACTCATCATGGAGTGATTGGTAACAATGCGGATGATAGTGGTGGTCTCATTGGAACAGCATTATATCTGGTAGGGAAAAACGCTTCTGTGCCAGCCGGTTGTGCCAAAATCGAACCAGTGATCAGTAATGGTAGAATGGGAGGGGGGAGGCATTTACAATCTTTTTATGGTAATTTTATTGTATTGGTCAGTTATTGCCCTGCCTGAGGCATTTTTCACTCATGAAATGTTTGTTCATCTCACCAATGACCTTGCTGTGTTTCTGCTCCAGAACAACAGAAAAGGAAGGCCTGTGCCATGCCAACGCCACGACCTGTTTTACAGCACTGCTCTGTCTTCTTCACAGTATTCCGTCCCTGCAGCTGTACAGCAGTTTGCAGTGCAGGGTATGTACCACAATTCCCGGTGGGGATGCTGGGAGCTCTTTCACTATAAATAGCTCGCCTGGCTTCCAGAAGTTCTCCGCTAATATTAGTAACTTCCTCTTTTCAAAACAGTTAACAAGTAGGGTAACTCCTGCTCCCACAAGAAAACATAACTCCAGAGGAATGTTGCTTACGACACTGGAGTTGTGTTTTCCTGTGGGAGCAAGAGTTACCCTACTTGTTAATTGTTTATTATTTACAGTTCCCTGCCTCATTTCACATTTGTTTTCCTCTTTTCTGTCAGTCTTTGCTTTAACCTTTCTTTTTTCTTTTTCTCTCCTTTTTGTATGTTGTCTGGTTTTCTGTAAGTCTTTGTTGTGATGTGTTTTGTTGTTGATAATGCTGTGTACTGTTCTGCCTTTGTGGACCATTTTCCTTTGTTCTGGAAACTCTTTTTAACAGTTTTCATTTGGTCACAATTTACGACAAGCTAGTTTTTGTGTTGTAATCTGGTGACTAGGTATCATACATTCTAGGCTATAACTGTACCATTATGTTAGCGGCACCCGCCAAATTGAAAAAAATAAAATCAGGAAAAAACAACACACAAGCTGCAGTCAGTCAGTCGGTCGCTAGAAAGTAGCTGTAAAAACTGATGACAACAATGGAGAAAGTATTTCAAAGTGAGGTGACTGCAGGTGGAAACTGAAATGTATTTTAAAAGGAAATGAAAGTAAATCAGCCAGATAGCAGGGACAAACAAACTACAAGACAAAACACGACGCGTTTCGACCTCTTAGGTCTTCTTCAGGCAAGGTAGATAACATTCAGGACAATGAAAACAAAGAACAGCGATCACTTACCTTCTAAAATTCGGCTTAAGATTTAAAAATGGAAAAGCAGGACCTCTGTATTCTGAGATACGACTATCTTGTCTTGGCAAACAAGAGGAAAGAGCAATACATAGAGTGAAGGAAAAAAGGTCAGCCATTCAGATTCTCTTTCATCACTGTTCTCAGTGGCACTAAAGCCACTGTCATCGGTGTCAGAATTATTACAAGGACATTTCATCGACGATAGCCATGTTGTCCACGCACTTATGGTATTTCCACCTCCATGCTTATACTCGCTGTGACTTTCGTGTTGTCTGCTGCCAAGACTATGCATACTTTTTTCTAATAGTTAACAATTGTGGACTACAGCGAATTTTGTTGTGCCGGGAAAGTTCACTGAGCTGAATATGCCACCATTATTTTGTCAGTTGATGTATACTGTTGGACGTCTGCACTTTACTTGAGCCAGATCGATAGAAAATAGATCTTGTGACACAATTGTCCTATTCTGAAGCAGATGATTGGCTTGTAAGAACTTCAACATATGTTTCAGAAGTATTGCTCATAATCAGGGGGCATTGCAGTGGCAAGGATATGTTTTTCACCAATGAAAGCCAGCTGCTTGAACGAGCATAACAGGAATTGGTGGTTTGGCTTTTATTTTGACAAGAATCGGTCATCTTGCTTTGACAGTGTTATTACTTGGAAGTAACATTAGTCCTTGAATACTGACTCCATTTCAAAACAGCTTCTTTTCTTCTTCTGCGTACGCAGGCTGATACTTCTGCGGACACTCCCTATATGGACAGACAAGTATTAATCCCATCTACCCAACAAAGGGAGTGGAGTTTTGTGTGTATGACCGTTTTTTATCCCGCCATTAAGGCAGCCATGCTCCATCTTGGGGGAAGGTGCATGCTATGTGTAACGTGTCATCCATACCAACGGCCAAACTGGCCTACTCTTCCGAAAGTTGGTGATAGGATTTTACATGTGTGCAAGATGTTATGCGTGCGTTCACACATGGAACCTCAGTTTATAGTCTCATTCGAAGGACTGTATGGGAAATGAGTCAGAACTAATGTTAACTCCGAGGGGAAAATCCCCCAGTACCAAACGGCCCAGCGGAGATTCGAACCCACAACCCTTGGATTACGAGTCCGGCGCTCTACCAACTGAGCTATTCTGGCCCCCTCAAAACAGCTGTTGTCTGTAGGAGGACTTCAAAGTGGTGTCCTGCACATAATGGCTGAACAGGCACCATTGAACACCACCAAAGTGACTGAGCGGCAGTGCATGTTTCCCCTGGTGGGTTGCCACTAATAACCTGATACTTATTGCTCCCTTTGGAGTGCTGGGGCTTGCTGCTGGACAAGTCTGGGTGTGGCTGTGCATCGGGCAGCTCAAATAGGGCCATGGGAGTAACAAACCCACCAGGCACTGCGCTTTCCGTGGAGAATACTATGATTTCATGGACAATGTCACGCTGCTACACTTTGTGATGAAAAGCTACGCCAAAAAGCAATAACTTTATTAAGAGATTAAAAAGAAACACACACTCACTAAAGAACTTAACTGCAGCTTAGAGTTAAGACAATGTAGACTGAAGAGTTGTTTCGTAAAAAAAAGTGGCCATGATCAGGAAAGGGGGATGAAAAAGTGGAAGGAAAATTGCTGAAGATGATCGTGATTTTGCTGCTTTGTCAATTGGTTTCATTGTCAGCCATTTTGATTTTGTGTAGGTCACGTGGTAACGAGTGAGATTTCCATCCTTTCAGTCCACCATCATGTCGTATGCGAAGCGGGGCGCAACTGAAAGTTCTGTTGAGTCGACTCATTGCATCGCATACAAATGCTACGCTTGAATTTGTGATGCTATTCTTAAAATGTCAAAATGCTATGTTTTGTGCTTCTAAGGTCTTGGCAGGTCAGGAGCAATGCTACAGGAAGAACCCTGAAGTTGAGACAGCCAAGAAAATTTTAATTGTTCCAGAAATTTTTTAGTTGTGATACATAAACTGGGAGAACTGACACAGTAAACTATAATACACTCAAAAGCCTTTTAGCAAAGTTTGTTGTTACTAGTATGAGGTGACAACATTTTCATCATAGTAAGTTTCAGTATTGTGTTTATTGGTTTTCTGCAAATGGTGTACATTTCTTATTAAAGATTGTGGTATTGGATAACAGTGCAAAGTAAACAAATTAAGTATAAGAGTATGCGAGAAAATGCGTACAAGTATGTTTGAATGTGTCTGTGTTTGAGCATGTGTGTGTGTACATGCACAGTGTGCCTCTGTGGATATATTTATGGGTGCCATTTACTGTGTTGGTTTAGCTCGTTGTGGAAGCTCTACAAGCAATCCACAGTCTGGTTGTCAACGCCAAAGTGGAGGTGGAGCCGCACCTGGGTCAACTCCTGGCCGCTGTTAAGGTAATGAGGGGAGAAGCCATAGGCCCAAACACTTGCAGTAAACAATTCAAGCTGGTTGCATTGAAGACAGTGATACCAAAAGAAAACCTGTGCATGGTCCTGGCTCCCTGGAAAGTGGAAGAGGTTTCTTCGAGGGCATAGCAAAAGCTTGAGAAATAGTACAGGCAAAAAAGGTCCTGCAATTTTGAAAAGTTTTCATTTGTAATTTTGCTTTCAAGTTAGCAAAAATCTAAAACTATGTTCTCCAGAAAGATTAATAGAGAGAGAGAGGGAGGGGGGGGGGGGCATGCTAACACTTGTTGATCACCCTGAAAACTTTTTTTTTTTTGTTGCTGTTCCAACCTCTGTGCCACCACAGTGGCAGTGCACCCACGCCGCTCATTCTGATACCCGTCCACAGTCACAGCCTGGTCGGTCCTGCCACAGCTCCGGCATCGGCAATCTACAGGGTGCAGTCAATGTCAAGTCGTCAAGAGGCAACCCACCAGAGGAGACACTGCACTGCTGCCGAGTCACTTCGGTGGTGTTCAGTGGCGCCTGCTCTGATCCAAAATATGCAGGACACCCCCTACTAAGCCCCCTAATGACGACAATAATTGCTTAGTCGTGGAGCTGGCGTGAGTGAGCTCTCCCTCCGGAGGGCGCCACCACAGTGGTCCATCGATAGCCACCATGGACTTGCTGATACCGGTGACCCCGACGGAACCAAACGAAGGTCACAGACGTGGAGAGGACATCAAAACTGAGGTTACCATGAAGGGCCACAGAATTTGAGACTTTTTTTTTTTTTTTTTGCTGATCAATGAGAATGAGGATGATAAAAATGATGCTACAGATTTCCATTTCTGTCTGAGACTGCCTGACAGGGCTGTACTCTACGCTTCCTTTCATAATGTATCCCGGCGTCAACCAGGCCCGGGAGATACAGACACCTGCAGTGTTGGTTAGGAGATTTGAGCAACACTCTCAGAGATGCATCCATTAAGTGTATGGAACTCGACAGTGTGGTCCCAGTCTTCCCAGCTGAGCCTGTAGCAAACTCAACTGTGGGTAGGAGCCGTTTGGGGCAGAAAAATCCCACATGAATCTAATGGGAATCGAACCTGCGACCTCCCAGCCAGGAATCCGTGATGTTAACCACTTTGCCGCGGCAGCTGGTTATCATCCTGAAAACTTAATAGCAGACTTCATCACACTGCTTGCCTGCTGCTTGAATTATTCCCCTTTACATGCATGTCACATTTGTTACTTGCATTTTAGGATTAACGTTGGAAACACATTGTGCTCAGTGAAGCTGGAGAAAGGCGAATGCTTTTTCAGTGATGGTTAGCTACGAAAGAAAGACCACAGAGACTGGTTGGATCCTTGTGTTGATGGCTCAAAAGGCTGATTTCAAAGTGGGGTAACCGCTGGTGGAAATTGAAACATAAAGGCAAAAAAGGGATCGCTGAGCTGCCAAACAAAAGAACAAATGAATTACCAGACAGATAAAACAACACACACACACACACACACACACAACGCGCGCGCTATGCGTTTCAACCTATTGGGTCTTCTTCAGGCAGGAAAAACAGCATTCAAAACAGTGGAAACCAAAGACGAACAGCCACTATCTCTTTGATCTTGGTGCATAAGTGACAGTTTGTTCATTCTTCATACACAGCTCTGGTTTTAACAACCTGCCAGGGCTCTGCAGTCATCCAGGCTGTAAGTGGCATGATTTGACCGCTTCTTCTGGTCATTGGCCCTGTGTCTCCTACAAAAAGCTAGAGCTTACGTCAAGATGACTTTTTCCTCCGCTGCACTGAGTATAATATTTTAGGACTGGATTTTGTACACTATTTTACAAAACAAATAGCAGTAAAATGAACAAAAACACCCAAATAGTCCACTTTTGCCAAATGTATACCTATTATCAATGCTGTGTAATTTTTTCATGGATTAATGTCAAAACTTTTTTTTACCGTTGCTGTTTCTGTCTGTATTTCTGGTTTTGGTGAGAGAAAGCAACCTCCTCTCAGTACAACAAAATGAAGTCAAGGATATGATTATTGCTTCGGAAATCATCATGTACCTGCTGTTGGTTGTGTTTATGCTGAAATAGAAATCGTTTTATAGGAAGCCTATTTCATTTAAGAAACTGCTGGGAGTTAAAAAAGTTTTGAAGTATCCATGGATAAGAGAAATGCTCTAAAATGCTATTTTGGTGCTTTACAGTGAGGATGCCTCTCATTTTTTGTCAGCTGGAAAAGTCTCATTATGTTGTATTGCAATGTTGTGAAGAAAAGTGAAATGTATTGTGGTCTGGTGCAGTATAGTATGGTTTGGTGTAGTGTAAGGTAATATGTACCGCAGTGCTGTATATCATTTGATTTTTTCATATTTGCTTGACGCAATTCTTCTTCTTCTTCTGCGTATGCAGGCTGATACTCCTGCGGACACCCCCTGTATAGAAAGGCAAGGATTAATCCCATCTACCCAACGAAGGGAGTGGAGTTTTGTGTGTATGATCGTTTTTTATCCCGCCATTTAGGCAGCCATACTCCAACTTCAGGGAAAACTTTGACGCAATGTTTTAGCGTATACTTTTTTATCTGACAACATTGCCTGTCTGAGCATCACAGTTTTTTTGCTTTTTTTTTTCTTCAGGGATACATGTTCCATGGCCTTGGTCAACCAATCACGATCTCTCCAGAACTGTTTCCAACAATAGCCGCAGGCTACGACACCCAATCCCCCACAGGGGGCGTTGCCACCTCTGCCGCTACACCAAGGACTGACCAAGCCACCCCAACTTCCACCAAAGCCAGAAACAAGAAAACGCGCAAGAAAAAAAGCGGAGCAAGCGAAGAAGTGTTGACTGGTGAAAGTGTGGGCAACGATACCGAACAGACTGAGAAACACCCGGGAGATCGTTCGTTGCCTGGGTCAGAGTCTTCGTTTCACCCGTCATGGGCAAAGTGGACAAGTTCAGATTCAGAGTTTTCGGATTCGGAGGCAGGGCAGGGTGGGGGTAAGGGTCACCTTCACAGCACCAAAGTGAGGGTCGCCGCCTTCACCTGTTTGGCTGGCGTGTGCAAGGTACGTGGCAGGTGAATGGTCAGTCATGAATATCAACAACACCCAGATACTTGCGTATCAAACTACTTCCATCAGTAGATCATTATACAAAATCAAATTTGTTCATTTAGGGGGTTTTTTGTTCTGTTTTTTGTCTTTTTTTGGGGGGTGGGGGAGGCATGTATTTTTTTTAGCAATATCCAGTTTGTCCAGTGCTATAGAAGACTAATCAGGTGGTTTGGTGTACATTTTACTGAAAAGAACTTGATAATTCATGAGTCGAGCAAGAATTTAGAAAGCTGAAAGTTTTGATTTCTATTAAGAAAATTGAAAAGCGTTTGCTTTGATGTCAATTTCACTGTTCCTTCCACAGCTGGTGGACAAACGATCTATGTTTGGGTACTGGCCCTTCTTCATTCCGGACTCTGCGGCATCAGGAAACTCGCCTCAAGTTCAGAGCCTGTTTACATCCATACTCAAAGACCCTTCGCCCAAGGTGGGGATGTTGTCCTCCTTTTTCAGGTCGTGGAAGTTGTGGTGAGGGTGATGGTTGGTGATAATAATGTTAAATGGTTGTCAGATGGTTTCGGTTGGTGTTTTTGTGTGTGTGTGCGTGTGTGTGTGTGTGCGCGCATGCGCGCGTGTGTGTGTATGTGTGTGTGCGTGCGTGCGCATGTATTTAGTTTGGAGGCAGGGATTATGGCAAAAGCTTATCAAAGAAGGTGTAAATGGAAAGATTTTGCAAGTAATCACGAATATGTATCAGCAAATAAAATCATTTATATTTATAAATGGGAGTCAGTCTGTATATTTTGGCAGATTTAGAGGTGTTCGTCAAGGTGAAAATCTTTCACCATTGCTATTTTCTTTGTATTTGAATGATCTTGAACTATATCTCACAGATTGTAACTGCTTTCTTGAATATTGATTTAAATCTCCCTGACTCAGATTTATTAAGTTACATTAGTTTACTTTTACTTTTATACGCTGATGATATTGTTGTTATTGCAGATTCTTTTTGTGGTTTACAGCATGCTCTTGATGTATTAAGCGAGTATTGTAGCGCATGGAAGCTTAATGTTAATGTAGCAAAAATAAAGGATGTAGTCTTTAATGGACACAATAATCCTAGAAAAAAACTAAAGTTCAAAAACCAGTCCATAGAAATAGTACACACTTTCAAATATTTAGGTATAATCTTTAGCAGAACAGGAAATTTTTATAAATGTAAGAAGTATTTGTATGACCAAGCGCAATGTGCAATGTTTTTACTAAAGATGGCAAGATTTCAAAATTTGCCTATAAACATTGTACTGGACTTATACCAATCAGTGGTTCTGCCTGTACTTTTATATGGCTGTGAAATTTGGGGATATAGTGATTTAAAGCTAATGGAAAGTTTTCATCTTAAATTTTTTAAGCATCTTTTTCATTTAAATCATTCTATTAAAACAGAACTAATATATGGAGAACTAGGAATGTATCCTGTTTCAGTTCAAGTATATGCACGAATGATAAAATTCTGGTCATCCTTACTTTCACCACAAACAAACAAATATTCATCTAGATTGTATCAAGTATTATATGATTTATACAGAAATCAGGGTTTTACATCTAGGTGGTTGATGTGTATACGGAATATCCTTATCGAAACAGGATTCGACTTTGTGTGGGAGACACAAAAGTTTTCGTCTGTTCACAGTATCTGTAGAAATGTTCGTAATTCATTAGAAGATGTTTACATACGTGCATGGAACGATGCTTTAGAATCTAGTAATAAGTGTTTATTTTACAGGAATTTCAAAACAGAGTTTTGCCGTGAAAAATATATTGAAATGTTGCCTGATGTTTATATATACCCAGTAATTCGGTTCCGCTGTGGTAATCATAAACTCATGATCGAAACTGGCAGACGATTTGGAATATCTCATGATGAACGATTCTGTCGGGACTGCGACCAGAATGACCTTGGCGACGAATTTCATTTTGTAATGAAATGCACCAAATATGATGATATTAGAAACAAGTTATACCAAAACAATTTACATGTATAAAGTCCGTATTTAACTATTGTCATTTGCTCTGTGGTAATAAAAAAGTGTTGCTAAACTTAGCGAAGTTTTTAAAACTTAGTAAAGTTGTGTAACATTATATCCAGTATGTTAATTATCGGGAAAATTTTTGGATGTTTGATGTGTTTCATTTACATTTGGCGTCATATACTATACCATGTCAGACCATAGCATTCAACGGCAGTTAGCCAGCTCTGTCAGGCCGAATTTTTCCGTGGCCAATGCAGTCATAAGACAGTCACGTGCAGTCACGTGATGTCACCCCACTTCCGGCCCCGGAAGAAGCCAGTGTCAACTTCGTATACTTCATTCATCTTCGGCCTGCCGTCAAAGCAAGATAAGTCTTGTGCTCTGTCTCGCCTATACTTGCCTTTGTGTTAACATTGCTGTGTTTTGTTTCTATACTTGATTCAGTTGTGGCTTGCACTAGACCCTGAGTTTTTTTTGCCGTGTGAGGCTCTTGGTGGGAGCGTATTTATTAAAAGATTTGTCCCTTTTACCGGCACTCTCGCGACTTTGTTACTCGCGATCGTCGGCACCGCTCGCCGGTCGTGTTCCCCCACCATATTGCCGAGCCTCGGGTTCAGCACGCATTTTGTGCTGGTTCCGACTTGCACTAGACCCTGAGTAATTTTGCCGTGTGAAGCTCTTGGTGGGAGCGTATTTATTAAAAGATTTGTCTCTTTTACCGGCACTCTCGGGAGCGTATTTATTAAAAGATTTGTCTCTTTTACCGGCACTCTCGCGACCTTGTTACTCGCGATCGTCGGCACCGCTCGCCGGTCGTGTTCCCCCACCATATTGCCGAGCCTCGGGTTCAGCACGCATTTTGTGCTGGTTCCACTTATTAAGGTTTAGTGCTCAATAACTATCACACCTGTACTCTTTACCCTTCACAGGTAGAACGTGTTCGAGTAAGGGTGCGTGACACTGATCTGCTTATTAAGATTTAGTGCCCAAGAACTATCACACCTATACACAGTGATACTCCACGTGTAGAGATTGCTATTAATAGCCATACCAGTCACACGACCGGTGGCGTGTACGGGTAGTTCGAGTTTTCAGTCGATCTCTCGAGCACTTTGCACGACACCACACGGACGATCGAGATTAATTGATTTTCTCGATCGGCCACCTTGTCTCCTCTTTGCGGTCGTGTGTTCCGGGTTTGCTCTATCCACCTGTGCCCAACATGGTGAAGGACACCGCCGGGTCGAGCCACTCCACTGCTCGGAGTTCGCTCAATTTCCCGGAGAACCCGCGGGTCGATTCCATCTCGGAGCAATCCGTTCGCACTGATGAACGTACGGTTCGGGTAGACAGAGACGACTTCTCCGCGGAAGGGACGCGTGATCTTTCCTCGTCTACCAAACCGACGGACGCACGACCGCGGCGTCCCAAGGCTGATAGGCAAGCGGCCACCATTTCAAAATGCCTTTCATTTGATCTGCCTGCAAAGTCTAAGGGCAAAGCTCCCCTCAAGGTGCTGCCCAGAAAGTCTAAGGGCAAGGCTCCCCTCAAGGGGCCCGGCCGAGCAAAGACTAGCCAACGGAATTCGCCCTCCCCCACCCCTTCTCCATCGGCCAGCTTGCCCTCTAGCCTACGGACTCGCTCGGAGACTTCTAACTATCATGCTGAGTCACGCGAATCTCGGCCCCCGGGGCACCTTGCCGAGCCGCGGACCAGCACGGGTGACGGATCTGGGATGGAATCACCATCCGTCACTCGCCTTGATGAGTCACGTATCTCTTTTTCCCCCCAAATTGATACGTGCACTCATAGCGCTCGGCCCCACCGGGCACAGGTGCAGCCAACACCTGAGCTCGAGGAGCGCTTCGACTCCGGAAGCAGCCTTATGGTCACCCCGACGCACGACCTCGGTGGTGTCCATAATCCTGGGCGTGCGGGCACGCCGCGCCATGGGCCCGGCCGTGCCCATGCACAAGGACGGTCGACCTACCCCGATCGAACGTCACCTTCTTCCCTAGGGGTATTGGACGTTGGGGAACCGACCTTTTCGGATCCCCATTTGGGCAACGTCCGCGGTCCCGCTCCTCCGGGGGGAGGATCTACCAGCGGGACCAAGGGTAACCTGACATATTCCTCCAGGGGAGGAACACGGGACCGCATCCTGACCAATCCGCACTTTCGCGGGTTGGGGGCTCGACTTCCGCATCCTCCTCCGTACCATTATGGCCCTCCCAGGCCCATTCCAAGGACGTGTATGGTGCAGTGCACGGACCTGGACGGGGACGACAGGCCACGGCCTCTCAGGACCCCCCCAACAGTGATTCAGGTTACCCGGGTCCCCGGGGACTTTCTGCCTACACCCCAGGGCCGCCACAGCCCGTTTACCTCCCCGGGGACCGGTGGCTCTATGCCCCCGAGAGAGACCAGTGGCTTAACGCCAACACCCAGCACGACCAGCTACATGGTCGAATGTGGCACCCGGCCTCACTTGCCTGGGTCGACCTTGGTCTCCCTCCTCGGGCGCCGTCCGATCGGCAGGACGATGTCCCGGCCGCCGATTATAGGGCCACCGGGGACACACTACAGGCACCCCTCGACTTACCTCCTGAAGACGGGTGCTATGAACCCTCTCAGGACCAGTACCTCCCTGAGGCGGACGATACGAGGAGCTAGCCCCCACCTCATTGTACGATGTCCGCACGATAGAACGGGGCGACCAGACCTCGTTAGGAGGGAGGCCGCACCCGCTGACGAAGTTCTCTCCCTCTCCCAATTCGCCGGTCCCCCCCCGGCCCAGAGATCTAGACCAATCTACCCAAGAACCCCTCAGTCGCCTCCTTGTTTACGGACAATCCCGTGACCAGGGAGATGGGCATTTCCCAGTCGGACCGTCGGTTGATCCCCCACCTGCCCCCCCTACTTCCGGCACCATCTCCTTTAAGAACCTAAAGGAATGGGACCGAGTAGCCAGGATGGGCTTCCTCCACACCACGGCGGGACACACCTACTTGGACATGCCCCTTCAGCGAGCGGAGGCTCTATGGCCGGAGGACGATGGTGCCATCCCAGTACCGGGGGACTCGGGCTCTGAGGCGCACCAAGAGCCTGACCCTCGCTTGTTCAGCGATCCTTTCATGCGACACCTAGTTAACAGGATTTCGCATCACCTTTCGGCTGCGGCGGACAGCGCAGCCAGAAGCCACTTCAACTGCTTGTTGGTCGCGAGAGATGCCATGCTGGCGCGGACCTCTCTCTCCCCGACGCTTAAGGCAGCCCTGCGATGCATCCCGGGCCAGGACCAGTCGCTCTTTGGCGACTACTCGGCTGACGTCATAGCACAAGCAGTTGAGGAACGCAAGCAGGCTGTGTCCTTTGCGCCCAGGCCACCGCCACGCCCTGCTAGACCCCCACTTCGTTCCTTCCCCAGGCACAGACCCTATCCCAGACAATCGCCTTCCCGCACCGCACGGCCCGCCAAGCGACCTAATCTTCTCCCAAGGCCTAAGCCAAAACCCCATCAGCAAAATTTTCGGTTAGGCCAACAGTCACGCTCCCGGAGCTGACTAGGGAGACAGCCCGAGGGGGACTTAGATCAGGTAGCACCCCCCTCGCCCTATCCCCCACCCACCAGCCCAGACCCTCGCCCCCCCTGGCGGGCAGCCTCTCCCGGCATGCCCACCAGTGGAGACGCATGCGCCTCACCCCTGGATAGTGGCGGTGCTACAGGAAGGGTTTCGCCTTCCTTGGGCCCACGAGCGTCCCCCCCCTCATGCTATCTCCCCCTCCCTCCCCCAACGAACCCTCCCCCGCCAAAGCAGAAGCTCTTCGCACGGAAGTCCAAGACCTCCTCAAAAGAGGGGCCATCTCGGAGGTTTCCCACCCAAACCCCGGCTTCTACTCTCACCTCTTTGTGATCCCAAAAGCCTCGGGAGGATGGAGGCCCATTCTAGATCTTTCGCCCCTCAACAAGTTCCTCAGGCCCACCAAGTTCAAGATGGAGACCCCCACCCAGATCCGAGACTCCATCCATCATCGCGACTGGGCCACATCCATAGACCTGAAGGACGCCTATTTTCAGATCCTGATTCACCCGGCCCACAGACGATTCCTACGGTTCGTCTGGCAGACCCCGGAGAGGCCTGCACGCATAGTGGACCTCATCTCCTGCCTGTCACAGGCACCCCACACCTCGGCCAGAACCCTGTCCTCCCTCCTAGGAATGATGGAGTCCCTGTCTCCCCTCATTCCCCTGGGGCGGGTCCCCAAACGCCAACTTCAGAGGGAGTTCCGCCGACGTTTGTCACAGACCTCCGACCGCTGGGACCAGGTCATTCCCCTCGGACACTGGTTCATTTCGGCGACGGAGGAGCGGCTCACTCCAGCCACTCTCTCCACCGGGGTCCCCATCTCCCTCCCAACCCAACCCAACCACTGGAACTTTATACAGACGCCTCCAACTTGGGCTGGGGGGCCCACGTGGAGGACAGTCACGCCTCGGGGGACTGGGAGCTGGAAGCGGTCAGGCTAGCCCTTCTCCAACTCCAGCACAAGGTCGCGCACCGACTTGTTCTCCTCCTCACGGACAATACGTCGGTAGCTTGCTATGTCAACAAAGGGGGAGGGTCCCGCTCCATAGGCCTCTCCCTCAGAACAGAGGCCCTCCTTCGCTGGTGTCGCGCAACCATTGGTTTGTGCCCATGATCGACCTGTTTGCCACCAGCTTCAACCATCACCTGCCCCTGTACGTCTCCCCCGTTCCAGATCCCCAGGCGGATGCAGTCGACGCACTATCCCTCCCCTGGACGGGCCTACTGACGTATGCCTTTCCCCCCTTCCCCATCCTACACAAGGTGATCAGGAAGGCAAGGCTGGAAAGACCCAGGCTGATCCTCGTAACGCCATGGTGGCCGACCCAGTCTTGGTTCCCGGACCTCAAGTCCCTCACCCACGTTCCCCCCCTCCGGCTCAGCCCTCGCTGGGACATGCTGAGACAACCCCGGTCAGGTCTTCCTCGCTCCAATCCCAAGATGCTTCGCCTACACGCGTGGCTTCTATGCCAGCCCAACTGCGAACATCTGCATCTACCCCCCACTCGGAGAGACCCCAGTCCGTCCTAGACACACTAGCCGGGGCAGGGGCCTCTCAGGGATTACGGGACTTCGCCTCGGCATTTCGCAGAGCCAGCACCGAATCCCTCTACAACTACCATTGGGAGAGATGGATAACCTGGTGCTCAGATAACTCTGTTCCCCATGACTGCCCCTCCAACATCCAGATAGGAAATTTCCTCTCCCACCTATCCTCTTCCCTTAAGCTGTCGGCTAGCTCCATTCGGGGCTACAGATCAGCTATCTGCACCACCATTCGTCAACTGGGGGGCCCTTCTTTTGACAATGACTTTCTCCTCAGAGAGGTGTCTAGAGGAGTTGCTCTACGGGAAGCTCAGTCCCCTAGGCGCATTCCCCTCTGGGACCTTTTTACGGTCCTCGATGCCCTCAGAAAACCCCCTTTTGAACCCATTGCTTCTATTCCTTTTGACCTCCTCTCCTTTAAGACCACCTTTCTCCTCGCCCTGGCCTCGGCCAGAAGACGAAGTGAGATTCACGCCCTCAGCGGTGACCCCACAGATATCGCCTTCCACAGGGACGGCTCAGTCTCTCTCAAGTTCCTTCCGGAGTTCTTGGCAAGAATCAGGAACCGGGCACCCCCTCTCCCTTCCTCGTCATCCGTTCCCTGACGGACATCTTGGGAAAGGGAGAAAAAGATGGAGACATGGACCTTTGCCCCTCCAGGTGTCTCAGGTACTACTGGGAACGCACACGCCCCAGGCGCTCCTCCCAGAGACGACTCCGTATCTCCCTCAACCCCAACAATACTAGAGATATCTCGGCGGGAACTATCTCCAGATGGCTCTCCAAGACGGTGAGATCTACCTACGCTCAGGCGTACAAGGATCTCCCTGTCCTATCACCCAGGGCCCACGAGGTCAGAGCACTGGCCACTTCCACAGCGTTCCAGTACTCTGTTCCCGTGCGCCACCTGCTGGAGGCAGCCTACTGGCGTTCGGAAAATCCCTTCATTAATTTTTACCTGAGGGATATCCGCATGACCAGAGCTGATGGGTCTAAGGGGATTTCCTTTGTGGCGACCAATGCAGCCATATCGGTCAACCCCAAGAACCATTAGGGCGCTCGCCCTCCTCCGATTCCTTTAAATTCTGCTATGGTCTGACATGGTATAGTATATGACGCCAAAATGGGGAGTTTGTGTTATACTCCCTGTTTGGCTAATATACTTACCATGTCAGACTCTAATTCCCTCCCTACCTTCCCCTCTGGCGCCAAGGTTCTCGGGGTTACCATACACACAGGCCTCGCTGAATGACGTATACGAAGTTGACACTGGCTTCTTCCGGGGCCGGAAGTGGGGTGACATCACGTGACTGCACGTGACTGTCTTATGACTGCATTGGCCACGGAAAAATTCGGCCTGACAGAGCTGGCTAACTGCCGTTGAATGCTATGGTCTGACATGGTAAGTATATTAGCCAAACAGGGAGTATAACACAAACTCCCCATTTTGTTTATATTGTTTTTTAAGTCCTCCATGCCCCAAAAGGGGTCACAGGATTTAATCTTTGAATCTTTGTGTGTGTGCATTATTGTGTGTTCATATATCTTTATAGACTGTATGGACTGTGTAGACTGTTGTGTGTTCTTGTGTCTTTGTAGTGCATGTACATGTACTGATATTTCCCTTGTGTGATTACTTTGTTGCTTTGATGGTTTAAAACAAAAAAAAAGAGATATGTTTGATATCCTACGCTAACTACAGTGACTGCCATTGGACACTTTAAACATGCTTCCTGTATGTGGCTGGAGGGGTTGGGGGGGGGGGGGGGGGAGACACACTATATCTGTTAATTTCGCTGTAGGGCACTTGTAACATAGGTGTTATCAGTCAGGCAGTTACCTGAACCATAGGTCTTTGTATGTTAGGGGTTATCAGTCAAAGGGTTAACTGAGCGGTTTTGTACTTGTCAGTCGGGTTGTTGGCTGTCAAGGGCCGAACGTGTGATGTTTTCCTTCTGCTGACAGTGTCGTATGGGGGCGCTGGTGTCTCTGACCGCTATGCTGGACGGAACGAAACAGTTCATGGCGGCAGCAGAAGAAAGGTGACTTGCATGGTTGGCTTTAAAAGTTGTGCCACTGGGCACTTTTGAAAAAGAAGTCACACTGACACAGACATGGACACGCTCTGTCTGTCTGTCTCACTCTCCCTCTTTTCACTTTTGTTTGACAGGTAAGCGCTCTCTCTCTTTTTCTGTCACACACATGCATGTACACATGCATGCACTCACTTATGTACACACACACATACGCACACACACACATGTGCGCGCGCACACTTTCCCAGACACACACAGAGTCACACACACACACACACACACACACACACACACACATGCATGGCCTCAAACATACATACACACGCACTCACACACACACTCGCACACACACACACACACACACACACACACACACATCTCTCCCACACACAATCTCTCTCAAACACACACTCTCTCGCTCTGTCTCCCTGTGTCTTTCTTGTCTGTCTCTGTCTCTTCTAAAAGGTGAAGAAGCTCCATGTCATGTTCCACTCACAGTGAAACATGTTCTTTTAGATTGTTGGGACTTGCACAATGTGAGACAAGAACACTTTACAGCAGACTCCATAGAAACCCTGTTCAGAGATGTCCCACCTGATGTGATCTTTGACTTTCTGAAAGAGTAAACAAGTTGGGTATTTTTTGCTCCCATAAGAAAACCTCACACAGAGTAACTTTTATTCAAGACTTGCACAGCCTTTTAAACTTGAATAAAGTCAGACAAATACATAGACGAACAATCTAATAGTGGGGGAAAAAACAAGCGCAGGCCAACAACTGAACTATCTTCATAGTAATGACTTGGCAAAGATTTGGACTTAAGGAGGGGGGGGGGGGGGGGTAATTTGAAGATGGAGAAACTGGGAACATGAAATTAAGAAAATATGTTACAGATATGAAAACTCTTCACTAGCTGCATAAGGGAACCATCGCAATCTCTTTTGAAGGCAGATATATTTGTATTGCCTGCTCCGAGGCCTTTCGTCCGCTGGGTCAGACTCATCAGGGAGACACGGCTGGTTGTGTCTGCGCTCCTGGCGTCAAATAGAGACACACCACAGTCCATAATACTGTGGTGTTCTCACCACCAAGAGTGCAAAAAAGAATCCAATAGCACTCCCAGAGCAGCCAGCGAAGAGTAGTAAATGAAACCAACCGAAAGTGTGGGGAGGAAAAAAGTTGCTGAAAAACTAAAGACATTATGCAAACAGTATAAAATAAAGGGGACAATCTTTGAGCCTACGCTTGAGGATCCACCCAAAGATGCAAGGGAGATCAAAAGACAAACACACAGACGGACAGAAACAAATACAAATAACCTCAATTTAATCAAAACAAAAATCGGAAATGAAATGAGGCAGGGAACAGTAAACGATAAACAGTAAACAAGTTGGGTATTTTTTGCTCCCATAAGAAAACCTCACACAGAGTAACTTTTATTCAAGACTGGCACAGCCTTTTAAACTTGAATAAAGTCAGACAAATACATAGACGAACAATCAAAAGAGATTGCGATGGTTCCCTTATGCAGCTAGTGAAGAGTTTTCATATCTGTAACATATTTTCTTAATTTCATGTTCCCAGTTTCTCCATCTTCAAATTACCCCCCCCCCCCCCCCCCCCCCCTCCTTAAGTCCAAATCTTTGCCAAGTCATTACTATGAAGATAGTTCAGTTGTTGGCCTGCGCTTGTTTTTTCCCCCACTATTAGATTGTTCGTCTATGTATTTGTCTGACTTTATTCAAGTTTAAAAGGCTGTGCCAGTCTTGAATAAAAGTTACTCTGTGTGAGGTTTTCTTATGGGAGCAAAAAATACCCAACTTGTTTACTGTTTATCGTTTACTGTTCCCTGCCTCATTTCATTTCCGATTTCTGAAAGAGATTAACATTTTTCATTTGAACTAAGATTTTACGAAAGAAAAGATTTTAACAAAGTTTCTGGTATGTTTTTAGATGGTATACTTTAGATAGATGAGTGAAAGGGTTTTTTTTTTTTTTTTTTTAATGACTTGTGAGTTGATTTCAACGTGGTGACAGCCCTGATATGGTCCTTTGCGGTCAGCTGGGCTATAAGCATCATTACCTTACCTTATCTCTGTCTCTGTCTGACGGTCGGTCTGTCTGTCTGTCTGTCTCTCTCTCATACATATTCTTGCTCTAACACTCTCTCTCTTTCTCTCTCTCTCTCTCTCTCTCTATCTCTCGCACACACACTCTCTCTCTCACACACAGATGCACACACACTCTCTCTCACTCACACTGTGTCTCTCTCTTCTTCTCCTTTTTTTTCTGCTATATTGTAACTGTAGTTTCTTTTATCAGTTCCAACATGCGAACGTCCTTCACCCCTCTGTCCAACGTGCTGGGTGCCATGATTCGTGAACTGCACAGGGCTCTGCTTCAGGCTCTGGTTGTGGAAAATTATAACCTCACCTTGACCCAGCTCATCAAGGTCAGTTGTTGTTAAAGTTGCTGAACACCTTTCTTTTTTTTTAATGGAAATTCATGCTTTTGAAATGGCCCAAAACAGAAATTTGGTTTTGAAAAAAAAAAAGAAGAAAAAAGTCAGTCAGAAATGTGCAAATGAACTTATATTTTTCGTAAACTGGAAGCGGAACTTTTCTTTGTGTGAAGTCACTCGGTGTTCAAAGACAGTCAGAAATGTGCAAATGAACTTATATTTTTCGTAAACTGGAAGCGGAACTTTTCTTTGTGTGAAGTCACTCGTTCCATCTGTGTGAATCCTGTGGAGCCAAGCACCATTGTTGTCAAACAGGGGAACAGGCTGTTCAGAATTCCCAGTCTGCTGTCGGTGGTAGAGAGAAAGAAGCAACTTGCCGCTCATGAAGGAAGAATTCTGAATGGTTGTCTTCAACGCCACTCCCCAGAGAACAAATGGAAGTGGCTGTGGCAGAAGGATATCAACAGTCAAAGAAATCATCACCAAGTGTGGTGCAAGGAACTTGGTTTTATTGGGGTCACTAATGAGGAAATTCTTCTTCTTCTTCGTACGCTGGCTGATGCTCCTGCGGACACTCCCTGTATAGAAAGGCAAGGATTAATCCCATCTACCCAACAAAGGGAGTGGAGTTTTGTGTGTATTGACCGTTTTTTTATCCCGCCATTAAGGCAGCCATACTCCAACTTTGGGGAAGGTGCATGCTATGTGTAACGTGTCATCCGTACCAACGGCCAAACAGGCCTTCTCATCCGAAAGTTTGTGATGGGATTTTACATGTGTGCAAGATGTTATGCGTGCGTTCACACACGAAACGTCGGTTTATAGTCTCATTCGAAGGACTGTATGGGAAATGGAGTCAGAACCAATGTTAACTCCGAGGGAAAAATCCCCCAGTACCGAAACGGCCCAGTGGAGATTCGAACCCGCAACCCAAGATTACAAGTCCGGCGCTCTACCACTGAGCTATTCCGGCCCCCAATGAGGAAATGAAATAAGGAACTGACAGAAAAGAAAATTGATGAAACACGGAAATCATGTTGACCACATACATTTTTTTTTTTTTCAGTTTTCAGGTTTCAACCCCCATGTGGCACTGTACATTTGAAGAACAAGAAGATAATTGAAAAAATGCTGTCTGGTGTGTAATCTTGCATGATGTGTTCTGATAGTTGTTCCCCCACCGGTGTGTATTGGGATGTTCTAAGAGGAATAGAGCAAAAATTGAAAGAACTAATGAACTCCCTTTCTACCAAGAGGAATCTACTCTTGCTTCACTTCGAAGAATGTGCGTTAATTCCCCTATCAGATTTCTTGTCACTTGTGTGTAAAGAATACAGATTGGATAAGGCAAGTTGTCTTTCTAATTAAGTATTAAGAGAAAAAAAATTTTTTTTTTTGGCTTACAGTGTTTAGCCACCCTGGTGGTGAATGTTCCCTACCACCGTCTGCAGCCAGGCCTTCTGTCCAGAGTGGTCAAACAACTACGTCACTTTCTCTCACACAAAGGTGCAGTGTATTTTTATCAGTATAAAGGGCTGTGAGAGTGTGTGTTTGTGTGTGTGTGTGTGTGTGTGTGTATGTGTGTGTGTGTGTGTGTAAGTGGGTGTGTGTGTGTGTTTCAGCTGCAGCAGCAGAGTCTAAAGAAGGACCAGGTGTAAAATGATAAATAAGATAAGTAAATGAAAAAAAGAATTGAGAAAGCTAATATCAGCATTAATACATTAGAGAAAGATGAACTTGCTTGTTAGTGTATATGATGGAGAGGGTATTTGTTGGTGCCTGAACTGCAGTTAATTAATGATTTGTGAGCTTTAGTATTAAATAGTGACAGCATGTTTTATTTACAAGTGTTTTCCTTCTTTCTTTCTTTCTGCGGACACTGCCTGTATAGACAGGCAGTGGAGATTTGTGTGTATGGCCATTTTATTTATTAATTTTTGCCTTTATCGTTTTGATAAAAAGAGCACTTTGAACTCATTGTCTTGGAAGTCTTATCACAATCCGTTGTCATCATCATCATCATCATCATCACGGTGATGGTTGTTGTTCGACAGATTCGAACGTCCGCGTGGCGTGCCTGACCTGTCTAGGAGCTATGGTCAGCCATCAGCCGCCGCTGATGGAAGTGTTTCACATTGTGCAGTCACCAACACCCCCTGTGGGCATGACCACTTCAGCCAAGGCCATGTCCGTCCTGCCCCCTACCGCTCTTAACGACTCAGGTAATACAGAGAGAATGATGAGAACCAGATCACTTCGTCTTGGAATGGGAGGAGAGGGAAAGGGGTAGGGAATGGTGGGATAGAATGGGGGTGGATCCAGTTTACCTTTCTTTTTTTTCAACACCTAAAGTGACAGAAACAAAGCTGTTGAAGGTGAATAGAGGTGGGGGGTGGGGGCTGACCCGTTTATCTCTTGAAGTATACTCTGGCGAAAAGAATTGTGAAGAATGAGGTGTGCTGCAGCAGAACTCTTAATGTTATATGGCATGTGATATTCACTCACCAGAAAATTACTTGGGGGGCAGGAAAGGGGGGCGAAGAATTTGGTTGCGCACTTTTCTCATTTATATAGATGTGTGTTTGGTGTATGTGTGTGTAGATTAGGAGTAAATGAAGCAACAGTAGTAGCTGAAGTCATAGTGATGCCACTTTAATTTTAGAATCTTCTCAGTAAATGTCATTTTAGATGAGTGTGTACATGCATGAGATTCCGTGTTAAGAAATAACACAGCCATAACCAACATCAAAGCGCGTTCAAAATCAAATCACTACTGGAAAAAAAGAAAGAATGTGTTCAGACAATATAGACATCACTATGTGTATAGTAGCTGTGTGATGTCAGGCATTGAATCACTGTGATGGCAGGCATTGAATCACTGTGTGTATAGTGACTATGTGATGACAGGCATTGAATCACTGTGTGTATAGTGACCATGTGATGTCAGGCATTGAATCACTGTGTGTATAGTGACCGTGTGATGACAGGCATTGAATCACTGTGTGTATAGTGACCGTGTGATGACAGGCATTGAATCGCTGTGTGTATAGTGACTATGTGATGACAGGCATTGAATCACTGTGTGTATAGTGACTGTGATGACAGGCATTGAATCACTGTGTGTATAGTGACCGTGTGATGACAGGCATTGAATCACTGTGTGTATAGTGACCATGTGATGACAGACGTTGAATCGCTGTGTGTATAGTGACCATGTGATGACAGATGTTGAATCACTGTGTGTATAGTTACCATGTGATGACAGGCATTGACAGCCACAGCACCTCCTCACCCTCCAGCACCACCACCACCGAAGCGTCTGGCACAGCTGGTCTCCCAGCCGGAGTGCCCCTCATGTGTTCTTCAGGCACTGGCACACCCACTCTGGGTGCATCCTCACCTGGCATTCAGACACCTGTCTTTACTGATCAGGTAAGCAGACTTGCCTACCTGACGATTGTTTTAGCGTATTTTACAAAATTTGAATGGAAAATACAATAATACACCGAGTAGGACAAATATACGAAAATCAGCAACATTGGCTACAAAAAAAAAAGTACTGTTTTCCTGTTTGAAGATGCGAGTTATTGTCCCTAGTTCCAGTTTGTGCGTACTCGCTTACACCATGGTCGGCCATCTTTCATTGTGAGTGATGACACAGATATTCACTAAGAAATGCCGCCGCCAACGAAATTGCGCATTCATGAGAGTGATGAAGAGCTAGATGTTGAAAAGATGGTTGCCACAACGAGGGAGCAAGCTTTCCTGAATGCATACCATGCAAACTTGGAAGTGCTTAGTCCCAAGCTCAAAAAAGGTCCAACTCTGGTGTGGTGCACTTTCGTGCAAAATGGGTTTTAGTTGTGCTCATGGAGGGCGTAGTGACTGCATAAAGCATGTTTCGTCAAAATCGCATGAAAAAAACTATCAGAAATGGTGAGAGGAACACCTTCAGTTGTACAAGCATTGAAAAAGGCCAAGGTGAAGTCTAGTGGAGGACCTGGAGCAGCAGGTGACAAACGCTGAGATGATGATCATGATGTGTAGGCTGGTGGCTGACGCGAATCTGTCCTTGTCAACACCGATCGTCTTGTTCCCTATTCAAGAAGATGTTTCCTTGACACTAGTGACAGCAAGATTGCTCAAGGTGCGTCTGCCACTTTAACTTCTACTGTTAATTAGCTCCAGTCCCCCTGCCCACACTCCCACCCCCAAAACGGGAGGGGATTGGGGGTGGGTAGGGGGGGAGGTGGATGGAGTGGCAGTACAAAGAGAAGAAAAAGATGGAAAATGAAACTGTATGAGGGATATATATCTGTATGACTGTCACTGTGTGTGTGGGTGTGTGTGCGGCGGAGGGGGGTGAAAGGGAGGAGGGCATTATGATGTATATAATTGTTTCTAATGAGATGGTCAGCTAGATACGTGCAGTGTGTGTGTGTGTAGTGAACTCGTGCTTGTTGGTGTGAGTGTTTGAGTGTGAGTACAGCGCAGTGAGTTGGCTGCAAGAATTGTGTGATTACAAGATCCATATTAAAGTTCAAGGTAAGAAAAATACTCTTTTTTTGTCATGGAATACTAAAATTTACTCCAGGAATACTAATGGTTCAGTTTTGAGGTAGACAGGTCTGGGTAAGGGATCAAGTGAGAGACATACACCTGTCTTCACTGATCAGGTAAGGGGATGAGTGAGAGACATACACCACTGATCAGGTAAGGGGACAAATGAAAGACATACACCTGTATTCACTGATCAGGTAAGGGGACAAATGAAAGACATACACCTGTATTCACTGATCAGGTAAGGGGACAAATGAAAGACATACACCTGTATTCACTGATCAGGTAAGGGGACAAATGAAAGACATACACCTGTATTCACTGATCAGGTAAGGGGACAAATGAAAGACATACACCTGTATTCACTGATCAGGTAAGGGGACAAATGAAAGACATACACCTGTATTCACGGATCAGGTAAGGGGACAAATGAAAGACATACACCTGTATTCACTGATCAGGTAAGGGGACAAATGAGAGACGTTTGTCTTCAGTGATCATTAAGGAGACAAATGAGAAACACATGCCTGTCTTCAATGATCAGGTATAAGGACAAATGAGAGACATTTGTCTTCAGTGATCATTAAGGGACAAATCAGAGATGTACGCCTGTCTTCAGTGATCAGGTAAGAGCACAAATGCGAACCACACACCTGTCTCCACTTATCAGGTAAGGGATGAGCAAGAGACATACGCCTGTCTTCAGTGATCACTATAGGGACAAATGAGAGAGACATGCATGTCTTCAGTGATCAGATAAGGGCACAAATGAGAGACATACACCTCTCTTCACTGATCAGGTATGAAGACAAATGGTAGACAAACATCCACCTTCGTTGATCAGGTAAGGATATAACCTGTTTTCCATGATCAGGTAAGGGGACACATGAGAGTCATACACCTGTCCCAACTGATCAGGTAAGGGGACAACAGTAGACATACACCTGTCTTCACTAATCAGATCAGGATAGGCATGCACGTTTCTTCATTGATCATGTAAAGGCAGACATACAACTGTCTTCACTTACCAGGTAAGGGCTAACATACACCTGTATTTACTGAACAGACAAAGGTTAACACATACCTGTCATCACTGATAAGAAGTGGGTTGACATATACCTGTCTTCACTGCTCAGGTAAGAGTCAACGTACACCTGTCTGCACTGATT
>CM065739.1:12957517-12987517 GCA_033310375.1 Conus canariensis
GTGTGTGTTGTGTGTGTGTGTGTGTGATTGACACACTGTGTGTGTGTGTGTGTGTGTGTGTGTGTGTGATTGACACACTGTGTGTGTGTGTGTGTGTGTGTGTGTGTGTGTGTGTGATTGACACACTGTGTGTGTGTGTGTGTGTGTGTGTGTGTGTGTGTGTGTGATTGACACACTGTGTGTGTGTGTGTGTGTGTGTGTGTGTGTGTGTGTGTGTGTGATTGACACACTGTGTGTGTGTGTGTGTGTGTGTGTGTGTGTGTGTGTGTGTGTGGTGTGGACAACAGAAGGAGCATCAGCAGCATTGTCTGAAGTTGGTGCTGCAGCTCACGCAGTATTCAGATCGTCTGGTGGTGTCTGCGGCTGTTCGAGCTCTGGGAGTCTTTGTTCTCTACCCTTGCCTGTCCCCTGTGAGTGTTTTGTTCTGGCTGGTTTTGTTTTGTTCGTTTTTACTTTGTTTTGATGGCAGGGGGGGGGGGGGGGAGTTGGATATGGGTGTGTGTGTGTGTTTTTGTGTGCGTGTGTGTGTGTGCGTGGATGTGTGTGTGTGTGTGGTGTGTGTGCGTGCATGCATTTGTAAGCGAGTGCGGGCTGGGGGAGATACATGTGTGCTTTATTTAAATCATTAGGTTCAGCTGATTGTTTTTAATCAGTCGTTATTTTCAAGGATCAAAGGCAGTTGGTAATTTATTTTTCACAACAGTTAGTTATATAGTTAATATTTAACTGTTGGTGCAATAGTGATGGCTTCAAATGGTTCTGAATATCATGCAGAGTACAAAAGACAAAGGAATTATTAGGAAGTGACTTGGTATACAGTCAAACAGTTACCTCTTTTCACGTGCTATTAGCTTGCCTGGTACAAGCAGTGCATCTCTCCATGACTCCACGTCCAACATCTTCATTCAAGGTATGGTAGAGTGTGGAGGTTCCAGAGGCTGACTAAAGAAGTTCTGGATGAACAACAAGAAAGTCTGGGTTGGTTATTTTACCTATACCCTGTTGCTCATGACTAGGGACAGGGAGTGGTGGGGATCCCTGACTGCCTTACAACCTAGTCACGCGACAGTAATGGAAAATTGTAATTGATAGTCATTGTATAGTGATAATAACAATATTCACAGTGGCAGTACAGAGGATGATCATGATTAAAACAAAAAGAAGTTTTAGTGAACTATCAGTGAAATTAGCCTTCTAAGCGAAACATACTCAAAACTGTCCCTAGCCGTGAAGTTGTCCATTTCTCTGAACCTCGTGGGTGTTGTTTTCAGGATGTGACCTTTGTGGCCGACGCTGCCAACGCCATGCTGAAGTGCCTGGTTGTGCCCAGCATCAACGTGAAGATCAAAGCGGCCTGGTCCCTGGGCAACCTGTGTGATGCCTTGGTGGTCAACAAGTGAGTACAGCCTGAAAACGCCACATGATCTTGCCCTCCTGTTGTTGCAGGGGAACGTCTGGCCGGCTGCTACACGTGGTGCTATCCGAGCTGTCAAGTGTGATATTTTTGGTGTAGCATGCTAGGATTTCATTGACACTGCTGCACTGTTACACTTAGAGAAGAGATGGGAAAAAAAAGAAATAAAAAAGAAAAAATTAGGAAAACAGAAAACAACCAAAACAAATGGTTCACAGACTTAACAGCTGCTTAAAAGGAACTGGGACCACATTAGATCTTTAGATTGTTGATTTGTTTCATCAAAAATGGACAATTCAGTAAGGAGAGCAAGAAAAAGCAGAAGAAAAATCATTGGAGACAATCGCAATTTTGCCGCCTTATTGATTGGTTCAGTTGCCAGCCATTTTGAGTTTCGTAGGTCAAATAAGACCATGTAATAAATAGCAAGATTTTTCGTCATCTTGGTCCATCATCATGTCATGTGCAGAGCAAAGTTTGAAAGTACGTTTTATGCTCTCATTTACAAAGACATGGCAGGTTATGGATCAGATTCTGTAGAGACGTTTTGTGCATTCATACAAGATGCATTATTGTGTCGTTACCAGGGACAACCAGGACATGTCGTTCATAGACCAGTTCTCCGACATGCTGCTGTCATCGATGCTGAACGCGGCCACCACAGCCACGCAGGATAGCGACAAGGTCAAGTGTAACGCCGTGAGGGCTGTCGGCAACATTCTGCGTTACCTCCCTGCCAGGAGTCTGGGTAAGAGCTGCCGTTTGGTGGGGAAGGTGAGACGGGGGTGGGAGGAGAGGAGATAGGTCAGAGGATTTTTTTTTTTTTTGGGGGTAAAGAAATCTTCCAATATTTCTGAATTGAGACTACCTCTCTTTATAGGCTTGCCTTTTTTTTTCTGGATTTGCCTCGAAGTAAAGATTCCACGCATTTAAAGACATGTCTTTTTTTTATGCATTTGCCTGACTTGCCTTTTTTCTGGATTTTCCTCCAAACAAAGACTTTCATCTTTTAAAGACTTGTCTTTTTACTGTAATTACTTATAGCATTGCCTTGTGTTGTTTTGCAGTGCATTATACTACATTACATTATGTTGCATTGTATCGTATGACATTGTATTACATTCACTGTAACTCATTACTCTGGGCTGCATTGCAGAATCAACATCATCCCTGTATTGAATTGCATGTTACTTACAGTACTGCAAATAATAAACTGAATATATTTCAATGCAAGAAAATATCATTTCAGGTTTCACTGAAAAATTGCATGAGTTTAAAAAAAACACCCAACTTTTGATGACAGGGAAGAGCCATACAGTGGAAGCAGTAGCCAATAGTGTGAAGGTCATCATCAAAACCATGAACAGCGGGCCCATGAAGGTGAGAGGTTCTGTCAACGCTGGACAGAACGTTAGGACTGCTTACCATCAGAGGAACTTTGGAAGTGTGCATGGAGTTTGTGAACAGTAACAATGGACACTCTTTCATTTTCCTTGTTTCACCCAGCATTCATTTATCACTCGTTCCACAGGCTTCCTGTGTACAGCCACACCAAGACTAATCCTGTTGCAGCCTCGATAACGGCGGTTCACAAGAGCAGTCGTTACCAAGCCATCATGAGGCAACCTATCAGAGGAGGCACTGGATTCTTCCAGGTCATTTTGGTAGCATATTCAGTGATGCCTGTTCTAGCCCAGCACACACAGGACTCCCTACTGGTAACAATAAACGTTTGGTCGCAAACTCATCATGAGTGATTATCCCCTTTTGGAGGGAGCCACCACATCCATCCACCACATCTGTCCTGCGATAGTCCCCGTGAACTTTTTGCCAGCTCCGAAGACTTTGGAACGAACTTGCAACGGGCATACAAGTGCAGTA
Source organism: Conus canariensis (assembly GCA_033310375.1). Taxonomy (NCBI): domain Eukaryota; kingdom Metazoa; phylum Mollusca; class Gastropoda; order Neogastropoda; family Conidae; genus Conus; species Conus canariensis. The sequence continues at coordinate 12,960,813 of CM065739.1, forward strand.
ATTTCTGCTGTCACGGTGGGCAATCTGATCAACAGAGGCTTGATGTGACATGCGTTTCTTTCATTGGTGGAGCCACAATTCTCTTTACTGTGAAACCTTCCTTTCTGATTAAAGACACTGTGTCTGGAAAGACTTTTTGCTTTTTCCAGGCTGACTAGATTTTTCTTCTTATAGGACATCCTTCCTTGTCAAGACTTGGGTTCTTTTTAACACTTTAGTTTTTGTTTATGCTAGATTTGCCCTCCAGTAAAGATGCCGTCAGTTTAACCCCATGACTGCTGAACTTTACTGAAAGCGGGATTCGCATTGGTATGGATTTGAAGGAAAGTAGACTTCAGAGCTGCCATTGCTTCACTAAGCTAAACGTAGACTATCATGTGTAGACGTTAAAGATGCTAGACTTCACCTGTCTGAAGCTGCACAGTTATGTACATACTTTAAAGATGCCATCGCTTCAAGTAGCTATGCCTGTTCTATCATGTGTAGACTTGAATGATGCCATTGCTTCACCTAGCCAGAACTGTACCATCATGTGCAGATATTAATGATGCCAGTGTCTAAACCTGTGCTGTCATGTAGAATTTAAAGATGCCATTGTTTCACCAAGCTAAATCTGTTCTGTCCTGTGGACTTCAAAGATGCCATTGCTTCACCTAGTGTAATCTCCACTGTCATGTGTAGACTTTAAAGATGCGGTTGCATTGCATAGCTATACTTGTAGTACATGTGTAGGTTTTAAAGATGCCATTGCTTCATCAACCTAAAAGTGGTGGTGCGACTTCTTTCCATTTCTGACAGAAATCTGCCTTTTTGGAATTGCCTAAAACAAATTCCATCCTATCAAGCATACACACATATACACAACACACACACACTCTCACACACACACACACGCACACACACACACACACACACACACACACACACACACACACACACACACATTTGCACACACACACACACACACACACACACACACACACACACACACACACACACACACACACACACACACAAAACTCGTACACACATACAGAACAGAAAGAAAGAGACAGAGAAAGACGGCAGAAAACAGGCCAGAAAACTTTAGTTTTTCCTCACCAGAAACAGAACTGTTCATTTTCTGTACCCTTGAGAAACCGATGACCAAAGCACCATTTGTCATAAAGCATAAGCCAGCAGTTTGAGTTTCTCAGTCAGATGGCAGACAGACAGACAGACAGACGCCGCCCCTGAACCCACCCATGGGCTTTTTGATCCTTGGACCCTGACTTCAGTTTTTTTTGTTTTCAGCAGTTGCACACATGCTTCAGCGTTCTGTTCAAGGTGAATCAATACAGGGCAGATAGTGATGTCAGATAACTCAGTTTGCCTGGCCTGACCCATCACAGGGTGCTGCAGCCTTCACTGGCCGGCTTGCTTGCCAGTGGCAGTTAAGGGACTTTGGTGGTGGTGGTTGTTGCCAACATGTTTCTCTTTGTCTGTATTTAATTGATCTCCAACCAAATTTGAAGGATTCCTGGAGATTTTTGACAAGTTTCATTGCAATTTTTTTGTTTTATTGATTGACCATCTCATTGTGATCTTTCCTACTTAGCTTTTGTTGTTGATGATATATAAATACTCCCAGATAGGCAGTATAGTTCAGAAACAATTTGCCTGCAAAGATGAGAGATTTCTGTTCCTATCCTTGCTTCATCGATTATTTAGTTGCTTTGGTTTTAATCTCAGGTTCTTCAGAATTTTCCCATTGCACTTTGCTTTTTTTTTTTTTTTTTTCCTGGGGGGGGGGGGGGGGGGATATTTGTGTGAGTGTGGAATCCAAATGGAGAGTGGAGGGACTTGTTCCCGGTTTTGCAGGTGCAGTAGAACAGTTTTTATGCTTTTGCTTGTTTTGTTTTTTGTGTTTTTTTTTTGGGGGGGGGGGGGGGGGTGTGAGTTTGTGAAGGCGTGGAATGGATAGTGAAGGGCTTTTTTGCTCCTGGTTTTGCAGGTGCGGTGGAACAGTTGTTATGCTATGGCCAACATGATGCGCAATCCTCTGCTGTTTGCCAGAGAGACACCTTGGCTGGTCAGTAACACACCTTGCTCTCAGGGATAGGAGTCATCCAAAACTTGAAGTGAATTCAGTGTAAGACACACAGAAAATGCAGTAAACAAAATGTGGTAGCGTTTTGTTTGTAGGGGTATTTTGATGTTACCAAATGTCATGCGGAGAAGCATCCACTAACACTTGGGTTTATGTTCTTGTAAAGACATCGATTTTTAAATTGATGTTGTCTGGAAGTAACAGTTGAGAATTTGTCAGTTTTCTTTGCATAAAGTCCAAAACTATAGAGGAGAGGGTGGGAGGGTGATAGCACCTTAGAAAAAAAAGCACAAATTCAGGTTAGCTGAAAAAATTTTAAGAAAGAAATACTCAATCACACCATGTGATGCTGAAGATTGAGGCAGATTGATACTAGAGATGTAGAAGTTACGTGTCAAGCTATTGTCCAACACACACATGTGTACACATGCATGCACACACATACACATACACCAAACACATGGGCACACTGATGCATGCATACACATGCACAATCACACGCACGCACGCACCCACCACACACACACACACACACACACACACACACACACACACACACACACACACACACACACACACATATATACACACACACACATGCACACGTATATATGTAGACTTCCATGCATGAAGTGTCACATGTATACATGTACACACAAACATATAAACCACACACACACACATGCACACACACACACACACACACACACACACACACACACACAACACACACACTCACACTCACACCACACACACAACACACACACACACACACACACACACACACACACACACACACTTGCTCTTTCTCACTCAGATACATATGGGTGCCTGCATACACACACATGCATGCGTGTGTCATCACACATATTCACAAACAAGCCATGTCTATGCGCACGCACACACACACACACATACACACACACACACACACACACACACACACACACACAGGGTATGTATGCACGCGTGCACACACACACACACACACACACACACACACACACACACACACACACACATACACACACACACACACACACACACACACACACACACATACACACACACACACACACACACACACACACACACACACACACACAGGGCATGTATGCACGCGTGCACACACACACACACACACACACACACACACACACTTGACCAACCCTGCTCATAAAAAGACACATGACAACCACACAAAACTTAACTGATGCAACTCGTGTTTGAAATGCCAGCACTCTGTGTTGACGGCACTTGCCCAAGTGGTCAAAGACTGCAAGAATTTCAAGGTGCGCATCAACGCCGCCCTGGCCCTGTCCGTGCCAGTGCATCGGCAGCACTATGGAGGGGTAGCCCTGTACGTGATGGTCTGGCAGAGTCTGGTCGAGTCTCTAAGAACTGCAGAAAACATCACAGACTTTGCTGAGTTCCGCTATAAAGACAACTTGATGGAGCAGGTGAGAGAGGAAGGGATGCTGAGTGGTATTGTGTGTGTGACTGGGTGAACTGGTGGTGTGCATGTGTGTGTGGTTTGTCGTGAAGAGGTGGGAATGTGTATGTAACAGCGTATACCGATTTGAAATGTGAATATGTCGGGAGGACTGGGGCTCTTTCAATACAGATAGCTTCCCTTATCTCTTCGAGTTTTTGTGCTAGCAACTTCCACTTTTTTTAACCTCTCGTTGACTGTCCCAGTTTTGATTTGATTTAATCTTTCTCTAATGTCGTTTACTGTTTTCATGCCTTTATCTGACCATTCTCCTGTCTTTGTTCTGGAAGTTCTCATACAATTTTTCATTCGACAGCAGTTTATGACATGCGAGCTTTTTTGTTTTTTTTTTCAGTTGTAATGTGGCCTTTAGGTAGTGAGCATTCTACATTCTGTCCAGTGAGGACCCCAGCTGTCCTTCCTGCAGCATCTGTCTGTCCATATGGCTTTTTACATTATTTTTTGTGGTATTTAGATTTTTTTTCCATAATTTTTGTTTGCTCCTTTCAATGAATCTGGGAGTGAAAGATCAAATGGAATGCCTAGCGCTCTAAGCACAGCCAAATTTCATTTGCTGTCAAATGTATATTGTCTAGCTAACGTGTCATAGACTGTAGTTGTTCCTTGTTTTCTTTTTCAGGAGATAATTTTTTTTTTTTCCGAAGGTCTGATTTCTTCGATGTGTGACAGTTTTTACCTGTGTGACACTTGGATGTGTTTAGTAATGTTCAGTACATCAATTGTCCTGGGTGTGTTTAGCCTCACTGCCTCGTATTGATGGTCTTGGGCGTGTTTGGTTATGTGGAGCATACCAGTTGTCTTGGGTGTGTTTAGTTATGTGCATCATATCGGTGCTGTTCGGTGTGTTTAGCTGTGTGCATCATATAAGTTGTCTTGGGTGTGTTTAGCTGAGTGCATCATATCAGTTGTCTTGGGTGTGTTTAGTCATGTGCCTCATATCAGTTGTCTTGGGTGTGTTTAGTTATGTGCATTATATCAGTTGTCTTGGGTGTGTTCAGTTGTATGCATATATCAGTTGTCTTGGGTGTGTTTAGTTATGTGCATCATATCAGTTGTCTTGGGTGTGTTTAGTTATGTGCATCATATCAGTTGTCTTGGGTGTGTTTAGTTATGTGCATCGTATCGGTTGTCTTGGGTGTGCTTAGTTATGTGCATCATATTGGTTGTCTTGGGTGTGTTTAGTTGTGTGCATCATATCAATTGTCTTGGGTGTGTTTAGTTGTGTGCATCATATCGGTTGTCTTGGGTGTGTTTAGTTATGTGCATTATATCAGTTGTCTTGGGTGTGTTTAGTTGTATGCATAATACCAGTTGTCTTGGGGGTGTTTAGTTGTATGCATCATATCAGTTGTCTTGGGTGTGTTAAGTTACATGCATCATATCAGTTGTCTTGGATTTGTTTAGTTACGTGCATCATATTGGTGCTCTTGGGTGTGTTTAGTTATGTGCATCATATCAGTTGTCTTGGATGTGTTTAGTTATGTGCATCATATTGGTGCTCTTGGGTGTGTTAGTTATGTGCATCATATCTGTTGTCTTGGGTGTGTTTAGTTATGTGCATCATATTGTGCTCTTGGGTGTGTTTAGTTATGTGCATCATATGAGTTGTCTTGGATGTGTTTAGTTATGAGCATCATACAGTTGTCTTGGGTGTGTTTAGTTATGTGCATATATGCAGTTGTCTTAGGTGTGTGTTTAGTTGATGCATCATATCAGTTGTCTTGGTGTGTTTAGTTGTGAGCATCATACCAGTTTGTCTTGGGTTGTTTAGTTACGTGCATCATATATTGCTCTTGGGTGTTTTATTATGTGCTCATATCATTGTCTTGGATGTGTTTAGTATGTGCTCATAATTTGCTCTTGGTGTTTAGTTATGTGCTCATATCAGTTGTCCTTGGTGTGTTTAGTTATGTGCCTCATATTGTCCTCTTGGGTGTTTAGTATGTCTATATGATTGTCTGGATGTGTTTAGTATGGGGCATCATACTGTTGTCTTGGGTTGTTTAGTTTGTGCTATCAGTTGTCCTAGTGTGTTTAGTTGGTGCATCATATCGGTTGTCCTGGATGTGTTTAGTGTGCATCATACCAGTTTCTGGTGTGTTTAGTACGTGCATCATATCATTGTCTGGGTGTCATTTAATCTTTGCACATATTGATTGTCGGCATGTGTTTAGTATGCCTGATACCAGCTGTCCAAGATGGTTTAGTACATGCTCATTGTCTGTTGTCCTCATTGTTTAAACATGCCTCATATCAATTGTCCCGGTGTTTAGTCGTACTGCTTGTCCTCAGTGTTGTTTTACCAGTCCTCAATCGTTGTCCCGGGTGTCTTAGTTGTTACTGTTGTCCTCAGTGTGTTAACAACAGTGCCCTCATATCAATTGTCCCGGGTGTGTCTAAGTCGTTACTGTTGTCCTCAGGTGTTTCAACACAGTGCTTCATTCATTGTCTGGGAGTCTAAAATCATTAGGCATCATTTCTGTTGCCTTCATGTTTAACCTCTGTATATACAACCGGGCTGTCAGATGGTTCGGCCTCTGTACGTAAAAATCACTTGTCATGATGTCCGTAGCCATTGTTTCATATCATGATTATGAGTTGTCCACAGTTTTCAGCCACTTGCTCGCCATATCAGGTTTGTACATGCGTTTTCCCACTGTCCATCATCAGCTGCTCTAGGTGTGGTCAGCCCTTGTACACATGGTACCTGTGTCATCAGGTGTGCCTGGCTGCCCTTCACATGCTGTCGCTGGGTGAGGCAGAGGATGTCTGCGCTCTCTTGCCTGCTTTGCAGGCCGAAGGTCCCGTGTTCCAGGACCACATGCACCACTTCCTGTCCAACAAAAATGCTGCAAAAAGTAAGGAGAGAGAGAGAGAGGAGAGATGGGGATAGGAGGGTGGGGAGGTACATGAGTGGTTTGTGACATGGGACAGAGAGAGAATGGAGACTTAGCATAAACAAGAGTTCTGTAGTATGGGGTTTCTGTGTTTTAAGTATTGTGTACACTGGTTTATGGCCGCAGAGTGTTGACAGCCAAGAGAGGAGCAGCCAGAATGAGGAGGAGTTTGTTTGGATGGAAAGGAGGAGCAAAGTGAGCTTGAGAGAGGAGGGTAAAGAGATAGGAAACAAATGTGCAGGCTGAAAAGCAAGTCAGAAGAATGATGTGCATCTGTTTTTGACTGACAAAAAAATGACACAAAAAAAAGAAAGAGAGGGTAAGAGTGGAGGAGTGGCATGGGAGGGGGAATAGTAAGAAGAGAGAATAATACAGAGAGAAGAAATGGACAAGACTACTGGAGGTTGGGATCGCTTACATGATTGTCATACACACACACACACACACACACACACACACACACACACACACACACACGCACACATAGACACACAGACACACACACGCACGCGCACACACACACACACACACACACCATATTCACACTCAGCAGAAATGTTGAGAAAGGGCGAGGCAGATGGAGTGAGCATGTATCTTAGTGTGGGTGTAGAGAAGATGGAAAGAGGGTGAGAGAAAAGGAGAAAAGAGAGACCAACAAGCTCCTGAGCAGAATGCCATGTCGTTTTTTTGCAAACAGAAATGCTGCTAAAAGTAAAAATGATAGATGACAGAGAGAGAGAGAGACAGTGTGTTTTAGGGTGTTAGAAAAAGAAGAAAGCAAGATGGAGAGATGGGGGAAAGGAAACGGAGAAGAGTATGTTGGTCAGAAAAAGGTGCTTCATCTTCAGGAAGCTGAACCAACCAGTAGTCACCATGGTCTGTTGAAAGAAGCACACACTATCCCTGAATTTTCGCCTTACATGAACACTAACCTTGCTGCACTAAGATTAGCAGCTAGACACAAAATTTGTGTTGAGGAAAGGGAAAGGAGAGCGGAGGGTTAGTCTGTGCATTTTTTTCTCCACAGAATTTTTTTTTTTTTCATAGCTCTTTTGTTTTTGTGTGATAGCTGATTATATTTGTGTTTCAGCATCAGCACTGAAGTCAGTCAGACAGAGACTCTTGGTTCTCGCGAGCGAGTCAGAGGTCACGGCAGACCTGGCTACAGGGCTACAGCTGCTGAGAGAGGTCTGCCTACTGGAAACTGGTAAATTATCTGCATGGTCTTCTTCTCTCCCTTGTTTTGCTCATCGCAAAGTGAGGCGACTGCAGGCGGAAATCTAAACAAATCTTAAAAAGTCAAAGTAATACATCCACAAAACATGAACAAACAAATCACAAGACAAAACATGGCGTGTTTCAGCCTCTTAGAAGAACAGGCAATCACTTATCTCGTCTTAATTTTTGTAGTCCTGAGCATTGTTTATCTTGCCTGACGAAGACCTAAGAGGTTAAAATACATCATGTTTTGTCTTGTGATTCATTTGTTCATGTTTGGCGGATGTATTGCTTGAACTTTTTAAGATATTTTTTTGCTCATCGCAGTTTAATGTCTTCCATAATGGAAGAGGAATTTTTGTGTGTGTGTGTCGTTGGTCTCCTTAAAAAATGCAAAATGTACATTTATATCCTCCTGAGAAAACCATTGTGTTTGTGAAGAGAGATGCATAAAGCAGAATATGTAGACCACAGAGGGAAGCCCTTGTTATCATCCAGTGAATTGCAGGGGCCACATCAAGGGGCTGCTATGAAAAGAAATATACACTGTATCATACCAGTCAACAAAAGCTGAAAGAATTGAAAAGGATAATATCCAGTATGAAACAGAAACATTATACGTATTACATATTGTACTTAAATTGGATTTTGGATTCAACTTTCTCTCTGTCTCCAAATCCATGATTTTTTTCTTCTGTGTTTATTAACTAAAGTGATTTCATAGTATATGTCAGAAGATGGAAACTTTGTTTAGACAACAAGGGTTCTGTCAAACCATGCTTGGTTTAGATTGTATGTTCACCATTACTGTTTTTGTGTGGTTTGCACCCTCCATGCCCTCAGAGCTGTAAAACTTATGATCTTATCTCTCCGTATTCTGTTATCGCTCTCTCTCTCCTCTCTCTCTCTCTCTCTCTCTCTCTCTCTCTCTTCAGTGTCTCTGTCTTTCTCTTCCCCTATACCTTCCTCCTTCACTCACTCTCTCTCTCCAAACTGATTGTCAGTTTGCATCATTGTTTTACAGTAAGCGGAAGAACTTGAAAAGTCAGCACTAAACCAAACAGCATTCAGACCTCTCTCTCTCTCTCTCTCTCTCTCTCTCTCTCTCTTCCTTTCCATCTTCACTGCCTCCTTTTTTCTGTCTGTCTCACTTCGTACTGATTTTCGGTTTGCCTGTTTTTACAGAAGCAGAAGAACTTGAAGTGTCACCACCAAGGCACACAGCATTCAGACAGATCTACGACTGAGCTGGGACAGCGTGCTCAGGACTTAGACATGAACCTCGTTCCAAGTGTGGCTTATACAGTTTTTCTACTCTCTCTCTCTCTCTCTTGTCAATCCCATTGAATCCTGAAATCCTCCTTTCAAACACACACACACACACACAGGTACACAAAAGTGGAAGATCAATTTGAAGACCAAACCAGAGACAGTCGCACGTTCTCATCATGACAGTTGTTTTGTACGCAGGTGATAGACACTGTTAGCAAATTACTGCTGCCAAAGTATGCAAGTTGGGGGGGGGGGGGGGGGGGGGATAAAGCTGCCCATGTTTTGATATTTGCGTTAAGGATGTCTAAATGTGTTCAAACTGTGAGTGCTGCAATCTAGGATTCACCTTTTTACAGTTGTTTCATCCACCTTTTTATTAATCCACAGTGATGTGTACGTTAATTGAAAACATGCATTTAACAGTTTGTTTAGTGTTTGTTGAGTACATGAATCATAGTTTATCAATTTCCATATGAAATGGATGTGGTTTGTGCTTGCCTGTTGTGTGTCACTGTCTGTGAAACGAGGGCCAGTGGTTTCTTACAAAATTTAATCATACAATGTAGAGTGTGTGTACCTTGTGTGTGTGTGTGTGTTGTGTGTGTGTGTGTGTGTGTGTTGTGTGCTGTGTGTGTGTGTTTTCACATTTCTTCCATCTTTCTCTTGTTCTTTTCCTGACTTCCTCCTCTTCCTCCCATCTTTTTCTTGTTCTTCTTCTTACTCCCTCCTTCTCCTGCTCTATTTGCTTGGTTTTTTTTTTTCACCTTTTGTTTTTTTGTTTTTTTTTCGTTCTATCCCCATCCTCCTTTTCCTCTTCTTCTGCACCCATGCCTACCTGTGCAGAGGCAGCCGTAAAGAAGAAACAGTTTTTTGCTTTTTGCATACAGGCCATTCTTATCTTTTCAAAGGTGTTGAAGCTCCGTGGTGCATTCCGTGTCATGTACCACTCACAGTAAAACATATTCTTTTAGAGTGTTAGGACTTGCATGATGTGAGACGTAAACATTTTACAGCAGATTCCATGAAAATCTTGTTCAGAGATATCCCACCAGATGTGATCTTTGAATTTCTGAAAGAGATTAATGTTTTTCATCTGATCTTAGATTTTACAGAAGGAGGATTTGTAACAAAATTTCTGGTGTTTTTAGAAGGTGTATTTTAAAGGGTTATGTGAATGATTGTTTTTTTTTTTTTTTTTTTTTTTTTTTATTATTTCTTAAATGACTTGTGAGTTGACTTAAGCGCAGTGACAGCCCTGATATGGATGGCCCTTTGCATATGGTTGGGCTATAAGCAACGTTACCTTACCTTACCCCTCTTACCCCTAACTCTGTCTTTTTCCATTTATTTGTGTATGTGTTGTGTGTGTGTGTGTGTGTGTGTGTGTGTGTTTCAGACTAAGTCCAAGTGTGTAGTAGTGTTGTCATTTTATCTGTTCCAATCATTATTACAACACACCAGGAGTTTGCAGTACACAGCACAGCATCACGCAAGGCTGCTCCAAACATGCAGTACACACCACACCACGTCATAGCATGCCACTCATAATTCATCACAATACAGAGGGGAGCACATAACAGCTTAGCAAACAGTACACTACGTGACGCCACACCAAAGTTATGACATACCACAACGTGTCACTGTATGGAGAACAGCACAAAACAGCTTAGTGTACAATACTTCTCACACAGCACATAACCATTTTATGGCCCGTCATACCCATGCACGAATTATAACGTGAAAAAAAAGATCGTGTAGAAAACCATGTGACCTTCTTTGTGAATTTCATAATTTCACTCAAGAGTTGAGGTCTGGCAGCTCTGAGCTCATCACATTCCATGACACACTGATGCTTTGTGTACTGTACGCATTGCAGCACCTGATGGGAACCTGCCCTCAACACTATGATACGGCAGAAAAGAACCCAACACAACCTCCCACTACACAGACGGCACAACACAGCGGGAATACAACATGATACAGTGCTGCACGCATTACACCAAGAAACAGAACCACCCCACATCACAGCGGGATGCAACACAACACACTTTAGTGAACACCACACCATGTCACACCACACAGCTACAACACGTCAGAATGTGCAGCTCTCAGGACTTCAGCTCAATGCACAGTAAACCATGGTAATATTGTAGCAAAACACAACACAATGCTGTGCATTTGAGCATGCTGCACACTAGCCCACATCACACCAAACCAAAACATGGAAGATGCTGAACCCTGCATAATACAACACAATACAACGGTTTAGTACATAAATACACCACTCAGCCCTGAGGAGAAAGGGGAGGTACATTAGGCTCATTATTCTTCAGAATTTATAAGTATTTCAAAAGGTTATAATGCTCATTGTTCTTAAGAATTTATAAGAATGTTAAAAGTTTATGTGTATCTTCATTGTTCTTTAGCATTGATAAGAATTTTAAAAGTTTGTGTATGGTTGCCAAAACATTTTTTCCGGTGGAAGTAGTTTTGTCTGAAGGAAGACTTGATCACTGGTCCTGAAGTCCTTCAGGGTTATAGCAGCAATGCAGTGATGAACACTGCAGCTGCTGGCTCCACTGCCGAAGACCCAGGGATCAACCAATTCAGTCTGAAGAATCAGGGTTCTCACTTCTCCGCAACTTCGCTAGTTTTTCAGCAAAAAAAACCCCTCTGAAACTGGAAATCAGGGGAAACTTTCTTCAGTGGGAAAAAAAATCAGGAGAAACAGAAGTTAAGAAAAGTGAAATTCTCTTCTGGTGTGTATATGTTGGGTATGCTTCAGGCTACACAGAAGTCACATGATCTCGTTTTCTTTGTGAGAGGAGCTGGGGCTGGTTTGTCTAGTCGGTGCAAGGCCTTGAAGGCAAGCTAATGTTGATCTCGGACATCATGCCGTGAAAAGATGTTACAGAAGTGGAAGAGATCGACAAAAAGCTGTACAAACAAATGGTCCTGATTGTGGCTGGACCAAAAATTGTGGAGATACACCACTCAGTTCTCGGTTTTGCATCCCACTGACAGATTTTGGAAACAAGGTTCAAGTCTGTTTCCGGAAGAGGGAGGGCATGTGCACCAGACCCCTCTAGAACATCAGGGATTTGTGCTTATCCTCAGTGGGAGCCCTGAAAGAATTGACAGTGTAGGAAATAGAATAGGCAGCTGAGGCTTGGCCAGAACTGGACGATCAAAGTATTTCAGTGCTTTGTGTTCTGACAGAATTCTCAACTTCAGTAAGAAACTTTTTTTTTTCCAGTGACACAAAAATGTATACAAACAAATAAGACACATGGACTTAACCAACTAAAAGACTATAAAAAGTAGGAAAAAAACATTCACACAGGCTGTACAATTTGCACTTCAGGATGGCAGATCAATTGTATTGATGTTTGTGTGGAATACGGGTACCAGATACATGAATGAAGAATTTGATTAGGTATGAATCTCGTATGTTTATCTGCGCGGAACTCTGTGGACAATTTCATATTAGCGTACAGCTGTAAAAAGAAAAAAAAACAATCATTGGCAAACGAACAACTAGCAAAGAAACAAACATGGACCAATTACTATTTTAGAAAGAAGTCATGAGGACGTGGGGAAGGCAACAAGTGTATTTGATTGCCTCAAAATTCCGGCGCCTGCCTTAGTCAAGGAATTCAAGGGAAAAATTTCACAGTGATGTATACACATATTGTATATAATGATTTAGTCTCTACTGATTATTCAGTGAGAGAAGCACATTGGTAAGAAACTGTTAGTATCTGTAGGAACAAACACCACTCACCCACTGTCTGCCTCAAATAAACATGCACATACTAAATTACATGTTGTATTTTTTAGATGTCCTTGGGGAAAACGCAGCCAATAGGAGGTGCAAATAATACTTTATGAAAGTCATGTATGCATCACAAAATTTATTATGCAAATCTAACAGAAATAGTCATATTTCTGAATGTGCATTACAGTTTGCGAGTGGTACCCCAGTCCAATGGCTTATAAGCTACAGTTTATGAATTGCTTCATTGCTTATGTCCCAGTAAATTGACTAGACATGTATGAGAGGAAGTGTATGTCAAATTTTACGTTTTGATTTTATTGACAGTCAGCATTCTTTTACTAGTCTGTGATAAAGAACTTGGCCCATGCATTTGCAAATGTGCTGTCCGAAGAAGTGCGTTTGAAGGCAATGATTGCTTGTTTGTCTGCAAAATAAATTGTACATGATAGCCATTTGTTTGATGTTTTTAGTGGATGAATCTTACTTTCAATATATTGATAAGAATTGCTTTTCAGTGAAATTAATATACAAAATTGCACGTACATGTGAATTCACAGACACTTGTGCCCAGCGCATGTGCACACACATACACTCACACACATACACATGCACTCTCTGTCTTTCTCTCTCTCTCTCACACGCACACTCGAAGGAAGTAAGAACTTCAAGGAAATATGTGATTCCTTTAATTTCCACACATGCTTTTGAAGGTCAGGCACATCCATTTTCCTTTCTAAAATCAATTTACAAAAATAGTCACAGATGTTAAGGTCATGTAAATATTATAAGCATTACAGTTCTTTTATTTCAAACATAATTATAAGCATTACAGTTCTTTTATTTCAAACATGCAAAGAAAGCCATAGAAGACACTTGATTTTGTGTGACTTTTTTTTGTGTGCATAATTCTGTATGAAGAAGGGATATTTACACTGCCAAGAACATACTTCACATACATGCATGTGTATATCCACACACACAACAGATAGCAAGAGAAGGAAAAGATAGAAAGTGGAATCTGGAGTTTTTACTTTCCAAACAAACTTGTGAGAATAGTGTGCATGTGAGATGAGTATCACATATTCTTTTTGAATGACTCACAGACAAAATTCACAAGCAAGTAAAATTATACTTTAAGGATTCTAGTTCATGTCAGACTTAACAAATAGGTATGAATGTTGAAAGTAGATTTCTATTCTGAAAAATTCATGAAAAACACAGTAAATACACCTAGTTATTTACATCTTGCAAACAATTAAGTATGGGCAAATGCACAAATAAACATACATCTTTATACAGGAGAAATGTTGAAGAATGCTTCGTTTACATGACTGTTTTCTTCTTCAGTTCACAAAACATCACCAAACAAAGTGTCTTCAATTTTAAAAAATGCAATGATCACAGCAAAACCTGATTGAGCTTTCTCTTAAACAACGATTTCATTACAGTCGGTGTAAACAAAACCACATACAATTAATTTCTTTTCTGTACTTTAGTGTTAAAGTTTAAAAAAAAACAAAAAAAAACTGTGCCTTTTGTTTTGAAAAAGGTTTAATTTAATCATGCAGGCACTAGGCAGCTGCTTGTGCTGATGTCATCGCCACTTTTCAGTAAATGTAACAACAAAAATGCTGAAGCAAAGCCTGGCATTGATGTTTCATATCTGCTCCAACTAAAGCAATGCTTACTTGGGAGATCTTTACAAATGTCGGAGGAAGAGTCACTGCACTGTTTTGTTTAATTTTTTCCAAGGGAACAAGTGAGGTGCTTCTAAAGGCCTGAAGATATGGGTCTTTCTCAAAATGTGGTCCACAGAAGCACCACAAAAGGCGATCCAAACTAGAAAACTGAAAGGCGTGGAAGGTAAATGGAGGAACTCGCAACAATTACATTTGGTTTGGGTGAAAGTTCCGAACTTTATCATCAATATGAATAGAGCTTCAGACCCATATGAAGATGACATTTCCGATGAAACGGCATAACAAAGGTGTTTTGGGACTGCAAAAGGAAAAAAAGCAAACAGAAAATTGAAATAAAGTTCTCAAAACATGGTATTCACATGTCATCATTATTTTAGTCTGTTTTAACACTTTCAGCCGTTTGCTGTCAGAAGACACTTTACTTCTTTCCTTTCTTCTTCTTGCGCTGCTTGAGCGCCTTGCGGACTTTGTAGGATCGCCAGAACGCCTGGATGGTTGTTGCAGCCTTCACCATCATGGCAAGTTCTCGCTCAGCCTTCTCTCGCTTCTCGCGAGCCAGGCGACGCTCTTCCATAATGCTGACGTACTCCTTCTCCAGAGTGTTGAAACGCTCTTCCAGCTCATGAAGCTGTTTCTTCTCCTCGGTGTATATCGTGTCAATCTCCTCAAACTCATCCTGCAGGCAGAGGGACAAGATTCAGTGAGGTGTGTGAGTGAGTGAGTGTGTGTGTATGTGTATGTGTTTGTGTGTGCGTATAGGCACTGTAGGGGGAGTTTACAAGAGTTCCAGATGTAGTGCCCTCGGCCTCCATCTTTCCCTCAACATTCTCTCCCATCTCCGTCATCCGTGGATGCCAAAAATCCATTTTCTATGTACTTCCTCTTTTTTTCTTACAAATTTACACTGTAATGAAGAAGAACATTTTCCCTTTTTCTTTTTTTTTTCCCACCTGCTGAAAAAAAATGTGCCACCTACTATAAAATAAGTTGTTTTTTTTTTTCTTTTTTCTTAAAATCTACTAGTCTGCACAGAATGCACTAACCAAACTAGTTGGGTATGTTTGGAAGTATGGCAAAAATAACATTTAGCCAGTCGGAGCCATCCTGTCCACCTTGAGGGGAAGGGGATAAGTGATCTCCCATGGTGTGCCAATGATCTCATTCTGACTTGTTAACTTCACCTTTCCAAGGAATGGTCTTATAATAGTGCTACACAGGGAGCAAGGGGGATTAAAAGCATCGTAAGGTCAGACAGAGGTTATAAAAAATGTATGTTAATAGATGGGGGGGGGGGGGGGGGAACATTTTCTTATTCTTGCTTGTTAATACTGCATGTGGATTATCAACAGAGGAGGATGGTGGGTCATGCCCGATAAACAGGATATACCCAGAGTCAAAAAGTCTTGGCCAGAGAATCAACAGAGTTCAAAGATTATTGTAAAAAAAAAACGCCAACAAATAAAAAAAATGGAGACCAACATCTTTACCAGACCAGAGGATAGAAGAGAATCTGGGATGCTAAAGGTCTTGGAAAGAATCGAACTTGCCGCTCTCAAAGGTAGACCCCCCACCCCCCTCCCCCCCACCCCCCTCCCCCCCACCCCCCGTCCCCCCCCAAAAATCAGACGTATGTGATGGTAGCATGCTTTAAGGAGAGCTGAGTCACCTTCAGGATGTCCGTAACACCTTTACGAACTGGTGGGAGACTAAAAGGCAACCCACTGTGTTTCATCCCAAGCCTGATCTAAGGAGACATGGCCAAACGGTCCTAACTCCTTTGCTACAGAAGAACAGAGGCCTGGCCAGGGCAGTCATTATGTTCTTCAGGTAAGGCAGGAGAGGCACACAAGCCTTTCACAATGCCAACAAAAGTACCCTTGGGGAGAGGGAGAATAACTGTTAGATACAAGAAAATTCCATGGACAACATAGCAGAGCTGAAAGACTGGCAATAGTGAAATGTCTCGGGAGCTGACTACAGTAGGGGCCAGGCCAGACTTCCTTGTAACAAACTGAACTAAAACTAAAGCCCCAAAAGCATCCAGGGTTTCAAGAGCAGACAACCAAGTCTCACAAGTTTTTAAAAAAACAACTAAAAAGGACAAAAAGTTGAAGAATGTCCACAAATAGAAGTGGAAAAGACTTGTTGGAGAGAACTGTCATAAGACCAAACAATACTGAACAGCAGTGTATGAAATCTCTCTCTCCCACACAGAAGTCTCTTCTCTTCACCAAACTGGACTCTCGGTATCTCAAGCGAACTTGTCATAAAAGTTGTTACTGATAATCAACTCCGAAAATACAAATAAACAAAAATGTCACCATCTTCAGTATTTTAACACTATCTTGCTCATTTGAAACCTACCCTCTCACCATCTCGGGCAAAGTTTCATAAAATTGATCACTAATTAACTCTGGATATACAAATAAAAATAACTTCACCATCTTCACTTGTTTAATGCTATCCTCACTCATAGCAAACCTCTGAAACATACCCACTCTCACGCGCTGACCAATCTCAACCCACTATGAGCTGTGATGGAAGCCCTACTCCTGAATGAGTTGCTTCTAAACAACCTGAACTAAACAGTCTCTAGGTATACGTATATGCTTTGTGTGTACATCCCTGTATATATATCAATGTGGTGTGTGAGTGCTCTGTTCTTCCATACACGGCACACACAAGAAACACAGTTCTGTTTTGTACACATTCTGTGTTGGCATCAATGCCCCGTTTCTTCCTTTAATGATCCCATGTGTAATAAAACAGAACATGCAGGCAAAAAATCAGCACATACCTGTCTTTCACCAAGTTCCTGATCGTACCGCTGAATCCAGTTTTCCACTTCAGTTTCAATCTTGAACTTTTTCTGAAAAAACATACAACTTATTGCTGATTTATCTATGCTCCACAAAACACAGTGTATAAGCACCAATATGTTAAATACCACCCTCTCTCTGAGTCTTGAAAGTTGTCAGTACATCTTTCATGCCTGCTTTCATTCAGTGTAACAACTTGCTCGCTGCAATCAATAAAGCTGATATGGAATACATCACAGTGAAATTCGTCTCCAGGAAGAAGTATGATTATTCGCATGCACATGTGAAATGAAATGTGTGTGCGTGTGCGCGCGTGCGTGCATGTGTGTGTGCATGCATGCATGTGTATCTATGCATGTATGTGTGTGTTTTTACAGAATTTCAAAACAAAGTCATCTGTTTTAGAAAATTTAGACAGAAGCTCTAATCCCTACAGTGCAAGGAAATATTTTCTACTTACGATGTTGTCGTAAGCCAGAGCAAATTATGCCAAAACCAAAATCGCAAAAATTGAGAGTGCTTAGTTCAAAAAAAAATCTGCAGTGAAACTTCACACAACTTCACTGAGATGTTTGAGATCAACGAAACTGGTTAAGTAAATTGTCAAGCATACAGGTCATATGCTTCAAGCAGTCAGGATGTTAGAGAGGTAACTTTTGTTCTCAGATCTGTGGTTTTACTAGTAAGTCGTTCCATTCAGTAAAAAAGGTTGACTTTCTTTATTTCGATGGGTTAATTAAAATCAATTGTAAATCAATGGGCCTTCAAAACCTACACCTGAACATTTTCTGATTTTCTATGCCCTTGACATGGGACTCTTGGTTCCACCCATCCCTGGTATTGATGAATTTTCTGTCACTCGCTATGCCTCAGCAAGAGCATCAAAACTAAATGATTGTTACCAGCCGCCGTGGCGAAGTGGTTAGCGTCTACCCAGAGTTGAGTTTGCTGCGGACTCAGTTGGGAAGATTGGGACCACACAGTCGAGTTTCATCCACTTAATGGATGCGTTTCTGAGAGTGTTGCTCAAATTTCCTGACCAACATTGCAGGTGCCTGTATCTCTCGGGCCTGGTTGACTCCGGGATATATTATGAAAGGAAGCATAGAGTACAGCCCTGTCATGTAGTCTCAGACCGAAATGGAAATCCGTAGCATCATCTTAATCATCCTCATCGATCAGCATAAAAAATAAAATTAAAAAAAATAAAAATAAAAAAAACCCCACCTAAATGATTGTTGTACGTGTTATGCAGGCGCATTCACTGGAGGAAGAAAAACATACCACAGCAATTTCTCTTCAATTACATTAAAACTACTGGCAAAGGAGCGAGAAAAGAAAAGTAAAAGCAAGGAATAAAAATTAACAGAAGCACAGGTTAGTTTTAAAATAAGGAAAAGATTGTCTTAACTTTGAAAATATGTTGACACAGGTTAGTTTTGAAATAAGAAGAAGATTATCACAACTATGAAAACATGCTGACGTCATTTTTAAACATACCCTGCGTAGTTCCTGTTCATTCTCCCTATGTTCCAAGGTGGCATTCTGCAGCTGTGATTTCAGCTGCGCTGCCTCGCTCTGCAGCTTTTGCTTCTTGCCTTCCGAGTTCTTCTCATCTGCAGCCTCCTGCCGTTCAGCTTCCCCGCGAACTCGCCGGATGTGTTCGTCAGAAAACTTCTCAATCTGGTGAAGCTCAGCCTGGAGCTTTTTGATGACTTCATTCTTCTTGTGAATCTGACCAAAGCATGAACAACAGAAAGTGTCTTTGATATTCTTCTATCAGCTGTACTAGTGTATAGTTTTTTCAAAAAGCGATAAAAAGACTTGAGGGTTTTTGTTTTCGACAGAGTCCAGGTTCACGTAGTATGTTCAGTTTTCTCTCTGAGTGCATGCATGTGTGTGTGTGTGTGTGTGTTTGTGTGTGTGTGCATGCGTTTGTGTGTGTGTGTGTGTGTGTGTGTGGACATGCATGTGTGCACGTGAGAGAGAGAGAGACAGAGAGAGAGAGAGAGAGAGATGTCTGTTTTGAAATTAGCAAAAATGTAAAGCATCTGGCAAATACTGCAAAAACAAACAAACAAAAACCAATATTAGTTTGCAGACCTATCTACTGATCCTTGCCGATGCACTATGTTCAAACTGACTACATGATGCTTTTCCGGTAATTTAGCAGCAATTCTCTTTGATCATGTAATATTACAAGAGAGGAACATATGCAACATTAATGCAAAAAATTATATTCTGAGAGGCAGCCTTGGATTCAGTATCCACACATAAACTCTCTCTCTCTCTCTCTCTCTCTCTCTCTCTCTCTCTCTCTCTCTCTCTCTCTCACGCACATCCAGGTTTGCAGGCACGCTTGGGATCGACCAGCAGTTTGAAAGACATCGTGAAAGCCTAGCAGCAAGTTTCTTTACTTCATCCACACAACATTACAATGTGCTTGCACTCACACACACACACACACACACACACACACACACACACACACACACACACACACACACACACAGTGACACACACACACACACACACACACATTCACACACACACCACACACACACACACACACACACAATATTGCAATGTCATGAACATAACTAGAAAGGTACTTGGGAGAGTGCAGACCTCAGTTACACAAAATCATTTTCTCCACCTAGCGATGCAGGTACAGACTGACAGAGTTACTTCCCATGCTTTTTTAAATTTTTCACTTGGATATGGAAACTATGAAATATCATCGCTTATATTTCTAAAAAGTTTTAATATTCCATGAAAATCAATTGCTTCACACATAGTTCTCAATTTCTATATAGCAACATCACATTGTTCATATTCAGTGGAAACTTTGTCATGATTTTTTGCTAAATGATTCCCAGTTCAGTTTCACTGATCTGCACCAACATTTTATGATTTCATGCACAGACCATATTTCTCTCTCTACCAACTGTTGTTAAAACTGGGATATTACTTTTTTCAGTGTAATCATGCTGACACACATAAAAAAACAAACTGACGCATTGAAAATGTAACTTCCTTGGGGGAGGTCTCACACACACACACACACACACACACACACACACACACACACTCACACACACACACACACACACACACACTTATACATTTTTAGCTGATGGACTTGTCAATATGTAAAACAGAATTTACACACACACACACACACACACATTGTTGATGCAATCATTCTGATATTAAAAAAAAACAAAAAAACTCATACACACACATAACTCACACATACACAAGCAAACATTCTCAGCTGATGCACTCTTCCATATATAAAGAGAGTTCATACACAGACACAAACACAATACACACAACATATGAACATTTTCATCAGCAAACACATTCTTATATAAAAAAAAAAAGAGCTCTCTCTCTCACACACACACACACACACACACACACACACACACACACACACACACACACAGAGTCTCTATCTTCTTCTACTTGTTAGACATCCAACTTAAAAGATCCTTCTGCACTAAAGTGCTGGAGCTTATGTTAGTGTCCACTGGCACATGACGGCCTACTCTTCTGCAAGATGGAATAGGATGGAATAGGATTTAATCGGCATGCAAGATTTTTTCATGCATGCTTTCACACATGGGCTCTTGCTCAAAATTCTCCATTTTAAAGTCTTATTTAAAAGACTAGGAGGGGACTGTAATCCACACTGATCTTAACTGCAATGAGAATCTCTCTTCCAACCTGGTTGTCTAAAATGGGAATTGAATGCCTGATCTTGGGAGAGGAGTCTAACACCTTGCACATTAGACCAGCCAACACACACACACACACTCACACACACACACACACATACACACACACACACACAGAGTGGTTTTTACACCCACCTCTTCTTCCTTGTCATCATTCTTTTCCTTCAGATCAGCCTCCAGCTTTGCAATGATGACAGCGTTCTGACGTTCTCTTTTTGATATTTCAGTAAGGTACGCCATCCTCTCTCGTTCCTCTTCGGGCGTGGTCAACAACTTGTTCATCAGAATGTCTCGCAGGTCCTGAAGGTACTGCAGCAATGCCCGACATTCCGGACCTCTCTGACTCATTTCACCTGCAAAGATCGCACCAAACCAAATAAAAATGTTGACATCTTCAGTCAATTTCAAGTTATCCAGTCCAGCAGACCAAAGAAGCTACATCATGGATGAGCTGAAACATGTATTGTCAATCCTGTGGATGCACAAATGTTTTATCACACTGGCCTTTAAAGTTAGTAGTTTCAAACTCAGAACCCTATGGTTAATGTTTTTAGCTGGTCCAAGGATGTGGAATTTAGTAGAAACTCTTAACTTAGAGCCAAAATGTGACTGATTTCATTTCTTTTTTAATTTTACTCTGACTAAATTATGCTAATAACTTTCCAACACTTTGATTAGATTTCACTAATGATCACAAAGTAACTGATATAACTGAAGAAAGGCTAGAAGTCAAATTAAATTTCTTACTACTCTACTCTATGATGAATTTCAGATTTTGGATTATTTATTACATCTCACACAACAAACAGGCAATAAGGGAAAATTTCATACCATATGTAAATGAGTTATGTGGAATCTAGATCATCAGATGTGAAGACAAAACCACCAACATACTGGCACAGTTCACTGATCAAGCATATTTATACTGTAGTTATGAGTAGCATTGCAATAAAAGCCATGAAAAATACTGTAGTACATGTATGTGCTTGATGCTTACAGGAGTACAGACACACTATTCACTTAAGAAACAGGTACAAAGTCTGCAGGCATAATATACAGACACATTCCTTCATGAAGTTGATGCCTTAAGCATATACTTCAAAACAATACACAAATTCAAACCTCTCTCTCTCTCTCTGAAAGTGGAAATAATTTCTCACCTTTGATCATGGTCATGATGGCAGGGTTGATAGCAAACGCTCGAAGAATGTTTCTGGTGGAGTGACTCATCTGTTGAGCCACCAGTGACAGGTTCCTCATGGTTGCCTCCATCTGACTATCTGTGCTCTGCTCTCCAGCAGAGCGTTCGCTGAATGCAGACCCTTGCCTCATAATACCCTCCGGCATTTCTTCTCCCTCACCCACTTTCTCATCCATCTCATCCATCCCGTCTTTGTCTTCCTCCTCCTCTTCAACTGGAGCAGCTGGACTCCTCCTTGAGGCTGCAAGTCGGTCAAGCTGGTTGTCAAGCTCTTGACGAATCTCAGCATAGCTGGAGATGATGACATGATGATGCTTGAGAAGCTCCAGGAGCTCACTTCCTAGAGAGACGCGGAACCTGTCTAGGTTCTCCATGATATGTGGCAACAAGGTGACAATCTCCACCCTCAGGATGGTGTCTTCAAACACTGCCATCACTCTCTGGGCTTCCACCGTGCTCAGTTTTTTCCTTGTTGGTTCCAGAGCGCGGGAGGGGTCCAAGCGCAAGTTGTGGAACCTGAACGACGGCTGAATGTTCATGGGTGGATTCTTGCTTGGTGGCTGAGGGCGAACCTGTAGCTTCATGTTTAGCGTTGGTTCAGGTTGAATCGTGGTGGTTATTGCCTGCGCCATTTTGGACCTGGCGCTTGTATGTCCTTTACTTGAAATTTAGTATGTATTTTACGAAGGAAATTTCACTCCTCACCGATGATCGGTTTATCTTTTTACACAAGAAAATTACACGTCATGTATTTACATACGGATAGTCTTCAAACTCCTCCATTTAAACCGTACTGATGACAGTTTTTGTTTTCCAGCAGACACCTGCAGCCCTTTAACACCAAATGTCGCGTGGAGCTGTTACACTAGCAACAAGTAGATCATCATGATATGTAAAATATCGGAAGTACGTAGATCTATTTTCAATATATGAGAGATCAAAGTGTTAGAATTAATATTTGGTTTTAAAACATGTCTGTCACATCACCGTGTTCATTAAAGTAATTGCATTGTTGATAATGCGTATAAATATCAAAGTAAAAACATCACCAGGGACTATCACCGGAAGTGGGTGGAAAGTGAAGGTCGTGGTTTCAAGATGGCGTCTGCTTTGGATAGTCCCCTGTTAATTCGAAACCAGAGGACACGGACTCTCAGCATAAGTACTTACTGGTTTAAGATCTGTCTTTGTTGTCAGCATTTTTTATGTGTTTTACTGTTTCATTTTAAAAGAGATTGTATGACTGAGGGATACCCAATTAATCTGTCAAAAGTTTTGATTGATTCGAGATTGGGAACAGCTGATGAGGTTTTTAAAGTTCTAACTGAACAACTTTCTTCTTCTTCCGTTGATGACCATCGATTGAAAACCGATCGTTGTAGGCGGACGTTCTTTCTTTATTGATTGAGGAAGGAGACTGTTCCATTGCCCCCATATGGAAGATTTTGTACCGTTATGGTGAAGTTAGAGTAAGGGGCATAGATTCCGGAGATGACATGTTCCAGTTTTCGTAAAGTTCACGCTCTGATGCATTTATAAACAAACACGCTGCCAAACTGGAAAGGGGATTTTTTTTTTCTTTGGCAAACATTTCCGAGTGATTAGATTGTGTTTGTTACAATGTTTGTGTTTGTGCTTGCATGTGTGTGTGTTTGTGTGTGTGTTCAGGATCAGGATCAGGATTTGGGGTGTTGTTTTAAAACAACGTAGCCTATTCAGGCCTTTTACGCCCCTTCTATTTTTGGTGTCTGTTGGTCCGGTCGTTGACTAGCTCAGCCTTCTTTAACCATCAAAGTCATATTTTATTTTAATTACTGATTCATGTTTATCTATGAGGTTCTTGAATGTATTTATACTAGGTGCACGTTTGATGTTAGTTGTTAATTTATTTCAATAATTGGTTATTCTGTTAGTAAATGTAAATTTTCTCAAATTAGTTCTGGAATATTGTTTGCATATCATATCTTCACTGTTTCTTGTAGTATTGATCTGTGGAGTACAAAAAAGCATGCTTTATCAATATCATCAAAACCATTAAATATCTTATATGTCTGAATCAAGTCCCCTCTTACTCTTCTTGCTTTTAGTGTTGGAAGTTGTAAATATTTTAATCTTGTGGGTTTGATTTTCCAATATGAAGTACTTTACATTTTTCTGCGTTAAAATATAGCTGTTCCAAGTATCAGACCACAGTACTAATTTTTCAATATCCTTTTGTAATTCCTGATGCAATTTTGGAGAATTATAAAGTTTTGTGTCATCTGCAAAAATTTTACATGTACTCTTTAGTTCAACAGGTAGATCATCTATAAACACTGTGAATAATATTGGTCCCAAAGTACTGCCTTGTGGTATTCCACTAATGACATCAGCACTACGAGAGAAGGAACTACCTTTTGAGTTCTTTTAAATAGAAAGGCTCTAACCCAACCAAGTACATTGCCTACTACTCCATAAGACTCCAATTTCTTTAATAGCCATTCATGTGGTACTGAGTCGAATGCTTTTCTAAAATCTAAATACAGTACATCTATATTCTCTCCTTTATCAATCTCCTTTGTAAAGTCTTCCATCACTTCTAGGAGCTGAGTCACACAAGATCTGTTTTTCACGAAATCCATGTTGGCGCTCTGCATATAATTTAGTTTCTGTCATATGTTTAATAATAGCCTCCCTAATAAATAATTCTAAAATTTTACATATAATGCATGTTAAACTCACTGATCTATAATTCCCTGGGTCTGTTCTCATACTTTTTTTGAATACTGGTTTAACTGTAGCTAATCTTAAATAAATGTTAGCGAACCGCCCAGAGAACGTGGACAAACGAGTCACAAGACGAAACACAACTAGTTTCGACCTCTTAGGTCTTCATCAGGTGAGACATTAACGAATAAAACAATGAAAATTCACTTAGCTTTGATCGCTTCAGATCACTTGGTAGGGTTCAGCGCAAGGAAGAAGGCGTTGAATGAGAACGAGGCTGTTGGAAGGGAAATAGTGAGCGAGTCAAAGTCGTAATGAAGATAATAATATTACTGATAGGAATACTAATAATGGTCAAAATACTGAAGAAAAAAAAAAAAAAAAAAAAAAAAAAAAGGGACAAGATTACTACCAATCTGTGTCAATAAGTATGGGTATGGGAGAAAGGAGAGTGGGTTAGAGGATACTTAAACAGCAGGGTTGCCGTGGCAACAGTCCCAGAGGCGAAGGCGATGGTGATGTCAATGCCAGTGGTAGTATCAATACTAGCAATAGTATTACTGAATGATACTGCTAACAACGATAGTGAAGGTTAAGGTAATGAAAGCATGATACAGAAACATATTTAGAAAATACAATTTTTATAATAATCAAATAAATAAATAAATGAAACATTAAAAATAATAATAAATTAAAAAATCAGTAAATAATAATAATAATAATTAAAAAAAATAAAAAAAATAAAAAAAAAATAATAATGATAATAAATGCATAAATAAGATAGCTATAAGTTGTGTGAGGTGAATAGTGGGAGATAAGGTAGTATGTGTGTGTGTGGTGGGAAGATATTATGGGCTGAGATAGAAGTGGTGGGTTGGTACATGTTACTTTAAGGTGTAGATGCTATGAGGGTGGAGGGAAGAAGGGGATGGGTTTACGTACTAACTGGGGGAGGGGGAGGGGCAACATATTCACACCTATACACAATCTCTCTCTCTCTCTCTCCCCCCCCCCCCCCCCCTTTCACGACCAACGATAAAGGAGCCAGCATTCTATTAATTATGTGTGTGTGTATGTGTGAGTGTGAGTGTGTGTGTGTGTGTGTGTGTGTGTGTGTGTGTGTGTGTGTGTGTGTGTGTGTTCCATTAGTAATATCAGCCTTATTCATTGGTTACCCCCACCTCCACCCCCAGCAACCGCCATATCCACCAACACCCCTACACACATCATTACTAGGGCAGGGGGAGGGGGGAGTAAGTCGATTGATGTAGCAAATGGAGAGACTCAGAGAGTGTAGGAAAAGGGAAGATGATGATAGCTGCAACCTATGTCTGAGGTAAACAGAGGGAGGTAGGGTGGTATGGGTGTGTGTAGGTGGGGGATATTTCAGGCTGGAGCTGCAGAGATGGAATGGTACATACTACTTTTGGACGTTGATGCCATGAGGGTGGACGGTGCCCAGTTTGGCAATGAGATGAGATTCCTGCATAAGGCGTTCCAAGCTGTCACTCTTAGATTGCCAAAGTGCCAAGACTTTGACATGGTTGATGTTGTGTTGGGCATGGTTGAAGTGTAGAGCGACTGGTTTGGGCCGATGGTGGCGGATGTCGGCCAGGTGTTCAGAGATGCGCGTCTCAAGAGTGCGAGATGTCTCACCTACATAGATCTTACCGCACAGCTGACAGTGGATGGCATACACAATGTTGTGGCTCTGGCAGGAGAAAGTGCGTTTAATAGTGAAAGAGCCTGTGGGGCCATGTAGGATGGTG
>CM065739.1:12992517-13017517 GCA_033310375.1 Conus canariensis
CACCTCATTGCACAAGCCACCCCAAATATTAGTTAAGGGTGTAGACCTCCAATCCTCCTTCCTCCCCAGACTATAGTTACTTCGGGATTATCAAATCTCTTATTTCATGGAGTGGAAGGCCCTTTGTAAAAGTGATGAACATAATGGTTCATGAAGAAATTGATATTTTTAATTAGTTGCTCTTACTTGATGACAGTATTAGAAACATGATTGATTATTTGCAAATCCGAAGACAGAAAAAAAAATCAGTTTTGGAATCAGTTGTCAGTAATGGGCTTACGTCACCAGCCACAAAATTATTGTCATAGCTTTGCAGCTGGAAGTGAACCTTTTAATCAGTTGAATTATGAGCTGATGTGGTGATAACCCTGGGATTGGCCTTCACAGTTTGCTGCCTAACAAGACCACAGGCATTGAAAATGTTGTAGTGTATGTTGATAACATTGTTGCAGCAGATTGTTACTATATCATGAGTCACCTGTTTTGTGCTTGTAAACAAATGGGTTTGTTTGGACACACAAGCTTATCAGTTAGCATGGTGGTTTCTGTCTTTCTCTCTTTCTGTTTAAGTAATGAACATTGTAGTTTGTTTGCTTATGATCACAGCAGAATGTGAATGCATAATATGTAAATCTTTGCATGCACACACATACACACACACACACACGCAAACATGCACATGCACGTACACACACACACACACACACACGCGTGCCACACACCACACACACACACATACACACACACGCGCGCCATGCGCACGTGTGCGCTTATGTATGCGCGCGCGCACACCACACACACACACACACACACACAACACACACACACAAAGATACACACATACTCACTTATGTGTACGCACTCTCTCTATCTCTCTCTAGTTGTATGTGTACTCCACTTGCCTTAATGGCCTGTGTAGCTGAAGGCAATAAATCTTCAAAGCATCTCTCTCTCTCTCTCTCTCTCTCTCTCTCTCTCTCTCACACACACACACACACACACACACACACACACACACACACACACACACACACACACACACACACACAAGTAGATGCACAAAATATGCATTCTTACGCACATACAGAAACACTCATTAATACACTTGCTACTTTGCTAGTGTCTCTGCAGTACACTGTATGCATGCACATAGTCATCTGTGGCAAATGCACACAAGTGCACGCACATACAAAGACACATGCACATGTTACATATGCACACACACACACACACACACACACACACACACACACACACACACACACAACACACACACACACACACACACACACACACACACACACACACACACACACGTGCAGATGCACAAATGCATTCTTACTTGCACAAACACATTCATATGCTTGCTGATTTGCTAGTATTGTTGGAGCTCTCAGAATGCGTGCACATGGTCGTTTGTGGCAAATGGAACATGTACTGAGCCAGACTAACAATAACATACATTCACAAATACGCACACGGTTTAAAATTTTGCAGACTGCAAAACATTATTCTTAAAGAATTTGAATCCTGTCTTCACTAAATGTTTTGTTCAAAATTTTCTTTTTATTCCATCTGCTTCCACTATTCATGAGTGTATACTGCAAAGTGCTTATTTTTGTGTTTTTATTCTGTGATACATCTTTTTTTAACATGACTAAAGATAACTTTTTTAACATGAACTGTTGTTAAGATAGAGAAGGTTCTGAAATTTTGGACATATTTTTGTCTTTGCTTGTATTAAAAGTATTTGTGATCAGTGTCACAGTTTGAATGACTGAATGTTTGCAGGAAAAACTTAATCCTTAAAATGTGAAATGCTGAAAGCTGAATATTGTATCTTAGGTCCATTAGAAGTTCACATTTTAAGTTGTAGTTTAGTGGTAAGTAATAAACGAAGTAACTCATTTGTACTGTCAGTCGTTTATGTACTTGTGTTTAACCCTTCCACATAGATATCTATCTATTCTCCATTTTCTGTGGGAGCAGAAATTCATGATTGACAACTGACAGTTCTCTTCTATGATTTCTTTGGGATCTCTAAGTTTCTTCCTTTAGTTATTTCTTATAAGCAAGTATCTAAATGTTTTCACCATTGGGGGCCGGATAGCTCAGTGGTAGAGCACCGGACTCGTAATCTTGGTGATCTGCCGGGCCATTTCGGTACAGGGGGATTTTTCCCTCGGAGTTAACATTGGTTCTGACACCATTTCCCATACAGTCGTTCGAATTAGACTATAAACCGAGGTTCTGTGTGTGAACGCACACATAATAGCTTGCATACATGTAAAATCCCATCACCAACTTGCGGAAGAGAAGGCCAGCTTGGCTGTTGGTATGGTGACATGTTACACATAGCATGCACTCTGTGTGAAAAATGGAAAGAATGAAGGAAGTATGAAACTGAGTGAACGATATTGACTGGATGACACGGGGGGAAACAACTGAGTGAAGCGCCAGCTGGCAGCTCTTCAGTCGGCACTACCCAGGTAGGCAGCCCGTTGTATAAACAACTGTGAATTGTAAAGCGCTCAGAGCTCGGTCTCTAGCCGAGGATAGGCACTGTGTAAGTATTCATAATAATAATAATGTCTGGAAACTGTTCTGCAAGTTCATGTCAGGAGCCAAGTTAACCTGTACATTGCTGAAGATATGGGCACACTATATGCTGTGGAATAATGACTGACTTTTTGCTATGTTTTTTGTGACCATGATGACTCAGTAACTACCTAGGATGTTTGTATAAAACCACACAAAATCGTTGTTCAGGGTCTAAACTACATTTTGTATACATAAATATCAGCTTGGCCCCCCAGAAATTGTTTTGTGATGCATAACATTAATGAATCAGAAATTTTAAAAGGTGCAACATTTGGAAACAAAAAGCTGGCACAGTTTTAGAGTAAACACACATCACAAACTTTATTTTGAGGTAAAAAATTCGCAAAATGTCAGTTTCAGTCCAATTTTGTCACAAGAAAACACAATCCACTGGATGTAAGCAAGCTTTGTACAAAAGTGAAGGGATATGATATGCATTAAATGTTTAAAAAAATGCAGTTGTATCGATTAAACTCTTGAACAAAAAAGTCAGTCATTGTTACCCTGACTGTCATTCAGGTTAAGGTACACAGACTGCCAGTTTTACCCTGTGTCAGGCTCAGAGTAAGACAGCGAATGGGTGAACCATCCATATTATTCATTACAGATGACCCAGACAGTGACTTCGCCAATGAGGTGGGTGGCATTGCACAAGAAGTCCCAGACCCTCGGGACTGTTTCAGCCGGCAGATGTCAGAGGTTAACCGACGCCGACTGTGGCAGCTCAACTACCAGGAGGCGGCCATTTTTCTGCAGGAGGGCAGCAACAACGACAAGTTCAAGACCCATCCTAGATCACATGAAGCCTTGCCAGCGTACGAGGTACACATGTTGTGGTCGGTGCTGTCAGCCGTTACAAACTGAGTTTATATAATTAGCATGGTGAAAGTCTTTCAGTATTTACTGAATTTAGTATAGAAACACTAGGAAGAAAAAAAAACTGTTAAAAAAAAAAAATCGAGAGTCCAAACCCTTGAACCTGCCCATGTTCAATAATGTCATGTCCAGGAAAGAGGTTTGAATGCCCTCCCCCCGCCAACCCTATTCCCCCCCCCTCCCCCGTTCCTTTCCCCCTTCCATTCCCACTACTGTAATGGATGCTATGTAAAAGATAGTGTTTTTGCTTTAATCAAAGAAGAGGCCCTCTAAAAGGTCCTTACTACATTTTTTTTCTTTTTTTTTTGTATACTAAATCTGTTTAACCCACAGGGAACCTTACATAGACTCATGCCATTCTCTCTCTCTGTCTCTCTCTGTCTCTGTCTCTTTATCTTCCATACACACACACACACACACACACACACACACACACACTACACACACACACACACACACACCACACACACACACCACACCCAAAAACTTCTGTCTCACTGTCATGGTTTCCATGGCTGACAGGTGGCTCACAGTCACTGGTTTCACCTTCTGGACACACACACACACACACACACACACACACACACACACACACACACACACATTCAGTCTCACTGTCATGGTTTCCACGGCCGACAGGTGGCTCACAATCACTGTTTCACCTTCTGGACACACACACACACACACACACATTCTGTCTCACTGTCATGGTTTCCACGGCCGACAGGTGGCTCACAATCACTGGTTTCACCTTCTGGACACACACACACACACACACACACACACACACACACACACACACACAACCATTCTGTCTCACTGTCATGGTTTCCACGGCCGACAGGTGGCTCACAATCACTGGTTTCACCTTCTGGGCACACACCCCAACACACACACACATTCTGTCTCACTGTCATGGTTTCCACGGCCGACAGGAGGCTCACAATCACTGGTTTCACCTTCTGGACACACACACACACACACACATTCTGTCTCACTGTCATGGTTTCCACGGCCGACAGGTGGCTCACAATCACTGGTTTCACCTTCTGGACACACACACACACACATTCTGTCTCATTGTCATGGTTTCCATGGCCGACAGGTGGCTCACAATCACTGGTTTCATCTTCTGGACCTGGTGGCTGCTATCGCCATCATGATGCTGGCCGTCAGTGAGAGGCCTGCTGTCGACTTCCTCTCCCTGCCTGTTGGGGTGAGTAAATCAGAACAACAACAGATGAACTGGATGTCTTTGATCAGGTTTCTCCTCAGATAAACAATCTTTTTGATGGACTCATCACATGCTGCATTACTGTTTAGAATTTGTTTGATACTTTACCATTAACATTATCCTTCTGCTGATTTTAAGTATGTGAGTGGAATTTGTTTGATACTTTCACCATTAACATAGTCCTTTCTGCTGGTTTTTGTATGTGGGTGGCATTTGTCTCGGTCAGGTCTATTATGGCTGATGGATTCAGAACAATTGTTGAGCCACCCCTGTTCCCCTCCTCCCAGGAAATTTTATGAATGGTAATCCCTGGAAATTTTATGAATGGTAATCTATTATGCTGGTGTATGTGAACACTTTGAATGATATGCTTTTTTCGGGGTTTTTTTCTCTGTGTGTGTGTGTGTGTGTGTGTGTGTGTGCATGTGCGTGTGTTTGGCTGGTCCAATTGAACGCATGTTGTTTTTTTTCATGCTTGGGTTGTTTTTTTTTTTTCATGCAGGCAGCACTGAACTGTGTTGCAGGTGCACGGGTCCATTGAGCTCCTGTGTCTGCTGCTGCTGAGCCTGGAGTTGTTCATCCGCTTCAAGTGGCTGGGGCTGCACACCTTCCTCAGGCACAAGCGAACCATGATGAAGGTCTGCATCCTACTTCTCCTTTGTTTAGACTCATGAAGCCTGGCAACTGTATTTCATTCTTTCTGTCGTTGATTTTGTCCATGTCTGTCTGTTTAATCTGCAGGTGAGTGTCCATCTGTTAAAAACACACTCCTCTCTCTCTCTCTCTCTCTCTCTCTGTCTTTTCTCTCTCTCTCTCTCCCTTCGTTCTCTTTTCTCTCCAGAGCGATTTCCAATTGCTGAACACAAGGCCTATCCATTTATGTAGTTTGCTTGGGAAAGCTGCAGTTTTTCAGTGATGTTGTGAATCAAAGGTTCATGCCTGAAAAATTGAGGATCATGCATCCTGATGTACAAATCAAGTAATAGAACACATGTTACATGTTCCAGAGTACATTTTTTGTTGTTGATCTCAATCATCATCATTAAAGAAAAATAGAGAGAGAAACACCTGAAATACCAGTGGACTCAAGTTTTTATTCTAACCAGAAACAACCTTGAAGAAAATCCTGTTAAGAAGTTCCGCATCGTGGCAACTGTCAAAATCATTTGAATGATCAGCATCCATTATCCTTGCTGCATGATCACACACAAATTCACACATCACAGTCCAACCACTGGCAGTCTGTTGGAATACTAGGTCACCTTGAGGCCATTCACCAGTGAAGACTCTGCACAGAATGCCTTTCTTGGTGCGCAGCTGTTCTGATTTAACAAACAGTACGCCACGACAACTAGTTTTGTCACGGGGGCCAAATTGCACTCAAGACAGTGCAGCAACATAGAGACGAACCATTTGACTTCACCAATGACATTCTTATCCTTGGTGTAATCAGATTACTTTGTCACGGATTAGAAGACAAGTGTGCATGCTGTGTTCGTTTATTACATAATCGGCTTATCTGAAGGAATTTGAGGGAAAAAAAAATGAAAAGAAGATGGTTAAGGGAAAGGAAGAAAAGTAACATTTGTAATCAGGGAGGATTCTTTTCAGGGATTTGTGTTACAGTGTTGTGAAATGTTAGCATCACATTACAATAAATAGCATTTTGTCGGCAACCAGATTTGCCCAATACTTTGTATTTGTTGACTCCTAAGTGACCATGATTTTTATTTAAAGATAACAAATTGATTACAGTAAATGTCCCCTTAACATACTTATCAAAAACATCTGCCCTTTGCAAAGCTTGCAAGTTCTGCAGTGCAATTGACTTATGCACTGCATGTGACTTAAGCACTGCATTTGACCTATGCACTTGCATGTGATGTATGCACTGCATTTGACTTATGCACTTGCATTTGACTTATGCACTGCATTTGACTTATGCTCAGCATTTGACTTATGCACTTGCATTTGACTTATGCACTGCATTTGACTTGTGCACTG
This sequence comes from Conus canariensis, assembly GCA_033310375.1. Taxonomy (NCBI): domain Eukaryota; kingdom Metazoa; phylum Mollusca; class Gastropoda; order Neogastropoda; family Conidae; genus Conus; species Conus canariensis. The sequence goes on from CM065739.1 coordinate 12,999,233, forward strand.
CGTTTGACTTATGCACTTGCATTTGACCTATGCAGTGCATTTGACTTATGCACTGCATTTGACCTGTGCACTTGCATTTGACTTTTGCACTGCATTTGACTTATGCACTGCATTTGACTTATGCGCTGTTGTTTGACTCATGCGCTGCATTTGACTTATGCACCACATTTAACTTATGCACTTGCGTTTGATTTATGTCATTGTTTGCAGATCACTTTTCATCATTAATCTTGTAACATTTTCAGAAAACTACAAATCAAGAATCATACATTTAGTATATTATAAAGAAAAAAACTTGTTGCAGGTGGGTATGGTACTTCTCATGGTCACAGAGTCCATTGTGGTGCTTGTGCGACAAACCAATCACTTCCGTGTCACACGTGCCTTACGACCAATGTTCCTCATCCATTCCCACTACTGCAAGGGGATGCGTCGGTATGTCTGGACTATCAAGCATGGTAACGTATATTAGTAAAGACACTCTGAATGAAAGCTCCCTCCCTTCAATGACTTGGATTTTCAGGAACATTCGTTTATTTTTCTTGTAATAGATTTACTCTACAATAATGACTCTCCCACCCCCCCATACAAAGACAAAGTTTCCTGGAACATACTTTGCCTTTAAGTACGTTGCATTGACTTCACAGTAAAGATTCCTCCACCCCCCACCCCTCCTTTTAAAAACTCTGTAGGGATTTTTGGAGGTTTAGAGGCTCCAGTACATTCCATGGTGTGTATTTTAAACTTGAATATCATTCAAGCACTTTTCATGGCTTGGGCACAAAATGTCAGAATTAGGTTGGTAATTTGGTTTATAATATGTGGTAAAACCATTGTAAAGTGTGCAAGAATTTAAGAACTATATTTTTGTATCATAAATGCATTCAGAGGCTTATGGTAGACTAAGGTAGAAAGAATTTAGGCTGTTCTACAAGCATCTGATATCAGTATAGCGTGTACGCGCACGCATGCACGCACACACACACAGGCGTGTGCACTGACATACACACAAGCAAGCATACAACACACACACACACACACACACACACACACACACATACACACACGCACAAACACACACACACACACACACACACACACACACACACACACACACACACACACACATACACACACGCACAAACACACACACACATACACACACACACACACACACACACACACACACACACACACACACACACACACACACACACTTTAATTCAGGACAGATCTGCTGAACACAAGTATTACTCTTATTTTTCTTCTTCTTTTTTCACCAGAGGGAGGGAGACAGACAGACAGATGAAAATAGTGTTCTGTTGATTGGTTTTCTCATCACTAGGAACTTTTCTTTAAAGAGATCCTGTTGCTATTGTTTAGCACCACCATGTTGTAACCGTGATTGCTGTTATCTTTAAACGTGTGCGTGTGAATGCATGTGTGTGTATATACGTGTTTCATGTTTTTTGTTGTCATCATCATTGTAACTGTTTGTGTTTTGTTTCAGTATTACAAGACAGATTTTGCTGTCTTTGCCCCTATCCTGGATATGATCATCCTGCTGCTCTTCTTCATGTTGATTTTCTCCATATTGGGTATGTGTGTATATGTGTGTGTGTTGTGTGTGTGTGTGTGTGTGTGTGTGTGTGTGTGTGTGTGTGTGTGTGAAATTCAGGGGAATCTTGTCCCATGGACTTTTAAGTTGGGAGTGAAGGGATCAGGAAGAAGGATCCCTCTCTGGTTTCATTTGATGCTTAGTGTCCATGCAATGTAGGATACAGGAACCACTCTGGTCAGGTAATATTTGTAAAAGAATTCCTCTGTATGTGTGTTTGTGTGCATGTGTATTTTTTGTGTATTTGTGTGTGTGTATTTGTGTGCATGTGTGTGTGTGTGCGTGTGTGTGTGTGTGCATGTGTGTGTGTGTGTGTGTGTGTTGTGTGTGTGTGTGTGTGCATGTGTGTGTGTGTGTGTGCGCGCGTGCACACATGTTTACAAGGCTTTTGTATTCTGTTTATGTGTATAGATTCATGCACACATACAGCTTTTAAGTCTTTTTCTTGTTTATGCCTTCTCAAGTACTGTCGACTCAAAAATCTTGCCACATTTTGCACCAAACTCACCCTACAACAGTCACAACCTGAAGGCCTTATGTCACATTAAAAATGCACCACAAGCTATCACCATCAGAATGATCAAAACAAAATCCAGAGCAGACCTTGCTCTGCTGCCTAGTCACTTCTGTGTTGGTCTTCACTGATCTGTTTTAACACTACTCGGATGTTACCTGTATTTTTGTGGTCCTCGGTTGTAAATAATCCCCTGGTCATGGAACCATAATAAAACAGATACCACCCTTGGAGGGGGAAGACTTAGTACACATACTTTGAGCTTTTGACTTCTAGTGATGAACTGGTTTATCCTAAAGGGGTGTTACTTTGAACTACTGTATACTGGTAACAAATTGACTGTCCTCAGTAGGGTGTTCAGTGGGTGGTGTTCCACATACGCTGGATCAGAACAGGTGTTGCTGAACATGACCAGAGTGACTTTCGGCCTTGCAGGTTTTTTGTTGTTGGTTTTTTTTTTGGCGTAGTCAGGCTGATACTCCTGCAGACACTCCCTGTATAGACAGGCGAGGATTAATCCCATCTACCCAACAAAGGGAGTGGAGTTTTGTGTGTATGACTGTTTTTTATCCCGCCATTAAGGCAGCCATACTCCAGCTTCGAGGAGAAGGTGCATGCTATGTGTAACGTGTCATCCATACCAATGGCCAAAGTGGCCTTCTCTTCCGAAAGTTGGTGATGGGATTTTACGTGCGTGCGTTCACACATGGAACCTCGGTTTATAGTCTCATTCGCAGGACTGTATGGGAATGGAGTCAGGAGTAATGTTAACTCCGAGGGAAAAATCCCCCTGTAACGAAGTGGCCTGGCGGAGATTCGAATGCGCAACCCCAGGATCACCAAGATTATGAGTCCGGCACTCTACCACTGAGCTTTTCCGGCACCCAGCCGTGCAGTGTCTCTTCTGAACGGAGGGTGAATTTGGAAAGAAGATAGGAGGAGAGAGGGAGATCCCCAAGAGAAGTAACAACTGTTTGTAGGCTTTCAAGCCAGAATAGTTTCATTGTTATTTCAGTAGTTGGAAGCAGACTGACTGTCTGTAATAGTGACCGTTATATAGAAACAGCAGGTTTCTTGGTCAAAGGGAAAGCACGTTTTGCAAGGCGCAGGATGGGTAGAGAGTTTCTGAGGAATTTCCCTTCAAAAAGTAGCCTGGAACAGCTCCATGTTTGGGCTTGGAATTCCTGCTGATTTTCATGGTGACTGGATGGATTATGATGAAAACTGGAATCAGCATGATGGTGACTTGGTTATTATAATCAACATTCAGGTTTTGCTGAAACGGGATAAGCACTGGCTGATTCAGCATGCAGTGCAGGGCCTGTTGGCTAAAACATGAAGACTTTGTGAACCTGATGTCTCAGGACCTTCATTATAAACGTCCTGAAGCCAAGACTTAAAGATCTGACGGCGTGGTGATTAGAGTCTCTAAACTGTTCATTTGGTTATAGATTCAGTTTCAGTTCCAATAAGTAGGAGCCACTGTGTGCTGACTAGTTCATATGCGCTACACCACATTGATGAGACCACAGTGTGCAGGATGAAATTTGTAGTTGACGGACAAATGAATTAATGGCTAAGGCAAAAGGGTCTCATGGATGAAAGGATGTAAGGTCAGGGTCTAATGGATATGACATAGCAGATTTCTGTACATTAGCCGAACACAAATCAGACCTACCGTAAAGTTCGGTCTATTGAGTGCACCTGTATATAAGCCGCACCCACTAAAAATTGTTTTAATCTGAACTTTTTTCACAAGTAAGCCGCACCGGTTTATAAGCCGCAGATATATACAACACAGTCCGATGTGCCGCAGGCGGCAGTTGGCCGAGCGTTGAGTTAACATAGTGTCGAAAATCAACACATACAATGTGTTCATTGCATTCATTGGCGTTTAAATAGGTCAGAATACAAGAGCATGTTTCCAGCTTTACTTCAGTTTTTTTTTTTTTTTTTTTTTGAAGAACGATGTCTTTTAAATCAATTAGAATCGAAGTTTTTATGAGGCTTTTTACAAGTGTTGTCTTTCCAACATCATTGCTTAAAAAAAATACCAAAAAAAACCAACACATTAACGATGCGCTAGAAAGGCAGTTATCTCCTGCATTCATTGGTGTATCAAGTTAAGCGATTGGTTGAGTACTCGAAAGTGCAAGCGAATCAAAGCGAAGGTATCAAATGCAAACCTTCACTCCCTGTCCACGATTTCAACAATGGCGGAACGAAGCCGAGGTCTGACAATGACCGAGTCGAATGCGCTAATCGTTTTTGAATTGCAAGATGCACTTGGTAAGATAACGCATATAATAACAAACCAGAACATTAATGAAACAATTCGATTGTTTTATTTCGCTTAATACCGTGCCAGTGCTTAGTTATTTTGTTCGTAAATCAGCTGGTGTTAGTCAAGATAACAGGTCAGAAACGGTCCACACATTGCGCTGTTCGAAGCGATCGTATTTTTGTAGAAGACAAACTGATGAAAAAAGATATCAGTAATGGGCTTTACTTATGTCGATTCCTGTATTTCTGAACGGGTTACTGATTCCATTACACGATTACAGAGAAAATCGTAGTTAAAAGCATCATAAAAATTCATGAACAGTAAACACGATATGGTGAGTTACAGAGAAGCTAAGAATAGACGAGGGTGTGATGCTCCTGAAATCGGAAAAATCTTCAAATAAGCCGCATCGTTGTTTAAGCCGCAGGGTTTAAAGCTGGGGAAAAAAGTTGCGGCTTATAGTCCGAACTTTACGGTATTTTGAAAAATGTGTTGATAAAATGATGGGTTATCAGAAAACCTATAATGTGAGCTTTAGAAGTGTAATTTCACTGTCCTTGAGTAGCGGCTAAGTAACAAATGTGAAAAGAAGAGATAACCACAAGAAAGAGATTGGTCTGTATGAATTATTGTTTGTTGTTGTTGAATTTAGATTTCACACATATGTAGTTTTTGCTTTGGTATACCTATGTAGTTTTTGCTTTGGTATACCCTTCAACAATTCAGTCCTGCAAAGAATCAATCTGTGTAACAATCACTACTTTTTAAAGCCACAAATAGCCATCTGTATGTTATAACCTTAGATGCTTTTTTTTCAGGTTTTTACCTCTTCTCCCAGATACCTGTTGATCCGGTAAGGAAAAGAAGAGAATAGTTTTTGATGTGATTTATTTCATTTTAGTTGACAGCAAGTTCATGGTAGGCTAATGTCTAAAGAGCAATGTGTAATGGCCCAAACATTGAATATAACAGAAATGAACGTGGAGCAGTGGGGCAAGATGGAATTGTCAAATGGTTTTAACACAAAACCAGGTGGAAAGAAAATTCTGAGAGCCTGCACTGACATCACGAATAAAAAAAAAACCAAAAGAAAATACAATGGGATGTTGTTTTTCAATGATGAATGGACAGGCATGGAAGCACAAAACCAAATTTTCCTTTTTGAAATAAAGTGCTGATGTCCAGCTGTAACAATGATTTTATGCAGAGAGAAGAAGGCTCAGAAAAGGAAACTTGCAGTCTGCGTCGACATCTGACACATACAGAGGCAGGGAAATGAAACTCTTTGAAAGTTAAAAATCAGAAATTCTTCATGACTGGCCCAAACCATAGTCACTGAACTTACAATGAAAATGACGACTTAAGTATCCCAGATTGAGAAGTGTACATCTCAAAATGTGACCCATAATCAGAAAAATATGATGGTGTCAAACCTGTGTACAAAGACAAAGAAAGTGAAGAAAAATCTGCATTAGATTAGACAAAAAAAAAAAAAAATTTAAAAGTAAACAACGTTTCTAGGTTTCTGTCTAGTTGGAACATGTTCTAGGTTGAAGAGGGACAGTTTTGCCTCAGCCAGTCAGGCTCTACAACATTATATCATGCAGAAGTAAAGATTTTTTTAAGGAATATTGATGGCAGTACTGAAATGAAAGTAATTCTGTTCTAGCTTCAGGTGTACAAGTTGAAAAAGGTCTTATAAATGCAGGATGTTCATGTCCACATTCTACCCTATTTCTCTTGCTCCCATGAAATCTGACAGAATGGACATTTTTTTTATCATTCTGTCTGAAAAAAGTTATCAGTGGTATGTGGGCTGCCCATCCATTTTCAATTTTTATGCTGTGGTTGTAGACCACGAAAGCAGTTGCTTCTGTAGAAGTTAGTGTATGTAGACCATGAAAGCAGTTGCTTCTATAGAAGTTAGTGTAAGGTTGGTAAATGTCAGAAATGACCTTGTTTGGTATATCCTGTAAATGAAAATTGTTTTTATATTGCAGTCCTTCTCTTCTCTTCTCTTTAATACTACTTTCTGTGGACAAAGAAAACTGTTATCGTGAATCTGGTATTCAGCTTCTTTGTTGAGAGTATGATTTTAGGAAAGATTACAAACAAAAAACAACTTCTTTTCTTTTTTTTTTACATTTTTGTTAACCTTTTACAATGCAAAGAAAAAAGGAGACCCTCCTCCTAACCTCCTCCTCCACCCCCTCATACATCCACCTACCCACTCCCCCTTCCCACCCCTCCCCTCTCTTCTCTTTCTCTCCCCCTCTCTGCCTATAGCCTGTTGACAAAATGTTGAGTAGATATTGCATGTGCATGCATCTATCGTTTTCCATGAGTACAATGTGATAGACAATAACATTTCATTTCATAAACTATGCCTGTTGCAGTTATAACACAGTATATCTATGTCTTGGTGATATCAAGCAGAGATGGGAGACAGATGAATAAGATTTACACAAAAGGGGAAGGAGAGACAAAACTGTTGTCATACAGAATGGGTTGGATGTTTATAACAAGCTGAAGAATGTGCATATTGGGCACAGTGATCAATTACATTTGTAAAAGAATGTCATCAGCATACAAAATGTCATAAATCGTGAGGAAAAAAACAAACACGAAATACTAAGAAGTAAAATTCATCGTTCACTTTGGTGTATTGCAATGCAGCTTTACACAGAGCAAAAAGAAGAAAACAGCGCCAGCAGTTGCCCCCTGATGACAAAGCAGTTAATTTAACCACTAAACAGGAGAGAAAACTACTTAATAGGGAAGGCAAGCGATTTTTATAATCAACCATGATACATGGAAATCTTTATGGTTCATGTCTAGATATGAGTTGTGTTTTTTAAATCTTGTATGGAAATTTCAATATTTTCAGAAAGTATGCTACACGTGGAAGGCTGCTTTCAAGCGTACATGTGTTCAAGTATTGTTTTGCTGAAAGAATACTGATACAGAAATATAATCAACAGCGATTGTTACATTTAATCATGGAAGAACATTATTCTATCTGATGTATATTTTACATTTAATCATGGAAGAACATTATTCTATCTGATGTATATTCTGCACATTGGTACATTTTTATGTTGTCATTAATGAACTCAAGTTGTCATTAATCAATATAAGTGCCCATCTGAATGTAAGTAAGTGACAACTTTTTAAATATATTGTTAACAAATCCATTCCTTGCTGTTTCAGTATTTCAAGACAGTCCAAGACAGCTTCATCAGTTTGTTCGTTCTATTGACTACTGCAAAGTGAGTGATGAAGAGTTTTTTATATGTGGTATGTATGCAAGCATGCTCAGGTAACCTTATATTTTGATGATTGTTTGCTATTCTTTCAGTTCTGAGTTCTTTTTGTTCTATTTTTGTATAATCCATAAATGGTGTGTGTGTGCATGTGTTCTAGTTTTGTAACTTACATTTGTAATAAAATCACAATTATGAAGTAGATTTCTTTTGTTTTCCGTTCCCATTTCTTTTTAGCATTCTCTGTTTCAAAGCATCATTTGTTACATCGTGCAAGATTTTATAAAAATTTTTCAAAATGTCCTATATTTTGTGTAGCAAGATTTTTATCAAGTTTGCATGCGTTTAATGGGTATTTATCATATGAATGTGACTTTCAGTCATTCAGAACTTTTTCCTCCAATCTCAGTTGACCTTGATTGATTAACCAATAAGGATCAAGATAAATCACAGCCCAGAGGTGGCCCCTGCGGTTGGCTGGGCTCTAAACAACAAAGTTGCCTACAGAAACAAGCAGATCTCTGTGGTATGGAAATAAGTCAAGGTATCAACCTGGTTGAATCCACTCATTGCTCCAACAGCAGTCCTGAATAGAAAGTGTTCAAAATACACATAAACTGAGTATGGTGTGTGGTGTATGTGTGTGAGAGAGAGAGATAATGAGAGAGAGAGAGATAGAGATTGTCATGGCATACTGATACTACAATATTTGTTTTGATTGTTGTTTTTTTCATCTACCTTGGAGTATACATTCGTGTGTTTGTGTCTTCCATGTATCCCAGAATGGTTAGCTTTCAGTTTTGTACTTTTGACTCATATTTGTGTATATGTGTGTGTGTGTGTGTGTGTGTGTGTGTGTGTGTGTGTGGTGTGAGTGAGAGAGAGAAACAGAGAGAGAGGTAGAGTGAGCGAGTGGACACACATGCTTGCATATTTACGTGGGTGTGAACATACATGTATGTGAGTGTATGTATTTTTGCTTGTCTGAATGCATAGGTGCTTGTGTGTTTTGTGTATCTGTGTTTGGCTCCTGTCTCTTTCCCGTGCCTTTTTTTCACTTCATTTGTTTGTAAATGTATATTGTGTGTACACATGGTCTTGTGCCCTGTGTACATATATGTATTTTTGTTGTATGTTCTAGCTACCCAGATGTGATGATGCCTGCATACTCGGTATCCCGCTTCTATGCCTTATTCTTCGTCATCTACCTCTCCTTGGAGCTCTACTTCTTAATGAACTTGGTAAGTAGCCTCAGCTTTTCCCAGCGTTTTATTATTCATTCAAGCCACATTTGTCCCTGCCTGCAGAAACTGGTGAAATATCATGTTGACTGGAAAGTGAGTCCATTGGGTCATATACAACATCAGATCGAAGTCAGCATCCCTGTTGTGTTGTCTCGGAGCAAAACCTGGAATTATGTAGCATTAGCATCACCCATTCCATCCTCGGTAATCATCATAAAATCAAGTAAATTGTGTCAAATTTACTTGTGCATTCATGCCCTGTTCTTTTTTGGTGCTTGGTTTTGGCTTGGCAGATCTGTGGGGCCCATCGTAGAGATGTGGTGGTGGTCGACATTCCAGAGGGAGACACACATACAGTGTGTCTGTACATCCACCTGTTGAGGACTACTAAATCTTTTCCCATACAGGATGTTTGTGGTGCTTTGCGCTGATCCACAGTTTGAGGACAGCAGCTCTTGCAAAAGTGTCTGCTGTTCGCAAAGTGCTAGGGTTCAGTTCGAAACAAATGAAAATGTACCTCAGAAGTTCAGTTTAAGTTGGTTTGAGACTTTGAAAAATTCACTTGGTACTAGCAGAAATCTTATGTTAAAAAACCAACAACTGGGTAATGAAATGGTTAAGCGATGATTGTCGCCAGTAAGGGGCTGAATGGTTTGATGTTTTGGTGCCAGTGAATACCACTGAAGCCAATAGGAAAAAAAAAACTTTGGTCACTAATGAAGATTCAAGTCTTCCCACTAGAAATAGAATGATTTGTCATGAGCCAGTTATATCCCAATGATGCTATGGTTTAAAAGATAGGTGCACAACCTTTCACAGTGATAGTGAAAGTGATTTTACAGTTCACTTTCTCTTGACCATTCCAGTGAAATGAGACAATTTTTCGCAATTTAGATGATCGTTTTACTAACTTTGCATAATATGTATGTTTATATATAGATGCATATGTTTTCATAATTTAGATGATCGTTTTACTAACTTTGCATAATATGTATGTTTATATATAGATGTATATGTTTTCATAATTTAGATTATCGTTTTACTAACTTTGCATAATATGTATGTTTATATATAGATGTATATGTTTTCATAATTTAGATGATCGTTTGACTAACTTTGCATAATATGTATGTTTATATATAGATGTATATGTTTTCATAATTTAGATTATCGTGTGACTAACTTTGCATAATATGTATGTTTATATATAGATGTATATGTGTAAGCTTGAATGTGTAATGTCAAATGATATCATATTACTATGGTATTTGTATGATGTGGGGGAGAGAGGGTGTTTGAATGAAAATATTTTCAAATCTCAAACAACCACATAAAAAAAAACACCTATCCACTCATCTCTGAAGAGATATGGCAGCAGTGCGGGATGTCCTGTAGTGAGAGGTCTCAGGACAACCTAGAAGCTAGCCCAGGAAGGTGTAGGGATCATCCATTTGGAATCAAACATGTGCATTAGGAATGGACAAGTCAAAGAATATCTTGTCTGATTCATGTATGTAGCTTTATTCACACTCAGTCTGTTAGAGATCAGGGACGAATGGTACTTCCCACACACATGGCTGAAAATGATTGAATAAATTGCTGAAGTAGTTAGCGTAGGCTGACTTCCCCTTGGAGGCATTCATCTTGTCTGTGTTCAGTGCCTGTGTTTCTTTAATCATCAGTGTTCCAGAGACAACTCAAGAGTTGTGCGCTGACGTTACAACGGTGGTTGCAAAGTGAGGTGACTGCAGGTGGAAATCGAAACAAAACTTTGAAAGAACTAGGCACTGTATCCAGCAAACGTGAACAAACAATTCACAAGACTGAACACTTTCGTCTTGTGATTCCTTCGTTCACGTTTGGCGGATACAGTACTTAAGTTTTTTTCATCAGATTTGTTACAACGGTGACTTTGTGTGTTGTGACAGTTGCTTGCTGTTGTGTATGACACGTTTTCCAACCTGGAAAAAAGCAAGCTGCGTGCGTTGTTTCTTCACAAGCGGGAGGCATGCATGCATGCTTTCCGCCTCCTTGTTACTACCAAGGTACATGGCTCTTTGTCTGTTTTTCTGTCTCTCGGTAGATTTCTCTGTGTGTGTGTGTGTGTGTGTGTGTGTCTCTCTCTCTCTCTTTCTTTCGCTCACTCTCACAATGCATTTATTTGTAAGTTGCTTGTCTTGAGCTATTGTTTTCTCATATTGACGATGAAAGTTCTACATTCTGGTAGTTTGCCTGACATGTATAAAGCTGTTCTTGTAATTTCTTTATATTTCTCCTTTTGAGGGCTGAATGTTTAAAGGAAAAAAAAAAGCAGATTGGTATTTATTCCAGTTTTATTTATCACTTTTTCAGTAGTTTGTGCATTGATTTTCTCTCTCTCAGTCTCTTTTCTTCCACATTTACGCTTGGGAACTGTAAAACTTGCTTTGAATTTTCTTGTTTTTGTTTTTTGTTTAAAATGTGTTCATGTTGTTGGTTTTCTTAGTCTCATAAGTAATTTATTTCTTGCTTATTTGATTGTTTATTTATTTGTGTTTATTTGTTTATGTGCGCAGGACAGTCAGAGGCTTTCACTGCGCCATTTTGTAGGCATGATGCGTTACTATGACCCCAGGAAAAGTAAGTGTGATGGTTGTTCCTCGTACTCATAACTTCATCTGCCTTATCTAATCTTTGCACTGCGCATGTTGTGTGGTGACCAGTGTGTCTGACCTGCAGTGCATAGAAAGCGTCTTTTCTCTCTCTTCATGAAGCTTAAGCAGATGTTACAGAACCTCTAAAAACAAAAATGTTGTCATCAGAAGGGGGTTGGTTGATGGCATCCTGCATAACATGAATCAGAACTGGCATTGCTAAACTCGGCAGAACTGACTTCTTCTTTCTTTCTGCGTACGCAGGCTGATACTCCTGCGGACACTGCCTGTATAAACAGGCAGTGGAGTTTTGTGTGTATGACCGTTTTTTTTTTAATCCCGCCATTAAGGCAGCCATACTCCATCTTCGGGGAAGGTGCATGCTATGTGTAACGTGTCATCCATACCAACGGCCAAAGTGGCCTTCTCTTCCGAAAGTTGGTGATGGGATTTTACGTGTGTGCAAGATGTTGTGCGTGCGTTCACACACGGAACCTCGGTTTATAGTCTTATTCGAAGGACTGTATGGGGAATGGAGTCAGAACCAATGTTAACTCCAAGGGAAAAATCCCCCTGTACCGAAATTCGAACCTGCAACCCCAGGATCACGAGTCCAGCGCTCTTCCAACTGAGCTATTCTGGCCCCCTGGCAGAACTGACTCGAGCAATACAGAATCTACTGTTATGAGGAGCATAAAGTCAACCTGGTGCCTTGCTTTAGATATCTGTTAATTTTTTTTTGTTTTTTTTTAATTGGCGCACATGAAGAAAAAAATTCCAGTGATCAACATTGATAATGTACATAAACATTATGCAAGGTTATAAAAACATGTTACACCTTATCACAAATCCATTAGGTCATAACATTTGAAGAACGCAAATTACATTGACAAATTTCAGCATCACATTGTTCTGATCAGATTCCAAGGTCATGGATACCATGTAAACATTAAGGAAAAAGAAAAGCATTATGTGTGAGCATTAGCCCTCTAATAATTTACTAATTGTGGCCCATTTTGTTAGGTAGTCGGCATAATTCATCTCCATTAAGGACATATATATTTCTCCATTTTATATTTATAGTCGAGCTCCTTCAAAAACATGTATAGGTTAGGTTTTGTTTTGTTGATTCTACATTTATAAATGAAATGTTTTCCCATGAGAATTATCATCAGATCTAGTACATCATTGGTTTTTCTGTTCAGGTATTGTCTTGTTTGACAGCAGTGACTGCTCTTTCTGATGACTTACTGTAGCTCTGGTCTTGCAGGCAGAAGAGACTGCTACCTAATGTTCAAGTCGCTGAACCAGAGCAGCACTGGGGGTCTGAACCTGGAGGAGTTTTTCAACATCTACAACGTGGCCGGGTTACAGTGGAGTGTGAGAATGATCTTTCTGTCTGTTGTTTTTACTGGTTTTGACTGGGAAAGGGTTAGAGGGGGAGGTTTTCATGTCGTGACCTTTTATTTCTGAATTTAATGCTTTACATAATTTGTGAGTTTTTAAGCCATTTTTTTTTTTCAAACTTTGATTTTTATTCTTTCATCTTGTAGACAAGAGTGCCACATTGAATTGTTGAATTGATAACAAAAATTTAAGTAATTTTTGTTGATTAATATTTTACCCTTTTACAGCTGAATTTGGTAGTTTCACATTGGCATTTCTTACTGTGTTATCTTGATTAATTTTTTGTGTGTTCTGCTTGACAGTATTTTACAGGTCTTCACTTTTGCCTGAGCCAGTTTACTTATTTAGTTGATTGAGATTTATCATTCTTGTCAAATACATTTTTTATTGCTAGATTCCATGATTCCTTTTTTTTTTTTTTTTTTTTAGCAGGCAGTCAGCAAAACAGCATTGAAAAGGGTAAATGTAGAATAGATACTACCTGTTGGAAGTTGAGGTCAGTCTATATCAACAAATTGATATGTTAATTCGTAGATTTATGTTTAACAGGTTTGAGTGTGATGATTGAATAATATTTTCTGCTTTTGTTAGATTATTATTTTTTTTTTCTTTTTCTTTATAGTAAATAACTGGATTGATTACACAACTGGTTCTGTGTACTTACATACTGCCTTTTTTTTTCTTTTGTTTTTTTACCGAATGGCTTTCAGAGTTCAGTGTGATCATAAACATTTGAAGGAAATTTTGAATTTGAATGTTTCACAGAAATTTTGAATATGAATGCTTGACAGAAATTTTGAATGTGAATGTCTTTCTTTAGATAATTGATTGAAACCAGGACATGTTAAAGCTGAGAGTGTTTGTTTCCCTTTGCAGCTGAAAAATGATGAACGCTTGTGGTCATCCAATTTCAGGCATCCGTGCAACAGAATTTTCAAAGGTTGGTCTGTGCTGAGGGGTGGGGGCTGTATCCATGTGTGTAGTCTGGATTTCTTTTCATAGCTTTGAAGATGCAAGCTTTTGGATTGGAAATTACTTTTTATTTGTTTAACTGCATTAAAATTTTGTATGAGTTCTGCAGTCTTATGATTTGTGCAACCGTGTAGAAAAAAAAATTGAAATTAAAGGTGGAGTAGGGGGGAGGGATGGTAATGAAGAGGGGGACCACCCTGACACAATATTCATGCATTGTGCTAAAACTATGGTAAGCCAACTGTAACTGCCTTAAGGATACAATATATACAAATATTTCATTATAAACCAAACAACAGTTTTTTCCTTCCACAAGGACTTCCTTCAGGCTGTTGCCATGAATTTGTGATGTAAACTCATACTTTTTAAAGTGTTTTTTTTTGTTTTTTTTGTGTAAAACATATGTGATAATCAGGTAAGTTGTAGTGGCAGATCTCTTATTTATTTGGGGGTAGCTCACTGTTTAGATGTTGCCCTTAAACCTCATATTGACAGCAGTTTTTAAATTCATAGCTTCAAGAAGACAATAGGACTATGGAGCATTCAAATCATGCTTGCATTTTAGTGTTCGTCTGTTGCTGTTGAAAAATATGTATTAAATGTGATAGAAAGAAAGGGTCAGGGTTGTTCATATGCACCTATGTGCACACACACACACACACACACACAACACACACACACACACACACACATACAAGACAACACACACACACACACACACACACACACACAACACATGCGCACACGCACACACAACACATGCGCACACGCACACACACACACACACACACACACACACACACACACACACACACACACACACATGCACACTCAGTCTACCACACACCACACACACACACACACACACACACACACACACACACGCAATACACACACACACACACACACAACACACACACACACACACACACAACACACACACACATAACACACACACACACACGCAGAGTTTGTTGCTCTCCTAAGGGGGTAATTCTTGAAAGTGTTGTCACTTGCTTCTAATTTCAGCAATCCACTGGTTTGTCAACTGGCGATACTTTGACTATTTCATATGTAAGTGTTCTTTAGTCTTTTTTTTTTTTCTTTCTGTGTGTCTTTCTGCTTATGTGCATGAGCGTGTGTGTATTTCTGTGCATATTTGTATGTCTTTGTAATGGTTGTCTTCTGTGAGCTGGCTTCAAGAGACTGGTGGTGCAATGAGTTAAGAAAATATGGCCTAAAGGCTTCATTAAGGACATGCAACATTTATACCACTAACTGCAAATATCCAAGGGCAGAAAGGAATGTCTGGTGCATACTTGTCAACTGAGATATGCACGCTTCTTAAAAGTGATGGATGAAGCAACTCCATACATGAAATAGAATGCTTCCAAGGAGAAGAGACTGGATGCTGCAAACACGGTCTGATGGTCAAGATATCTGTGACTTTACGATGTCAGATTTGGGGCTGGGATTATTTCTTTTTATGTCATTAATGTCTTTGTCAACTGCGACTTGCTTCCATCACAGTGTGCGTGTATGTGCGGGGTGTGTGTGTGTGTGTGTGTGTGTGTGTGTGTGTGTGTGTGTATTCGGGCATGTGTGTGTGTGTATTCGGACATGTGTGTGTGTGTGCATGTGTGTATGTGTATGTAATTTCACATAGTTTGTTTTTTCACTAAGAATTTCATTTCTTTTGTGCAAACACTTTACAGCGGACTCCTTGAAAACCTTGTTCAGAGATGTCCCACCAGATGTGATCTTTGAATTTCTGAGGGAGATTAACATTTTTCATTTGATCTAAGATTTTATGGAGGAAAGATTTTAAACGAAATTCCAGTATGTTTTTGGAAGGTGTGTTTTAAAGAGTTCTGTGAATAAGTTTGTTTTTTTTGTTCATATATATATATTTCTATATGTTTTTTTTCAATGACTTGTGAGTTGACTTCAACACGGTGACAGCCGTGATACGGCCCTTTGCAGTTGGCTGGGCTATAAGCAACATTACCGTTACCATTTGTTTTGTGCAGATGTGGTCATTGCTGGAAACTTTCTGTGGATCCTCATTGAAACCATACGGATTTCAGGTAAGAAAACAGCGTGGGGGTGGGGTAGGAGTTGGGGGGAAGGATAAGGTATTTGGACAGATAAGTATGAGAAAAACTCTGTGTGTGTGTGTGTGTGTGTGTGTGTGTGTGTGTGTGTGTGTGTTAGTTATTTATCTGTGAGAGAGAGACTGCATGCATGTATATGATTCTGTCTATGTTTATAAAATTATGATACTTTGTGTGTATGTGATATTATCTGTGTGTGTGTCTGTAAGTGATATTGTGTGTGTGTGTGTGTGTGTGTGTGTGTGTGTGTGTGTTAGTTATTCTATCTGTGAGAGAGAGACTGCATGCATGTATATGATTCTGTCTATGTTTATATGATACTTTGAATGTGTGTAAGTGATATTATCTCTGTGGGTGTGTCTGTAAGTGATATTATGCGTGTGTGTGTGTGTGTGTGTGTGTGTGTGTGTGTGTGTGTGTGTGTGTGTGTGTGTGTGTGTGTGATGACACCTGTAAATGTCTGTCCAGTCCTGATGTGGCTGTATCCTTGTTGTTCCTTTTGTTTCAGTGAAAGAAATCAATGTTGTGTCCTACAACTTCACAGCCAGTTGGACATCCATTGTTTTCGTCTGCAGTAAGTCCAGCCTAAGTCATAGAGAAAGACTTGTGGTACAACGGTCATTGAATAAACTTGAATATATTTGTGAAATGTATGAAGGCTATGGGAGGAAGATCAGTTTGTAGAAGTAAGCATGGATAGAAGTTAAAAAAAGATTAGAAAAAAATTTTTTTCTGAAAAAAGCCTACAAAATAATGCTTGGCTGCAAATCCTGCACCTTCAAGTACTGGAACTGAAGAACAATGAAGTTTGTGTGATGATCTCACAATTTGTATACCAAATCGTAACTTTTTTTGTAGAGTTTTTTTTGTTTCAACACCAAAGATAGTTCTGAAATGCGTCAAAACAATGACGGCAAAAAAACAAGCAAACTATGTAGAAAAAAAGCATAGAAAAGGTCAAAATTCCATCTCATAGTAAATAATAAATAAAGGTAATTTTGACTGCCATAGTAAGATAACATTTGTTAAAGCCTTTTTAATGTGAACATAATGAAACAGAAGTGCAGATGAACAGAAATGAATACTGGTAACTTCATTAATTTGAAAGGAAATGTTAATTAAGGTGGGGAAACCTGAAGAGTAAATAACAAACAAGGAATGTAACATACGCAGCTTGTTGAGTATTTACTCCTTACGTCTCCCCACCTGATATAAGATCTTCCTTCCATCTCATAGATAATTTCATTTTTGTCTCAGGAGGGGCAGGGGTCGGGGTGGGGGTTGACTATCATACCAATGCAGTGAGATATTTGCCTACTTCTGACAGATCCATCTGGTCTTGTGTTTCAGTCTATTCAGTAGAAGCCATGCTGAAAATCATTGGTCGTGGTCCTAAAGACTACTTCACCCATGGCTGGGATGTGTAAGGTTTTTTTCTTTTTGTTGGTGATTTTGTTTGTATCAGGGTATTTGTAATATGATAGTGGTGATTACAGATTTAAAGCATTTATTTTACAGGAGCATGTCAGCACTCTGCATTGACATGAAAATCATTTACAGAACAAAAGCATCATCGTTATAGGTACACCAGGTAACTCACACATGAATGATAGCCCTAAAACACACTGCTAACAAACAGGTCTAGGTTATACTTTTTCCATTCTTTTGTTGACTGGAGGCGCTGAATTTCACAGATATACATACACACACACAATACGTTCCTACATCTTCACATACACAAACACACACACACACACACACACACACACACACACACACACACACACACACATATGCATGCACACACACATACACACACGCATGCATACACACATGCACACACGCATACACACACACACTCACACACACACACACACACACACACACACACACACACACACACACACACACACACACACGCGCATTCTCTCTCGCATAGACACATACCCAAATGCAGTCATGCCCACAGATGCACAAACACAAGTGTTCATTGCATGTGTTGATGTGTGTGTTTGCTTCTAGCTTTTTTCCACAGTCCAGGGATCCTAGCAGGAAGGGTGGGCAGGTTCCACTGTGGACCCAGTGTGTTCAGGACAGCTGTGGGCTGGCATCTGTTGGGGAAATTTACTTGAGATTCTCAAAACCTCGACTTTGTGGAAGTGAAATTGAGTTCTGCTCATGCTTTATTACAGCAAGTCTGGGAGTGTTGCTGTGCCAGTATTGGTTGATTGGCTCA
>CM065739.1:13022517-13050017 GCA_033310375.1 Conus canariensis
TCTTTTTTGAGTATGGCTGCGATGCTGACATTCTACTCGCTAAGTGCCAGAACTGTGTGACTCACGCCAGGTGGTAATGAACATCGTGGTGGCCTTTGTGCTGGAGTCCTTCATGTTCCGCATCCAGTACCGACGACAGATGGAGGTGGAGGACATTGAAGGTCAGCAGCCTGTGTGTGTGTGTTGGGGAAGGGGGCAGTGAAGGGAACTGAGGTAAAGGAGAGGCAAGGGGGAACGGAGGGATGCCCTTCTGCGCCTCCTTTCCTGCGGTGCTGTCTTCTGTCGTTTTGGTCTTTGCCGTGATCATGGAGAGTCGTTCTGTTGTGACTGAATGATCAGGGGGTTCTGTGTGTCGGTGTTGACCAGTTGATATCAATGAGTGAAAACAAGGATAGTTAACTAATTATAAAATAGTTCTTGGGCAACAAATCGCAACTGTGATGCATCTCCCTGTTCTCAGAAAATGTTAATACATGTGCAGATATCACACTCACACCTCACACCCCCGCTCCCACATACACACTGACATACACATATGCATGCACATGCTCACTCATGCACGCACATAAGCTCACTCACTCACTCACTCACTCACTCTCACTCACTCACTCACTCACTCACTCACACACACACACACACACACACACACACACACACACACACACACACACACACACACACACACACAAATCAACTGAAAAAAATACAGGAGGAAAGACAAGGTTATCTTCAGCATCTTCCATACGTAGAGATGCTGGAGATGGCACTAGACTAAGTCATGGGATTCAACAAGTATTCAGATACTCAGTTTACCCTAGATTCTCTGTCTACTACAGTACCAATTCCATGCATTAGGTCCCATCCCTTTTACTCGATAACATGCCAGCTTTTCTGTGATGTCGTGCAAGTAGAGAGTGAGGCTGTAAACAGTGTTGAACAATGAACCCTTCGTAATCTATTCTGCTGTGTCTGTTTCACGATATGGCCTTTTTTGTAGCACCCATAGTGTTTTTCTTTTCTTTGCTATTACTGTTGGTGTTGTTTTTAAAGTGATTTGTGTATACCATAATACAGGGGTGAGAAATCAGACAGAATGGCTGATGCCCTTGATGTGGCTTGGTTTTATCTGCCTTGCAGATGTCAATATTTATCGGTTATGCCACGAATGCTTATTGTAAGTAAGTAGTATGTTATATGTTGTTGTTTTTTATTCTTTTTTTTTTTTAATTTTTGACTTTTTTTTTTCTGTGTGGTGACAGCCCCAGAAGGGCTGTATATGGTCGGTTGGACAGTAATTACACCAAAAACTGACATTTTGGTCTCAAGTTTTAACGATTTTGATGCTTTTTGCATGTTATTGTGTCAGATTACACACTTGATCTGGAATGTTGAATGGTATGTGTATCTGTGCTTTCCAGCGGACCATGGTCTGTACAAAGAGGAGGTAACCGTGGGTGAATCAGAGCTGCATATGTGTCATGTGGAATCAACTACCCTGACTGGGTCCTACATTATGCGGCCAGACGAATCTCAGGTCAAGCATCAGGTTTTGTTGTAACCACGTTTCTTTCTCTTCTCTTCTCTTCTCTCTCTCTCTCTCTCTCTCTCTCTCTCTCTCTCTCCCTCCCTCCCTCCCTCCCTCCCTCCCTCCCTCCTTCCCTCCCTCTCCTCTCTCTCTCTTTTAATGGAAGTGTGAGGAAAGTTTTACTGCACCCTGCTAGATAATGTGTTGAGCTGTGTTTTATTACTCTACGTTTTGTGCTGTTTTTCTGCTGTGTGCTCTGCTAAGTAATGTGTTGAGCTGTGTTTTATTACTCTACGTTTTGTGCTGTTTTTCTGCTGTGTGCTCTGCTAAGTAATGTGTTGTGCTTTTGAGCTGTGTTTTATTACTCTGCGTTTTGTGCTGTTTTTCTGCTGTGTGCTCTGCTAAGTAATGTGTTGTGCTGTTGAGCTGTGTTTTATTACTCTACGTTTTGTGCTGTTTTTCTGCTGTGTGCTCTGCTAAGTAATGTGTCGTGCTGTAGGAAGAAACTCTAGGGAGAGCGTGACAGCAGAAGGTCTTGAAAGAAGAAGCTCCCCTCCGACAAGTGCTTCAGACCTGAACTCTTACACTCAAAAAGGCCAGGTAGCATCCAGGTCACGAGTCCTAGATGCCCTATGCTGTTCCTTTTTTTTTTTTTTTTTTTGCACTGCCAGGATTTGAACCGGCAACTCCTGGATGGGGAGGCATGTCAAGGTGTTACCTTTTTAGATGGATTTCTTACCTACATTACTAGTGGACACCTGTTCCACACTGGGAGGTTTAAACTGTATACAGTCCACTTCAGTTTCTCCTTGACCATGTCCACCTGAAACCCTTCAGCTGCCTCTGCCATTGCCTTTAGGTTGTAACTTCTTCTAACCAGAAACCCCATGCCGTTTTAAAAGATCATACACTATGGAGTCTGCAATTTCCCTTGCTCCAACTTCTGTGGCAAGGACTTGGCCTGGAAGCCATATTCCCTCATGTTGCTGGATGGAATGGCATACGTTACGGTCTTGTAAGTGTGAGCTTGCTCCACTCTGTCTTCATACATGGTGAGTCAGTTACGATCATTTCTTTTGATAACCCTGAGTGGAGTACAGTGTCTAGTGTCATGCCTCTCTTCTTGATTATTCCTGGATGGTTTGTCCATTCTGGTAGGTCTGTTGTGTGTGTAAGTCAGCTACCCCATCCAGTAGATCCTGATTCCATGCTCTTGATGTCACAGCTATTCCAAACCATGACCTATGGCCTCCTGCCATGTGCAACATCTTTGCTGGAGCCTCTGGTGGTATGGTGTTTCCTCAGGAAGGGTTGACTACAAGCGCTGTCTCCCTAAACACTTGATTGTGTCTCCATATAAACCTTCCCTGGGTTAGCACTGCTTTGCATGAACTCAGAACATGTTCCACCGTTTTTGTTTGCCCTGGCAGAGTGGTCTTACAGGGTCATCTGGTTTCATCTTGTTTGAATTGTGGGGGCAGGTGGCCATGCACAGACCTGAGTATGAACCTGAACCTAGGGGTGCTTTGTGCCATACTCTGTTCCAGGTAGGTCTTCATTGAAGTGCATTTTTCTGATGTAACGTACTGCCCATATTGGGCTTGCTGGACTGCCATCTGGCTTCTCTTGGCATCCTCTTCCCTCTTCAGCTCCTGCGTCACCATGTCTCTTCTTTGCTTTTCCTATGCCTTTGACCACCAATTCATTTCTGCGACTCCACCCCCTGCCTGTTGGTCTGTGTGCGTCGTGCTATTTCCTTGATCTTGAGGTTTCCTTTGGCATGTCTGCTGCCTCCTGAACCTTCCATTTTCTGCCAGTTTTTAGCTTGGACTGGAAGAATCCAACGGCCTTGTCTCCTGAGTCCACAGGCATGGTCGTTGACCGTGCTTTGCCCACTTTGCACTCCTTGTGGATGGATTTCAGGGGTAACTTCAGCCTTGCTTAACAATAGTAGAGTTTAACGTCAGTGAGACCAGGTTGAACATTCAGCCATTTCCTTATGTTTCCGATGATTTTGGCCTCCATTGATTCCACTGTGTTATTGCTGATACTGCTTTTAGCACAGTCCAGAGGAGCATTTGGATCAGCATGAACTGCACAGTCTTTACATTTCCCAGGGAGGCTAAACTAGTCTCTTAACTGCAGGCTTTCTGTCGTTTGTTTGGTTTCCTTTTCCTTCTTTGTGTCTTTCAAGGAGTCATGATGCCATTATGCTGTGTTCTGCCACACTGTGCTTTGCTAGGTAATGTGTTGTATGTTTCGTTACATTATGCTATGCAGAATAATGTCCTTTGCTGTGTTTGGCTACACCGTGCTGTGCTAAGGAATATGCTGTGACATGTTTTGCAACACTGTGCGCTGCAGAGCATTGTCTATTGATGAAAATACATGTCTCTGCTATATTGCCAAAGATAAATGCTACACATTGTATTAGAAATGTAACTGATTTGCATCGTATTAGACATATAAAATGTATATACCAAGGATCTGTTACCCGACATTGTTCTACATGTGTTTTTCAACCTAACTATCCTACTGTTTTGCATGATATTATCAAGGATCAATTACTTTGGAGTGCTGTGCATGTCTTTTTCAACATACCCATCATATTTTTTCATATGGTCAGATCTCTGTTACTCAGCATTATTTTACATGTGTTTTTCAGTGTAACTATCTTACTGTTTTGCATGATGTTACAAGGATCAGTTACTTTGGAATGTTCTAGATGTCTTTTTCAACGTATCCCTCATGTTTTTTCATATGGTTGGGTTTGCGTGTTCTCAGACCAAGTATGCCTTCAGAGGAGAAAGACTCCGCAGCCGAGAAGACTTCAGCTACCGCATGTATCAGGATGAGGTTAAGAACTGGGCCGAAGAGTTCAAGACCACTCTTGTCAGAAACGCAGAAAACGAAACAGAGTTGCGTCAACGACGGGGAACCAGTTCGCAGCTGGACAACATGATCCATGAACGGGGACCAACTTTCAATACTCCAGTGAGTCTTGTGATTGATTCTTCACCGGAATCGTCGCCTCCAGAGAGTCTGTGAGAGCTGTGCTCTCTGTGCTGACATGTTAAAAACTTTGTTGTAAAAGAGCACTTTGTGATAGAGGCTTGTTATTGTACACTTTTGTTTGTATTTTTGCGAGAGATTCTCTACGTCAAATGTAGGATGTCCACTGTGGGAGAATGGGTTTTTGTACCAAGGTATCTTATGCTGGTGTACAGATGGGGATTTTACCTGACAACTTGTAGTCACAAGGCCTCACACGTGTGGAGAGGATCTTTATGGGAGATTGTGGATCCATTAAGGTGTTGATCACATGGGAGATTGTGGATCCATTAAGGTGTTGATCACCTGTGGGAACTTTGGATTTGTTCAGCTTATGTGCCTGCAGTGTAGCTAGACTATAATGTGAGAAAAATTGGCAGTGATTGTGGTGTTAGACTTGTGATGCACACATATGGAGAAATAGGAATACATACATGTTACAGCTTTATACCCATACTTGGACAGCTGTGGAAATGGGGGGTGGGGGGGAGGGGGCAAGGTGCCAACATCAAGGCATCTAATTGCTAAGGAAAACGACATTTTTATGAGTGACTGCGTTCCACATAGTAGTACCAAATGCAAAAAGACATAGGTTTTATCTGAAAACACTGCACTGATTGGTGGAAGATGAAAGATAATCCCTTGAATGCTGGACAGTGTGTATGGTGATATTTGTGACAAGAACAGCAAGCTGCGTCTCAGCAAGGTGGGTTTTACAAAGGCACATGTTTGTTTGTTTTTTAACCTTTCAGTTCCTGTGTATTTATATCAAAAGTGTTGTTCTTAGTGCCAAGAAATTGCGAAATTGTTGTATGATTAAAAAGAATTACCAGTTATCCTCTGGTCAGGGAAAAAGCCCCATGAAACTGGTTTTGTATTGCTCAGTCTCTTGATGAAGCCAAAATGGAGCTTAAATCTCTCTGTTTCTAAAAACATGTACATCAAAAGCACTCAAGTACGCATTTACAAAATCAGAATGATTTTGTATGTGTGTGTGTGTGTCATTTATAACCAGTTGTAAACTCTGCTCAGCAGTACTGCTGACAGTTCCACACATTTTTATGCACATACTACAGATACACTGTGGATATGAATGTACTTTCACAAGGACAGACTCCCAAATGCAGGATTAGTTCAACGTACTTACCATCCATTTTCTGTCCATTTCAGCTCGATCCAAAAGGAGGGTTATCTGGAATCAGACACCGTTTGTCGCAATAAACTGGACATGCTGTATGTCTTCCACAGTTGGCTATGGAATTGTCAGCTCTATAGAATAATTGTGGCTGTTTGTTTCCGATGAAGTCTTTCTCCGTTGCTTGTGTGCTTAGTGAAACCACAAGTCTGAATTTTTCTGCTGTATCTGCTATGAAGCATGCGTTAACTGTGACAATGGGATTACATTTTCTGTTGTAGTTGATGATGTTGTTGTTTTGCAGCACGGGCAGTAAGCAATGTTAAATGTCATTTGCGTTCATCTTTGCAAGTAATTGCACAGGGACTCGTGAAGTCCCTTGTCCAGCTGATAGATTGACAAAACTGCTGGGTTTTACCTTGTTAAAAGCTAGGAAACAATCTAGCGACTGAAATCTTAGTTGGTGTAACTTCACATGACCTTTTTTTTTCTTATCTAGTGGTAAGCGCTGAAAGGGTCAAAGGCACTGGTGCACAGGCTGTTTGGACACAAGGTTCTAGGAAGATTGTTTTGAGGCCACATGCTTCTGACAGGCACGACACCTGAAAATAGTGAGCTAGCACAGTATCTCTTAGCTGCCACTTCCAGACATGCATTAGAAAATGGTTGTTTAGAGGGAGGAAGTCTCAATTTGGAGGAGCAGGGGGAGGGGGGGGGGCGGGTCTGGGGAGGAATCAGTCTAATACAATAAACAGAAAATATTCCAGATATAAAGGCAAGTCTTTAACCCGTTCACTGCTTGAAAATGTTACAAACAAAGGCTCCCAGTGCCAGGGAAATCTAATGATTTGGGGGTAATAATTAACAAAAAATTCTAGCTCAGAAACTACAAAAGATATAACAATGAAATATATGTGATTTTTGAAGGAAATTGAATGAAGATTTTGAATCTGGACTTCTTTTGTTTTAATTTTGATAATAAAAAAATATTTAGGCATTTAGATTTGGATAGATTTTTTTGCACGATCAAAAACATATGTATTTACCACTACAGCTTCACATCCAAAAAAGAACACAAAGCAAAAAAGTTGAAAATAAAGTTTGTATTGTCACACTACACATGTAAATGAAAGTAAAACAGTTTAGAAGTCTATCAAGACGCTCACACTCTATGCAGACAGGTCAGTCCACGACCACGCCCCCCTCTCCCCACCACGCCCCCTTGCTGGACTTCAACCTTCTCTTTCACTCCTCCTCTTCTCCTACCTTTCCCTCTGCCCTGTGTCATGCTGCGAGCAGGCCACGCTCCCCTCTCGAGCTGACTATCACATCACTGGCCACTGGCACGCAGTGCAGAGTACACACTAGGTGAGCTCGTTCGACGCTGGCAAACCAGTCAGCTGAACACACACTGAGGTCACACAGCCCGACACAATAACTGACGAATACAGTCGGCAATTCCATCACAATCATCATCTCACCTTCATGCTCGAGTAAGTCGTTGAATAAAAGATTATTGTCTTTGTCAAAAATGATTAGCAGAGCCTGTTCAGCTGTGTTAATACATTGATTTGGTCGCTACGCTTGTCGAAGGTTGCGCCGCCATCTTTGCAAGCGAGACGAAGTGCTGGCTGGTCATCCAGTCAGTGATGAGAATAAATGGGCTTTCCCCTCACGTTTGGTCATTTGCATATCATTTTAATACTTCAGACATATAAGGCTTACTACGCACACTCTATTTAAGTCCGTTAATAGAAATAGTAACGAATGAAAATTCAAGAAAAATGCATGACGTCAGTGGATGGCCCATAGGCACTGGGAAAGCATTTTTACTTCGGCGTCAGCTGACGGCTTATAGGCACTCTTCAGGTTAAAGGGAGACAGAATCATCTGGGGCCTCAGTGATGTATAGAGAAGGAGGAAAGTTTTCCAGCTAAAAAAACAACAAAAAACCCCAGGTATTTAAAGGGAGAGGGAGTTTGCCAGGGGTTCAATGATGTGTAGACAAACAAGAAAAAGTTTCAGGTATAAAAAAACAAGTCTGTGAAAGGGAGAGGGTGTCTGTTGAGAGTTAACTGATGCAGAGACAAAAAAGAAAGTGTTCCAGCTATTTAAAAAAAAGTGTTAAATGAGAGGGCGTCTTTATTCAGAATTTTGTGGGATGTGTCACTCTAGTAGAATGCTGTTTAGGTTGGCGTAGCTATGTTATAGAAACATCTGTTGAAATTTGAAGACCTGGACATGTTTCTTGGAATTTCACCCTTTACAGCTTTGTTCGGATTCTCTCCCATTACATGGAAGTTCTGTTTGCAAGCTGAGTGCCCATCACTTCTTACATCAGCATTTGTGGGATAAAACTGGTGCTCATTGCCTTGAGGATGCCCTTCACCTGGATCAGAGTATGACACATTATGGCTTCAGAATGGACAGGTCCAAAGTGATGCTGTCAGCTGTACAAATAGGTGGTGTCAGTGACGTATCATCCTCTGGACGATCTTCCACAACCCTGAAGCTGAAACAACCTGTATGTCCGTTTCCATGAACTGCTTGAAACCTGTGATAAACATTTAGTGGTGAGTTCTGTTTCATGCATACATTTCACATCAGCGTATAGTCTAGGTAGCTCAAGTGAAAGAATGATGTAGACAGCTAAAACCCATCGAGAAATGGCTGTAACAATAGTCTGTGTTGTTTTTGTTTGAACACAACCGTTTATGGTTATTCTCTTTAAAAAAAAAAAAAAAAAGTCTGACAGAGTGTGTGCTCATTCTAGGTGGTTGGACCCCAAAGTCATGTTGGCAGCAAGTGCACCATGTATATACAGACTACACATGTGGTGCACAAACGTCAATCAGTCATGTAGGCCATATGTGTTAAGTATCAGTCCTTTCACTTCAAGAATTTTTGGGGCTGTAAGGTTGTGCAGTTTCATGGCTAGGAGCTAAGATTAGGGTTGGGTTTTTTTTCATAGATTTTGGATTAATAGTTGCCCCCCTTATAAGATTAGCTTCTGCTAAGGCATGTACTTAAAGGCTGGTGAGAGAAGTATGTCATTGAATGAGAACTATCAGTTTTTGTTTTGGCATTGAAAACTGTGTGATTTGGTCCAGCAAAAGTCAGTGTTATTAGTGGAAGATGTTTTTGCTGTTGAGGGTTAAACTGGGTCTTTGTATTATTTTTTTGAATAGTTCTGTTGCTCAGTGGGTTGAGATACTGGCATGGTCCTGCACTGGATCCAGGATCAGTACTGGAAATGGTACGTAGATGACATCAGCATCAGAAGGTGCACGCTTGTCCTGTCAGAGGCACACATCTTTGCATGCATGCTCATGTTTGTCTGATGTGCCCGCTGTATATACATATGCACTTGTGTAATGTCTGGTACAATTTGTATTTTCTGTTGAACCGCATGCTCAAGGATGAGTCTGTTGTGCACATGAAAGCATAGACCATCCTCATAACCTGCGTGTGCGAGACTGAAACAAAATGCCAAAAGATTTTAAAAGTCTGGGAACAAACTTGTCCTTTTTTTCCTTTTCATTGAAATTGTAGACTGGTTCAGGTTTTGACATTACGTAGCTTTAAAATAATCAGTCTATAAAGTACGGTACTTTGAAATAAACATGTTGCTGGCAGACCTTGAGTGCATTTGGTTTTTGGTTTTCTCTTGAGACATTGCTTAAGTAGACTGTCTTTGAGATTGGTTCTGGTCTGGCTGAGTTTTTTTTTCTGGGGTCACAGGATAAAAATGTTGAAATCATTCTGCTCCTCCTTCTCCTCCCCTCCCCCCCCCCCCCCCCCCCCCCCCCTCTTCAAATTACATATCAAGAAAAACGATTGTAGAGGTGTTAAAAAATATGGAAAGTGAACCTTCACCTAATAGAAACATGAAATACGAACTGACATTTCTTTCCCCATGTTCAAACCCCAGGTGTCAGCAAGGACCTGCACCCTGTGACAAGCAGACAAAACTTTCCTTGCATGTTTAAAAAAGTCACAGAACACTAAACCTGATGACGATCTCCGGACAAGATCGAAAACTCTAGTCCAGTGAAAATCCTGCAAGGCGTGCTTTATTTCCAAGAGCAGTACTGATGAGATGTGTGTATGTCACATCTGCTAAAAATCCTTCCTGTGAAGATCCTGCTCAAAGAAATATTCTAAAGAATTACAGAACTTTTTTTCTTCATTGCAGCTGGAGATTTATGTCCCAGTTAACACGCTTCCCATTTAAGACCCATTTTGTTCATGGATATGTGTAGGTTGATACACTACTGTATATGAATTTGTGGACATATATTATTCCAGTGAAGATGCACAGAGCTGTAGAATAACAGGTCTATCTGAATACAATAAGTCTTTCAGAGAGTCTTCGAAAGCCTTTTCAGTGAAAGAAGGCAATGGGTTGGGGGGTAGGGGACACAGGTTACATTTCTGAGATCGAACTCATTCCATAAAATGCAGGGAGCAAAATTCATGGAGAAGGTGGTGTCTTGTTGATCAAAATTTTATGGCAGGTATCCTGTTTGCAGAGAAGTTGGATGTTGAGGTCTCTGTGGGTGTGGTTACCTTGTTCTCCCAGTCTCATTTATACATCTTTTCAGTAATGTAATTTTTTTTTTTAGATAACTTTGGAATAAATGAACACAAATGTGTATATGTATGTGTGGATGTGTGTCTTTCAGGTTATCTTATCTACAGATTGAGACTTCTCAAAAATGTGATGCTGTTAGTGATCTATCAGTTTTCTTTCTTTTTTTTTTTTTTCTTTTTTTTTTCGTTTTCTTATGAAACAGCTCATTCCCTGAGCAGAAAGATTTTTGTTAGAATTTATTTAAACATGGAACAAACAAGTGTGCAATTCTTGGAAAGTAAGGAAGGAAAAACGCCATTTCTGAAGTCATCAGACAAGCTTGTATTATATTATCAAGTTATTCTCATGCTGACATGTTATCTTACGGTGGTTCGCTTTTAAGAAATTGTTCGTGAAATATCATCATGTTCAAAGATCAGCAGTTTGTACAGTGTTGACTATGTTAATGGACATGCTTTATATCCAAAAGCTAAGCTGTATGAATAAAAAGAAACAGATTGCCCATCGGAAAGTTCATTTGCTGTTGCAGTATCTAGCAATAATATAAACTTTTACTTGTTTTTCCCTTTGTTTACAAGTTTGATGTTGATGATGTTGCTGCACTGACATTTTTGTTTTGAAATATTGAAAATTTTAAGCACTTGAAATATATGTCTCCCAACAAGACGTTTTGTGGTAGAAGATACATGTTTATTAGTTAATTCATGTATTTTTTTTTATTATTTCATTCATCCATTTTACATTGTTGTCTCTGCCAAAGGAGGTTATGTTTTCACCTGCTTAAGTTTGGGTGCATGTCTGACCGCAATATTACATAATTGGTCAAAAGAAAGAACATGCCTAGAAAAGCACCCATTAAATTTTGGTGCAGATAGGGTCAAAAGACAGAAAGTGGATAAGAAAGCACCCATTAGATTTTGGTGCAGACAGGGTCAAAAGATAGAAAGTGGGTAGGAAAGCACCTGCTAAATTTTTAATGCAGATAGGGTCAAAAGACAGAAAGTGGATAGGAAAGCACCCATTAGATTTTGGTGCAGACAGGGTCAAAAGATAGAAAGTGGGTAGGAAAGCACCTGCTAAATTTTCATGCAGATCCTGATTAAAAGGCAGACCTAGAATGCATTGAACAAGGTTATTGCTGATTTTTCACTGAATCAGAATAAAGTGAGGCTTTCGTTTATGAATTAAGAATGATCTTTGAAATATATGTACATTTTTTTGGTTGGATTATTGAACTTTTTTTTCAGTGATATACATGTTATCATTATATTTCATATAAATCCTGTGACAAAAAAAGTGTATGGGAAGTAATTCTTTCAGTCCAAACCTGTTGAGACTTCCCCTGGTGAAAAAAACAACTGGTATTTGAGATAGGCATTAACTTGCAGTGGAGCTTAAGTGTGATGATATTGTGTCCCTTCATTAGGTGCTATTTTTATCATTCATCCGTCAAGGTCTTTTGTTTCAACTTGATTATATGTTGATTTATAAGGTAAGAAAAGGAAAACAGACGTATCCAATGGAGATGTGTTTCAGTCAGTTTTGGAAGATTCTGAGCACATTCAGTTGTTGATTTATACGTGTAAAGAAATCAGGTCAAGTGGTGTCTGTTTGGATCAGTATGAGAGAGGAGCACAGTGGCATTTTGAGAAACAAATCAAACATTTTAGAAGGGTATGTTTGGCAGTTGATTCATAGTACCTCAGGTTTCACAATGTATGTTGTTGTTTTTTTTCGTCACCATGCCATGAATTTTTAGAATAGTTTGTTTTCAGAGGCCAGAGTTGAACAAGTGTGCATGTGTAAGTGTATGTGCATCTGTGTATTCAGTTTAAAGAAATGGCAGAGTTAATTCATTGAATAACTGTGTTTATATATTTACGGGCAAGAGGCTTTCACATCTGCGAACAAGTATGGACACCTTTTTGGTTGTTTTTTTTTTTGAGGGGGAAGTAAAGGGATATGTGGAAAGAGGAGAGGGAGATGAGCAAGGTGGGGGTGGGGGTGGGGAGGGGGGGAGCAGCAATTGATGTATTTTCATGATGGTCATGTTCATAGTATAACTGCTTGGCCGCCTTTTTTTTTTTTTTTTCCCCAAAGTTAGGGACATCCGTAGGTTACTTTCCATGCTATGAATTTCATGTAAACATGTGTATATTTGCTTGCCATTGCTATGTTGTGCTGAACAGAATGTTATTTCCCTGAGCAGTGACAGCTCTAGGAAGGCTGTGTGTGGTCGGCTGTGCAGTTACAACGGAGAATGAATTAGAATGAAGAATGAATTATAATGAAGAAAAGTTTGTCAACAGTGCCATAGGATTTGGTGCTTTCTCTTTTGGGGATATAATTTAAGTTAATATTTAATTGTGGACCATGCTGTGATTACAGTATGTTACGCTGCAGTGTATAACCGTGTGTGCTGTTGACGCCATATATTGTTTGGCACTGGTTGCTCTTGGTCTTTTTCTTTTTCCTTCTTTCTTCTTTGGCATTCCCGGCCATGCTACATCCTCAATCCAGTTAGTAAGGTGAAGTCCACAGTCTGCTGCAGCGACCTCGCCGGTCCCCACAGCTTCTCCTAGACCTCAACCGGACCAGGCCACTCTGGCGTCTCAAGGCTTCAGAGGAGGGGCAGGGCTGTAAGAGTGTGGGTGGGAGTTTGGGAGCCTGTGCCACAAGGGCAGGGGTCAGTATGAGTCATGGTCTGTTTGTCTCTCCATGTCTGCGTTTTTGCCTCCATCAAGAAGGTGGTGATTTTGCCTGCAGCTGTTGATGAGTTTGTCTGTCTCTCTGTCACAAAGCTGCCAAGTGCTTCGCTTCAGGTGTAGCATGCTACAGTTTCATTGACAATGCTATGCTGCTACACTGTGACAAAAGACAACGCAAAAAGAAAAGTGAAAAGAAAAAATACGAAAGCTGAAAATGCTTCATGGACCTGACAGTGGCCTAAACAGAACCCAGTCAGAATAGATCTTTAGACAGTCAATTTATTTCATCAAAAAATGGCAGTGTTTAAGTAAGGAGAAGAAGAAACAGCAGAAGAGAAGTTGCTTAAGATGACTGCAGTTTTGCAGCCACATTGATTTGATTTGTTGATGGCCATTTCGGCGTTTTGGTGGCCAAGACAAAAGCATGTGACTGAGTAGTGAGATGTCAATCCTCTTGGTCTTCTCTTATGTCGTGTGCGAAGCGAAGTGCCACTGAAAGCGCCATGGAGTCTGACTTGTGGCATCACATGCAAGTGCTCTGCTTAAATTTGGAATACTACCTGTAAAAATGTCAAAGTGCTACACTTTGTGGTTTTGAGGCCTTGGCAGTCTCCTGCTGACATGATTAACTCTCTTCAGTTCTTTCCCTTGAATTTCGATCACCGATGATCAGTGGTTTTCTTCCAGGAATTATAATAATTAAAACAACATTTTTGTTATCTGAAGCAATTTATCGCCTAAAACCGGAAATAGACACATTTATCACAAAAATATTATTTTAGAAATAATGCACAGAATGTTACGAAAAAAAAGCACATCCGTCATGCAAAATGCAAAAATCTCAAAAACTGTTGAGAGTTAAGCTAAAACTATTGAGCCTGTTTCATCCAAACTTTGTTAGATAATGGAATGAGGCCATCAGAGGAACTAATTTACCTGGTGGAAAGTGGGCAGGGAGGGGGGGGGGGGGGAGGGATACAGAGACTGAAAAAGACTGCGACATAACCGAAAAAACAAGGGAAACATGAATGAACAAGAGGTGCATAGGGAGGGAGTGAAGAGGGAAGCCTGGGTTTTAACTGAAAACACATCGTAGTACCACATGCTTAACTGATTTAAGTAGGGCTTGGAAAGAATTTCATGTTTAGTCTCAGGTCGCAGATCACTGGTTTTTTGGCTGTATTTGCTTTAGTTATCTGTCCATTCCAAAGAAGGGATCCCAAAATCACCACTGTTTCATTTTGTTTTCATTTATCTGATTATCTGAAATTGTTTTTGAAATGGAGAAATTTGTTAAGATTTTATCAGGAATGCTCTGTCTCTCACTCACTCACTCTCTCTCTCTCTCTCTCTCTCATTCTCTCATTCTTGTTCTCTCTCTCTTCTCTCTCTCTCTCTCTCTCTCTCTCTCTCTCTCTCTCTCAGTCTGAGCTTGAAATCAAACAAGTTAAAATGATCACATGTTTGTTGATTTAGTTACCCAAAATAAGTTTGTGATGGTCCATGCATCCCTTTGTAAATATACAATATATAAATCACTTCATGTATAGAAAAACTGTATCTTGACAAATTTCTGTAATTGTTGGTGGTATGGTGTGTGTCCTTGTAGGACTATGTTGAAGTAAATCTTTGTTAATTTGTTTCATTATTCTCTGAGCATATATGGCATTTTTAATGCCCCTCAACTGCTGCAAATGGGACTACTCATAAAAGTATAAGCAAAAGTGAGCTAGTTGATAACATGACAGATCCCAGTTATCTGCTGATTTTATAGGTCAGTCATCTCATCGCAGTTGATCAGTTGATTCAGTACATATTGTGACTCTCTTTCTTTAACTAAAAAAGAAAAAGCAATAATCCATACCCAAAATATTAAGCCAAAAAATCTTTCATATTATTTTCCCTTACCTTTTTTTTTGTTTTTGTTCATTTTATTGATTGTAATTATTGAATTATTTCTACAATTAGGTGTTGTCAGGACGGATACATTAAAAAGTTTGTGTTGTATACAATGTTGAACTCCTGTCAACATAGAGAGTTTAGAAATCTTCATGTGACAGCAGTTTTTCAGACAAAGAAGATGACCGCTCTGTCTTTTTCTTGCCAGCAAATCTTTATTTATCTTTGTTTTGCTCATGAAATCCTTGGTTCAACAGTTTACAATCTGAGATCTGTATGCTGCTGTAATGTAGCTTTGGTGTATCTTGTTTATTTATTTACCACACTGGTTTAGATGGGTTACTTACATGAGGTTTCTTGTGTGTGTGATTTTGAATGCTGTATCTCTTCCATGTCCTCCATTGATATTACTCCAACACGGCTCCTCCTGACAGTCCCCCCCTCCCCCATCCCCAATGTCCGGTCACACCAGGCAGTTGCATAGGTGGCTCTGTGACCCCATCCAGTGGAGGCTGTGCACCATTACTGATTCACTTTAGGGTGTTAAGATGTTTGTGGAGGGATTATCACTGGGAGCATTTCTCCCATGCACCTAGATCTCTGCTGTTGATAATAACTAGATAGTTGCAGTGTCCAGACAGCTTGGCTCTTCTTCAGGTGTGGATCAGGGTGTTGCAGGGGAGGGGAAAGGAGCATGGTGGGGCTTGAGGGGGAATAGAGGGAGGGGATGGGTTTCCAGGTGTTATCACTCACTCTCCCACCACCATCACTCCTCCCCCCCCAGCTCCCAACACCACCCCCTCATCTCCCCTCTCCTTCCCCTCCAGGACAATTGGATCTGCTCCTGATACTTCACTGTAGAATCCAGTTTTCATGCATCATTCATCCTGTTTTGTTTGTTCGATGTGCACCCTGTTGATTATACAATGAAATTGTAATGTACTGTTGTTTACTTCAAAGGAAAGTGAACTGAAATCGGTATCAGATGAAGTTTTGGTTTCTTAGGTGAATCCCATAATCAGGAAATGAACTTAACAATTTTCTTTTCAGCTATGTTCATCAAGGTTTTTTAAAGTGTGGGTGTGTATGTGTCTCTATGAGAGTGTGGGTCTCGGAGTGTGCATGTGTGCACGCTTGCGTGAATGCGTGTGTGTGTGTGCGTGTGGGTGTTGTTGTTTTATTTTTTTATATTTTTCTCCGTCTGTCTCATGATTTTGAGCCAAAATGTTGTTAGACATGACAAAGACTTAGAAATGACCAGACTTTGGATTTAAATAGAAATATATTATTGTTGTTATCTAGTAGCAGAATGCCAAAAGATTGTAGACAAAGCCTGTTTATGCGTATGTATTGGAGGTTTGGGTTTTTTCCCTGTACCATCAGTATGTTTGGGTTGCATGCACAAATACAGTGTCACATCAAGACATATGACATGCCTGTCTATTGGTGCTCTCTCTCTCTCTCTCTCTCTCTCTCTCTCTCTCTCTGTGCAGAGACAGTGTTGAGAACGAAATACATTTTGTGTTTCATTGTCCAGCATATGCCAATATCCGCAGAGGCTGTAAAATATTCAGTCAGTCAGTTGCACAGAGAAGATCTTTAATAGCGATTTCACCAAGTGAAATTGAAAAAAAATTATGATAGCATTTGCAAAGTATATCGCAGAAGCTAGCACTTTTTGTAAAAAGAATATTGCAAATGAATAAGATAATCACTTGTTTAAACGTACCTCAGCTCTATAGTTATCACTGAACGTTCATAACCCGACAATCAAAGTCAACGAGAAATTGTGGGTGCGCTTGCGCACATGCATGCATGTGGTGGGGGGGGGGGGGGGGGGGAGGGGGGGGAGGGGGGTCTGTGCCGATCAATGAGGACGAAGATTTTAAGATGACACTATGAAGTTCCATTCTGATCTAAGACCACATGACGGAGCTGTACTCCACACTTACTGTTACACCATACCCTGGCCTCAACCAGACTTGACATTTACAGACACCCTGTAGTGTTGGTCAGGAAATTTGAGCAACACTCTCGGAGATGCATCCATCCATCAGATGGACGAAGCTTGATTGTGTGGTTCCAGTCTTCCCAACTGAGCCTGTAGCAAACTCAACTCTTGATACGAGCCAGTCACTGTACTTATCAATTTGTACATCTCTGCCTTGGAATGAGTCTGATGTCACTGTTTTGTAATGTTCTTAAGTCTTTGTAATCGTGCTTACAGTTCTTTTTTTCTTTCAACGTAGCAGACCTCTTTTCAGATCAAACCAATTGTGCAAAAGCTACAGTCTGTTACAGAAGAAACCCTCGTCAGATACTATTTTGAGAACACCGTCAAGTTTTCAGGTGTGCTCAAAGAGAGAGATTGAGTTCCAGTATAAAGTTCTTACAAGAATACATCAATTTTACATCTTGCTACAGTAATGTTGTAAATAATGGAAATTGTCCCGTCAAGATCTACCTGTATCTCAGATTAGATCCACCCTTTCTCTTTCCTGAGATGGAACTCCATGGTTTATCCTCTATTAAATTTTTGTGCATGTAACCATTGTCAATCCCATCATTAAAGTTGCTGCATTCCATGTTTGGGAGCAATGTCTGAACTTGACACCATTGAGCATATGTGTGTGTGTGTGTGTGTGTGTGTGTATGTGTGTGTGTGTGTATGTGTGTGTGCGCGTACATGTGTGTGTGTGTGTGTGTGTGTGAGTGTGTGTGTATCTGTATGTATGTGTGTGTGTGCATGTGTGTGTGTGTGTGTGTGTGTGTGTGCGTTTAACAGAATACAAAGAACGTTCAGATTAGAACAGTGTGCCACACAAATGGAAGTTTATTCAGGGAGAGATACACTGGCGTTTGTTTACCAATGCCTTGCATCCTTTCCTCATTGCCTTCAGTGTTTAGCAATTTTATTGTCGTGTATTATAAGATGAAATCTGTGCCGTTCAGGAAACAGTGACATGACAAACTCGTGGTTTGAATTTATTTGATCATTCATGCATTCATTTGGATGACAATTTTTTTTTCTTTTATCACTTGCTGCATCTTTAGGTTATTTCATTCCACTGTTTGCTTTGTCCTGTGTTGACCAGTTGGTCGAACTATTCAATCACTTCAACTGTGCGGCCATTGAATCTACCCATTCATTCAAACAACCCATTCCCCTGAACTGTGCATTCATTTGAAAACTGTCCATTTATTAACCTGTCCATTCCCTTAAACCATGCATCCATGTAAACTGTGGACTCACATGAACCATTTGCTTAAGTGTTCATCCACTATTCATTATTATATTCTTACGCTGACAAGCGTAACTTTTTAGTTATGGTTGAGACACTGTATCTTGCAGTCTTATTTATTCTCCCACTATTTTGTTTTTCTTTTCAGTTAGTTTGTTATCATCCTCAGGGTTAATTTACATGCTGTTTTAATCCCAGTTCTTGACGGTGAATACCCCAGGTGAGACATGTTAGGAACATAGATAAGTCCTGGAAAATCTTTCTGTCTCTCTTTCTCTGTCTGTCTGTCTCTCTCTCTCTCTCTCTCTCTCTCTCTCTCTGTCTGTCTGTCTGTCTCTCTCTCTCTCTCTCTCTCTCTCTCTCTTGCCTCTGGTCTGTGTATAAGTTTGACTGTCCAAATTGTGCCCAAAATGGCCATTGAAGTGATCAAATAAACAGTCATGCAGACAGGAAAACAAAACAAAACAAAAGACCTGCTGTATCTGGCAACAGTGAAATGCATGTTTTGCCCAGGATGCTATATCTTTCAAGAGTATTCTGTTCTGATGGAAAAACAATACAATGTGCTGCAATATGAATGCAGTCATATGCCTGTTTTAGTCCATTCTGTTGATTTGTAGTCAGTTTATCAGATGAGAGTAAGGCATCCAGTTGTTTTTTTTTATTTTATTACAGGTTATTTTTCAGTATACTCTTTCGTTCCGGGTGATTTACAAAAAAATTTTTTTTTTGCTTTTCCTTTGTTGTTTTTTGTTACTTGATTATAGGTTTGACGTTTCATTGGACTTTTTGCCTCTGCAAAATTCCTTCTCTCTCTCTCTCTCTCTCTCTCTCTCTCTCTACACACACACACACACACACACACACACACACACACACACACACACACAATCATCTCAGAATTGAATCTTTTTATCTGCTTTTTTTCTTCTTCTCTCTGTCATAAATACCTGATTAACGCTTCCGCCCCCACCCCACCCTGTTCCCAAAAACTCTCTCTCTCGGTCTTGTCTTCCCCCCCACACCTCTTTCTCTCTCTCTCTCTCTCTCTCTCTCTCTCTCTCTCTCTCTCTCTCTCTCTCTCTTTAATCCATGTCAGGTGTCTTCAGTACTAACAGATTCCAGGTGATTGTTGACACTAATTGTCACTTTCTTGTGTGTTCTGAGGATTATATTTTCTGAGAGGAAAGTGTCCATGTGTTTGTTTACTTCATTAGTCTGTGATGTTTTCAGAGCACAAGTCACCTTTTGTATGTAGTGTGCCTGTAGTTTTTCACATCAGTTTTATAAACAGAAAAGCAAAAATGAATAAACATGAGGGCAGTAATTTTTCTTGAGTGTTTTGAGTGCTTTTTAGTTGAAACGTGAATATGATGCTCTCTCTCTTTCTCTCTCTCTCTCTCTCTCTCTCTCTCTGTTCCTATGTGTATGGACCTGTGAGAAACTTATTTTTGCAAATATGACTCGTGTCAAAATGGAACACACCCATTTTTGACTCACATCCGTTGACAGAGTGACTCTATATAATCTCTCTTTCGCTTGTCCGTGTGTGTGTGTGTGTGTGTGTGTGTGTATCCTTCCATGGTAAACTCTCCCCTTGGCATTTTCGTTACAGTTATAAACACTATCATGATGAAACTTCGCAGAATGATACATGATCAATCTGTCCCACCATCCCATGGATGAAGTTGTCACCCATAAATAATGGATGTAAATCTGCGATTAACGTTTTCTGTGGGTTTTTTTTTTTTTCAGTGTTACTAACTTGGCATTTTTATAAATTGTGATCACTTAAAAATCACTGCTTTATATGCTGTCAAAAGACGTATTACATTTTATCATATACAAATATTGTAACAGGTAATAAGTTCCATTCTAGCAAAACTGGACCATTCAATGTCATTGTTTTCCAAGCGGAGGTGCAGATGCTACTCAGAAGGACCACAGAATGATACATTTTGCAACAGATAATTAAGGAAGGCTTACGAGTTAATCACATGAAGTGAAGCAAATGAAGGTGCCGTCAATTCGCAAATAAAAGTCTTTCCTGTTTGAACAGTTATAGATCATTGCAAAATTCACAGGACTGTATTGCAGAGTTGACGTTATTGCCAAAGTGAAAGATAATAGGTGCTAATTAGTCATGTAACCTAAAACAAGGAAAAGCTGTCATAAACTAGCACATTAAACAGTCTTTCCTGTTTCAACAGTAACGGATCCAAATAACATTCATAGGAATGTATGATGTAGTTTTCATTACTGCCAAACTTTTAAGACAATAGGAGCTGGAAAGGGGAAAATCCAAATGCATGCATCAAGTACAATAAAGCATCATGCGATACTGATGTATGAGATTAAAATGGTGGATGAAGCATGTTTAGAGTACATGGGTGACCTAATTTGACAGTTTCAGTTTCATAAAGGAGGCATCACTGCGTGCAGACTAGTCCATATATGCTACACCACATCCACTAAGTTTTGAGACCACACTACGCATGATTTGCAGCTGATGGATAAATGAATTAACAACAAAGATGAGACAAGAGAAGAAGAGGGTCTCATGGCTATGACTCAGCGGATGTCTGACCTACGCATTAGCCCAACGCGCTGGTCAGACCTTGAGTGCCTACCTACCATGTTTTTTGTGTGTGTGGTGAATGTACATGTGTGTGTATGATGTGTGGGCATGGGCCCATGTATGTGCGTGGGCGCATGTGTGTGTATGTGTGTGTGTGTGTGTGTGTTTGACAAGGATGAATAACAATTAAAGATGAGTGGCATGAGCTTTTCACCCCAGACGATGAGAGTGCAGGTATGAAGCCTTGACAGTTTGATGTATAATAAGAAAGTGGCGAAAGAAAACGTTCACTCCACTGGCCACAGCCCTTCAGCACCATCAAATCCGACTGGTCTTTTTCACACAGTGTGTCAGGGAGGGCTGAGGGCGGGGATGGAATGGTAGGTAGAGAGCCCATCTCCTTCCACGCTGGCAGCACTGGATTCGCTCAGCAGATAGCTGTCCATGCAGTTTTGTTTTGGATCCCTTATGACTGTGTGTGTGTGTGTGTGTGTGTATGTGCGTGCGTGCGCACGCATGTATGTGTGTGTGTGTGTGTGTGTGGTGTGTGTGTGCGTGCATGTATATGCGTAGCCATGCTTGAGGACACCGCATGCAAGCTCATGAGATCAATCCAGCCGAAGTTAAAGACTGGCAGAGAAAGGAAAGTTCAGTAGGCGATGAAGATGACAAAGGAAAACCTAAAGACCAATCAGAGGACAGGGGTGGGAGTCTCAGCGATTCGACAGGGGTGTGAGTCCCATGGGTTGAACCTCTGAGACTCACACCCCTGTCCTCTGGCTTCCCAGCCAGAGTTGGAGGGACCGGTTAGGATGTTCTACCCGAGCTGGCCAAATCAGGATTGTGCGGATCCACATCAAATGGCCCTGAAAAGGGACTGTAAAAGACCTGGGGAGGAGACTGCCACAGAGAGCAGACAACCACGACAACGACTATGACCAATCACCACGGGGGACAGCAGCACCAAAATCTACACAGGCTGGGAAACCTTGTCCTTACAGGCCTCAGGCCAATAGGACGTTAATCTCACCCATCAGTCAATCAATCAAAGCAGGGAAATAACAGGGTACACAGAGACCAACAGACAGTGGCTGGAATCAACAGAAATGCAGCCGGTTCAAAGGCAGAAGGGAAAGACATGGTAATACAGGAGCTGAAGAAAGAGAATACCAGGAGAACCCAGACGGTGTTCCAGCAATGCCACCAGGGCCAGTGGACTACTCGTGGAAAAGCACTCTCTGCTGTCTGCTGGATTGACATGTGGCATCGGGCACCTCATTGGATCAGCGTCAACCTCAGGGGAGGGGGGGGGGGGGGGAGGGGAGGGGTGATCTGAAGACCTTCTGCTGTCAAGCTCTATTTTTGTTCCTCTGCTCCCTACAAAAAATGTGATGACATATCCCTCTGCGGAGGATAATGATAAAGCTTGGCGAGGCAGCAGGTTCTCCTGGTACAAAATAGCCACCATTTGCTTAGGTAATGCCACACACAGTACATCCTGTGCGGTGGAGTGGTATTGAACTTTTTTTTCCTCTTTGAGTGATTCACTTTCATGTATGAAATCAGCCTAAAGTCTTTTCACTTTGACTATTTAAACTACCTTGTGAAATGAGATTTACCTGAATGCTTTTTTCCAAGACAGTACAGTACAGAGATGCAAAGTCGGATCATTGGGACGACAGGGATATTCACAGTCACCTGTCCTCAGTCCTAGGCAACATGATAGAGGTACTGCAACCAGTGCAATCCTGTAAGTTGTTTATCCAGAATTTCTTCATTCTGTTCTGGGACGTTCCCCTCTGCTGAATGGTTTTGCGCAGGGCATCATAGCGAGATGCATGCCTGTATCAGGCAACCCTAAGGTGCTTCAGAACTCTGACGAAAGCGGTGGGGGTTGGGATGGGGGTTCTTGTCTGCAAACATATGCATTCACTCTCGGTTTGACTCAGACATCAGTTTATATGTGTGGCGAAATTCTCTGTGAAGAATTTGGTATTTCTTACAAATTCTTTCCAAACGGTCAATTCAAGTTGTGTCAACGTAGGAAGAAGTCTTGCCAAGAGACGGCTGAAGTCTACGACCCTCGTACTATACACATACTCTTCAAGGACAAGCCCTTACCAACAGCCAAAAAGAACATCCTTGGAGTGGAGCTACCTGATTGATGACATCGTCATGCAGCATTCTTACAGCGCCTTCTTCAGCGCTGGGCCGACCTCGAGCGGTCACCTCCCATAACTGACCCCTCGCTTCTGCATCTGCCCCCCCCCCCCCCCCCCCCCCCCCCCAACTCCCTGTTGCTTTTGACTTACTATCAATAACTTTTGAAACTATATTAACCTAGTCCCGCACTTACTGACCAGTACACTTTTGAAACTATATTAGTCCCGCACTATGTACACCCTGATTGTGTTCACAGCCGTTATGGCACCGACAACTGACACTAACTGACGTAAATAAAGATGTGGCAGTCTAGATCCAGATCCAGATTCAGAAGTTATGACAAATTCTGCTTATCAAGGTGACAATATTGTCAGCACTTTCCATCAATCCATGTCTTTATCCGAACCTTTAAACAAACACGTTGAAGAGCAGAGAACGGGTGTAGTGCTGTGTATTGCCTGACTGGCTGTTTGAGACACAGTGAGGACTCTTGAGTGGTCTAACGACAGTTAGAGAAGGATCAATCGTTCAACCAGTTAACAGCAGGCTTTGGAGGCATAACATCGAGTTAACAGATTTGGGAGGAGACTATGATTATCTCTAGCACGGTTTTTTTTTTTTTTTTAAGTTTCAGAACCAGGGTGCTAGGAAGAAAGAACTTTTCGTTTCACACACACACACACACACACACACACACACACACACACACACACAGCACAGCACGGCTGCCATATCAAAACTCTTTTTCCAGTTTCCAAGATCTTCGGAGAAAATGTCTGCGCGCTCAAGGAGAAGCTTGTCATGATCCTTGTTAACGGTGAAAATGTGGATGGAATATTCAAGACCAAACAGTGGAGAATGGGGACCGACGGAGAGAGAGAGAGAGGAGAGAGAGAGAGAGAGAGAGAGAGAGAGAGAGAGAGAGAGAGAGAGAGATGATAATGATGATGATGATGATAATGATCTTTATTTCCAAGGGTAACAGATAAGCAAACACATGCTTTTTATCCAGCCCTTACCCCGCTAAGGGACTAACTAACGAAGAGAGAGAGAGAGAGAGAGAGAGAGAGAGAGAGAGAGAGAGAGAGAGAGAGAGAGAGAAGACAAGACAAGACAAGACAAGACAAGACAAGATAAGGCAAAAGTCTTTATTTACGAGGATAATAGATAAGCACTGATGTGCTTTTTTACATCCAGTCCTCGCCCTGAGGAGGGTCAACAATGCAAAATAGAGAGAGAGAGAGAGAGAGAGAGAGAGAGAGAGAGAGAGAGAGAGAGAGAGAGAATGCGTGTGGGTGTGACGACAGGACGGTATGTGAACTCCATCTGTTTGCTTTTCAACATTTATTGTTTCATCTAAGGCATGTGTAATTAATGTCACACTTCCGAATGTGTCTAGAAAACGCAAGGTGTTAAAACCAACAATTAACCTAATGTCAGTAGGCTACCTATCATAGACAGTAGACCCGTACAGGTGGGTCACAACATGATGACAGTGTCAAAGCATAAACCACAATGGAATCCTCCGCGCACTTGTCCGATGCACAGAAAAGTGCGCTTCTCAGAAACCAGCTGGAATTTTGTGAAAAAGCGCAAGGAACGGGCGTGAGGTGCGGATGCAGAACGGGGGGGGGGGGGGGGGGGGGGGGGGGGGGGGGGGGGAGGGGGGGGGGGAGTGTGCATTGGGAGGTGAGAAGGGGGAGGGAGTGAGAGACAGAGCCGAGAGGAATAAAATCATGTTTATATTACCATTTCGGGCTCCATTTTTTTTTTTTTTTTTAACTTAAACCTCTTTTCCGAGAATTTTTTTTTGAATTTCGTATCTTTGATTACGCTGCACGTTACAAGATGAGCGAAATGAGCAACAAAACATGATAAAACTCGAGAAGGTCTAAAATCTGATTGGATGTATCGGCGCATGCGCAAAGGTACTGTGGATTTGACAATGGTTTATGCTCCGAGCCTTACGTGACGTAGACCTACAAGTCGCTTTCGTGACTCCCTTGGGTGTTCGGTGTTGAATTTTGTGAAAACATTTCTCTTTATAAAGCTGCCCAACCCCCAAATTTTATCTTCAGATTCCCACTAATTTACACATTCTTGAATTAAAACCTAAAGCTGTTTTCAAGCAAAAACAAACAAACAAACAAACAAACAAACAAAAACAACCCAAAAAACAAACAAACAAAACAAAACAAAACAAACACAAACACAAAAAAAAACAAAAAAACCACGATTCTAACAGAAAATAATCCCATGCACGTGCATATCAGTGTGTGCATGTATTACGCTTGTGAACATAGTCACATAGATACTCTAGCAAGTAATTGCCGCACCAGATGGGCACCAACAGAGAGAAACTTTACCGAACTCGGCGAATCGTGTAACCTCAGAGAGAAGAAAGAAACTGTGAGGGAGAGCTTGACAACAGGTCTTCAGAGCAGAAGCCTTACTCAGACCAAGTGTTTGGCCCTGAAATTCTTATACCCCAAGGACGCCGGGCCGCATCCAGGTCATGGCTCCAAGATGCCTTTCTGCTGTCACAAACATTTCTAGTGCTACCAGGATTCGCACATGGACCTCCTGGATGTTTGAGCGTCTCAAGGCATGTCTCTGTTTTAGACGGGGGCCTTACCCACATCACTATCGGACACCTGT
This sequence comes from Conus canariensis, assembly GCA_033310375.1. Classification (NCBI taxonomy): domain Eukaryota; kingdom Metazoa; phylum Mollusca; class Gastropoda; order Neogastropoda; family Conidae; genus Conus; species Conus canariensis. The sequence goes on from CM065739.1 coordinate 13,048,071, forward strand.
TCTAATTTAGGAATTTCAAACCTTAGCAAATTCACTTTTGTACCTGCTCGACCAACTCCAGTTGGAACTCGTATCAGCTGCAACTTCCATGGCCTTCAGGACCCTGATCTTTGTCTTATCAGAAATCAAAAGCTGTTTCATAAGATCACAGGCTGATCTCTTTCTGTCTTTCTGCGTACGCAGGCTGATACTCCTGCGGACACTGTCTGTATAGCCAGGCAGTGGAGTTTTGTGTGTATGACCGTTTTTTTTTTATCCCGCCATTAAGGCAGCCATACTCCATCTTCGGGGAAGGTGCATGCTACGTGTAACGTGTCATTCATACCAACGGCCAAACTGGCCTTCTCTTTCGAAAGTTGGTGATGGGATTTTACGTGTGTGCAAGATGTTGTGCGTGCGTTCACACACGAAACCTCGATTTATAGTCTCATTCGAAAGACTGTATGGGGAATCGAGTCAGAACCAATGTTAACTCCGAGGGAAAAATCCCCCTGTACCGAAATTCGAACCAGCAACTCCAGGATCACGAGTCCGGCGCTCTACCAACTGAGCTATTCCGGTCCCTCACAGGCTGATGATCTCATACCCCCCTCTTGCCCTAACCTCTATGGCGAGGACTTTGACGTGGAAGCCAGCTTTCCTAAAGCGGCTGGCTAGACTGGTACTCTCCTGGATCGATCTTGTAGATGTGAGCTTCCTCCATCCTTGCTTTTATATGGCACATACAGCGATTTCAGTCAGAACCCTTTGGTTTGATGAACCTGCGTGGAGCACGGTATTTGGCGTCATGCCACGCTTCCTGATGCATTCTGGAAGGTCTGCTGCGCGCTCCCAGTCATCTGCTCCATCCTGTAAACTCTGCTACCATGCTCTTGCTGCCAGAGCTGTGTTTCATCCCCATGATTTGCTAGAGCTTCTGGTGACATTGTGTTTACTCTGGTAGTGCTAATAACCGCATGTAGGATCTCTTTAACTTGGTTGTCTTCATGCGTACTTTTCCTGAGTTGGCGCTGCTTTGCGTGAACAGAGGACGTGCTCCACTGTTTGTTTGTCCAGGACATGCAAGGTCATCTTATTTTCCTCACTTCACCGGGTTTCGATGGTGGGAGGTCAAAGACAGATCTGGAATGAAGCCTAGAAGGAACCATATATCATACATAATTCTAGCTGCGACTTTTTGGGAGGGCGTTTTCCACGTAGTCCACTGCTACCCTGTTGGCCTGGCTGAACTGCCTTCTGCATTCTCTTCGCATCCTTTGTTTTCTCCTCTCCTGTGTTGCCGTCTCTCTCCTTGCTTTCCCATTCGATTTTGACCACCACTTCATTTTCTTTGATCCCAATGCCTGTCTGTTGGTTTATGTGTGTGTCTTGATGTTTCCCTGATCTTGAGGTGGTGGAGGGGAAAGTGTGTGTGTGTGTGTGGAGGGGGGGGGGGGGGTGCTTGTGGTGGTGGTGGTGGGGGGGGAGTTTGTGTGTGGGGTATGTGTGTTGTGGGGTTAGGATGGGGGTGGTTGGGGGAGGAGGACGAGGGGGAGGGAGTATATGGGGGGGGGGGGGGGATGTAGCAAACGTTTGCATTATGCAGCGCTACCAGGGGAGAAGTGTTACACAATACTGTTGTGACATCAGTTTGTTTTGATGTCATTTATTCTTTTATGTTCTTTTTCGTCACTTTGGCGTTTTTCCCTTGTGTTTACTGTTTAGTTTTTCCTGATGAAGGGTCTAAGACCCGAAAGCTTGAGCACTTATTTTTATTTTTTTTTATTTTTTTTTTTAAAGGACTTCAAAGTAATCATTTTTCACATTGTTTTGAGGTTTTCCTTGGCGGGCCCACTGCCTCTTGAACTCTCATCTTTCTGCCAGTCTTTAGTTTGGGCTGGATTGATCCCACAGTCTTGTCCTCCGAGTCCTCCGTCCTCAAGCATGGCGATCAACCATTTCCCACTT
>CM065739.1:13055017-13060017 GCA_033310375.1 Conus canariensis
AGCGACTGTTGGGGGGGGGGGGGGGGGGGGGGGGGGGGGGGGGGGAGGCTGGCTGACAGCTTGTTTGATGAAGAGCGTGGAACATGTCGCTGTGGTGTGCTGTTCGATCCTTCAGTCCGACCTCATGATGATGACGAAACAAAGAACGATTGCAACTGATGTTCGTACCGGTAACGATAATTATGTGCTATTAGTGCCGCCATTATACGTCGTGTTACGTTCATCAACCTTTGAGAACTGTGCTGGTGGTGGTGGTCCATGTAAGTATCGGTGACCGTTTCGTTTGGTGAACATTCCTCCACGACCTTGAGGAGTTAGCATTCAGTGAGTCACTACCATAGGGTCACTAGGATGATGGAATTCACGAAAAACAAACGAAGACAAAATAATAGTGTTAACGATGATGATGATGATGATGATGATGATGAAGCAAAATAAATAAATAAACAAATAGATAAATAGATACACACACACACACATATATATATATATATATATATAAGAGAGAGAGAGAGAGAGAGAGAGAGAGAGAGACCATGCATATGTTTCAAAAATAAATTATGTGCAAGGAATATATATATTAAAAAATTTAAAAAAAACTGTGTTCTGATTTATCTTTCAAACATTCAGTCACTATTTTGTACTTGGGTGAGAGAAGGGGAGGCAGGAGAAATATGGAAAGGCGGTGGAGGATATATTGAGAGAACAAGAAGGTGTTAGGGGGGAAGGGGTTTAGAGAATTCTTCAGTTGATGTTTTGTGAATCTGCCACTTGTTCCTTCAAGGTTTAAGTGTACCAGCTAACAATGGCTGTCAGAAACTCATCAGACTTACAGTTCCGTCTAACTTAGGCCTACCACCTGCATGAAATTCATACAGTCGTTTCTGTTATTGTTGTTTCAGAGGCTTTTCGTGATCAGCATCTGCACCACGAGCAAAGAGCAAATCTTCCAAAACTGAGAGGGGATCTTGCAGATGAGGAATGACTCTCTGACAGACACACGAGCGGTCCCTATGGGGAAACCATCGCTTCAGACGGTACACTGTTCTGGAGAATGTAAATTCGTGTTTTGTCTTGTGATTCGTTTGTTCGTGTTTGGCGGATGCAGTACTTAAAATTTCTTTCAAGATTTGTCCAGATATCCGCCTGCAGTCGCCTCACTTTGCAACTAAATTCTTTGGGTTTTGTTCCTCGTCTCGCTCACTCTGTGCCCTACCCCACGAATACTCTCAATAATGATATAAGCCCAAGTTGCTATTCAGCTGGTGCCAGTGCACGCAAGTCATGTACCTCTTCCCCCTCCTCCCACTTCCTCCAGAAATGCTTGCCTTTGTCCCCGCCTCCCCGCCCAGGCCCCTCCCTCCTTCCTCCATATTGCCGCAGTTGAATGGGAACAAAACGTCCAAAATGTGTGATGCTGCATGGAAACATACTGAATCAGTAGCCAGTCCCTGTGTGAGTTTCAATTACATTTGATTTAGCTTATGATCTCTGTCATCATATAAACTTGGAATTTCAAATGCACACATCTCAGTTTGATTCAGTTTATATCTGTCATCATAGTATTTACTTGGAATTTAAAATGCACATATCTCAGAGATATCAAATATAGATTTTTTTTTTTTTTCAGTTATTCAGAATTATCTTTTTTCCTGTCTCATTTTCTGTACCCTTTCGGTGGCATCACCTCCCTCGTTGCTCATTCCAGTTCCCCATTTACAACCAAACCCCGCTTTGTCCAGTCACAGCCCTGGTACCAGCCATCTACAGGCAATATCAAGTCGTCACGAGGCAACCCACTAGAGGAGACACCGCACTGCTGCCGCGTCACTTCGGTGGTGTTCAGCACAGCATGCACTGATTCACCATATACATGACACTGCGTACTCCGTTCCCTACTGACGATAATGAAGAAAGGTGGCAGAATGGTTAAGACGTTCGCCTGCCAATCCAACATGTAAGAAGTGCGTGGGTTCGAGCCCTGCCTTTCTCGCCCTTTCTTTCCCAGTTTGAATGACAAATCGAACTGAACGTCAAGTCCATCGGATGGGGACTATAAGCGAGTCAGACCCGTGTGCCTTCCTGGCCCCCTGCACGCGTTAAAGAGCCCACGGCAGTTGAAAATCGAAAAGAGCAGGGGGGTTCCCCGCTGCCCTGGCAAAATTGATGTAGATTGAAGATAGCCGCCTGGTATTTCTTACCAAGCCACAAAAATTGTCACTTACTGTTATCGTGTGCCATCGTGTACCGGTGGAAATGGAGGACACGTATAAACATCGCATGCATCCTATGTGAGAAACTGGGAGAATGAATGAGATAAATGAGAATGAGTGACTGATATTTGAATGGTACGGGAAACGACTTAATGAGCGCCAGTAGGCTGCTCTTCGGCCGGCTCTACCTGGGTAGGCAGCCCGATGAGTGAGTGAGGTAGTGTGTTTATTGTAAAGCGCTTAGAGCTTGGTCTGTGACCGAGGATAGGCGCTATATAAATACCCAATATAATAATAATAATATAATGACTGCGAGCGTGAGTGAGTGAGTGAGCGTGTCCCTCCGGAGGGCGTTACCACATCCGTCCAGCGACCGTTTCAGTTCAGTTTCAGTTTCGTCAAGGAGGCATCCCTGCGTGCGGACTAGTCCATATACGCTACACCACATCCGCTAAGTTTTGAGACCACACTGCGCACATGATTTTCAAGCTGATGGATAAATTAATTTATGACTAAGATGAGAGAATTTAAGAAGAGGGTCTCGTGGCTTCGACTTAGCAGGTGTCTGACCTACGCATTAGCCCAACGCGCTGGTCAGACCTTGAGTGCCTAACTAACATTGGTTTTGCCATTTTTATCATTGTATGTATGTGTAGTGAATGTACACAACATGTGTGTTATGGATGTGTGGCACGGGCCCATGTGTGTGTGTGTGTGCGAGCGCATGTGTGTGTGCATGATGTGTGTGCATGCGTATGCATGAGTGTGTGTGTGTGTATGTGTCTGTGTGTGTGCGCGCTTGTGTGTGTATATGTGCACGCTTGTGTGTGTATGTGTGCGCGCACGTGTGTGTGTGTGTGTGTGTGTGTGTGTGTGTGTGCGTGCGCACGCGCGCGACAGCTACAGTCCCCATGAACTTGCTGATACCGGCGACCTTGACACAAACTCGCCGAAGGTATCGACGTTGAGGTCACCAAGAGAGCATGGCAAGAGGGCCACAGAACAGGAGACTTCTTTTAATGCTGATCGATGAGGACGAAGCTCTTGAAGCTGATGCCCTGGGGTTCCATTCTGATCAAAGACTTCATGACATGGCTGTACTGTACGCTTACTTTCCTAATAAATCCCGGTGTCAGTCAGTCAGTCAGTCCGAGACATACAGACATCTGTCGTGTTGGTCAGGAAATTCGGTCATATCAGGAACGCATTCATTCAGTGGATAAGATTCGACTGTGTGGTTCCAGTCTTCCCATTTGAGGCCACAGTAAACTCAAAGGGGATCTTTTCTATGCTAAGCCTCCCCCCCCCCCCCCCCCCCACACACACACACACCGTAACAAGCAACGCCATCTGACTGACGGATGAAACGGTCAGAATTTTCATTCACATTTTTGCTGTGTGGTGCTTACTAGTCCTGCTGCTGCTTTTGTAAAACTCCTGGTTGTTCGTTCAGTTCAGTCAATTCATGACATTCTGCTGGTGTCACTGGTATAAAAATCCCCACCACGGACGGCACATCCTTTGCCCCCCCTCCCCCCCCCCCCCCTTTCCCCTCCACCCCTCTCCACGTCCGGCATTAGTGAGCTATCCCTCCGGAGGGCGCCAGCACGTCCGTCCAACGACAGCCCCAATGAACTTGCCGATACCGGTCAGACCAAGGCCACAGACGTGAAGACGTCGAAACTGAGATCACCAATTGTGCAGGGTGTGAAGGGCCACAGAATTTGAGACTTTTTTTTTTTCTCAAATGCTGATCGATTAGAATGAAGATGATGAAGACGGTGCTACGGATTTCCATTCCGGTCCGAGATTGCTGACAGGGCTGTACTCTATGCTTACTTTCGTAATATATCCCTACGTCGGCCAGGCCCGAGAGATACAGACACCTGCAGTGTTGAACAAATTTGAACAACACTCTCGGAGACGCATTCATTAAATGCATGAAACTCGACTGTGTGGTCCCAGTCTTCCAAACTGAGCCCGTAGCAAACTCAACTCCAGGTGGGAGCCGGTCGAGGGAGAAAAATCTCAAATGGATCTGATGGGAATCGAACCAGCGACCTCCCAGCCGGGACTCTGCGACGCTAGCCACTTCGTCACGGCGGCTGGTCCGTCCGGCATTAGTTAAGTAAATATCCCATGCCGCAGATTGTAAATTGCCTTTACCAATTGTGAACGTACTACCTGGACATAACTGTGTATTATTACGGATATATTTGTAAGTGTGGGGACTGATCAGCGTGATGGACTTTAATTTACTGGCAGGTGCGGACAACGGAACAAAGAATGCTGGACTAAAATTCGTCACAAGTGACGACAACTGCTGTTCGCGTCATCACACTTCATGTCCGTCAACCGTTGAGGTCTGGGATACGTCTGGCTGTCCTTGACATTCCGATCTATGGGGACGTGTCAGCTTCTTTTGGCCTTGTGACCGCTAAGAGTTTTGAAAATTCATAATCTGGGTTTGGGTTGCCAGGCGGACTTCTCTCTTTTTTCTTTCTTTCTTTCTTTTTTTTTTTTTTTCCTTTTTTCTTTTTTCGTTCCGTGATTTTTCCGACAATACCAGTCTCAAAAATGGAATTGATGCATTCGAGTTGGTGGTTACGTTGCTCACGTTCGTAAGTAACGATTGAAATCAACCGAAAACGAAAACGGTCAACGTGATGTGTTCATGCCCGCTACTGGTTCTAACCAATAGCTCAGTGAGTGTGTTCTGAAGCTAAAACGTACAATTGATTGACCATAGACGATTTCTCAATGTTACACCATTTTCAGGTCTTTGAA
>CM065739.1:13075017-13080017 GCA_033310375.1 Conus canariensis
CTATTTAGTGTCCCCCCCCCCCCCCCCCCCCCCCCTCTCGCTTCTCTTACTCACGACTTACTTGCTTAGCAAATGTGATACCCCCATCCCCACCCCCACCCCACGTCCACTCTCATAGTATTACCCATCCTCCCCACCGTCAAGACATTACTACGTGCATTTCCTTGTCATTACCAACACTGATGACTTTGATTCCGTCTCACAACAGGCATGTATGTCAAGGAGAAATCAAAACTGACGTCACCATCAAAGTGTGTGATGAAGTATGCCACAGAAATCAAGATCTTTATTCAGTAATAATCAGCGAGGATAATCTTAAGGAATTCTAGTTGGTCCGAATCTGCATCACAAGGTTCAGCTCTACGCAATAATCCATGATGATAATCCTGTGGAATTCTTGTTGGTCCGATCGAGACTATAACACAGGGCTCAGCTCTACGTTTCCTGCTATAATGTAGGAAAGAGTTAACCGGGTCCGAGAAATACTGACACCTGCAGTGTTGGATCAGGACATGTTGAGCAATGCACACACTAAATGAATGAACATCAAATGTTTGGTTTCAGTTTTCCCATTTGACAGCATTAGCACACTCATCAATACTGGGTTGGAACTGGCCGAGGGCGAAAAAATCTTACAATTAGGCGAGCACGCCCGTAAATGAAAAACACACATAAACAAACACACACGCAGGCGCGCACGCACGCACACACACACACACACACACACACACACACACACACACACACACACACACACACACTCACGCACACGCACACTGACTCTCTCTGTCTGTATGTCTGTCTGTCTGTCTCTCTGTCTGTCTGTCTGTCTCTCTCTCTCTCTCTCTCTCTCTCTCTCTCACACACACACACACACTCACTCACTCACTCACTTACGCACACGCACACTCTTTGTCTGTCTGTCTGTCTGTCTGTCTCCTCTCTCTCTCTCTCTCTCTCTCTTCACACACACACACACACACACACACACACACACACACACACACACACACACACACACACAGTATGTGTGTTTGAGATTACGATGACCTCCCAGCGCACAGCAAAGAGCGCTAACAAACTATAGATAGATTGAACAGCTATACATAGACATCAATAAATCAACAGATAACGAAACAAACATGTAAAGCAATGTCATATCAAATCAACGGGGACATCTCGACTCTCTCTTTCTCAAGCCTCCATTTTCCTCCCTGCCTCAAAAGCAAAACCAACATTTTTCTCTGTGCTGCGAAGGCGACGAGCACCTTTGTCTGTGACTATGTGTGTGTGTGTGTGTGTGTGTGTGTCTGTGTGTCTGTGTGTGTGTGTCTGTGTTGTGATAAGAGGATCCAGTTTTGTCTGTGTGTTACAATAATATTGTCATCTCATCACATAAACTTTCATTATTTTTTTTTTTCTATTCGCACACAAACAGAAAAGAAAAAGTCCCAAAATGAAATCGGCCCTTGGCCGGAGTGAAAAAAGCGCCGTGTAATTTCTTCCCACAGCTGTGTCAGTTCGGACTGGGCGAGCGGCGATCTGGAAAAAAAAAAAAAAAAAAAAAGGACAAACTGGACCCTCGCCAAAACAGTAAAATGGTAAACAGTCTTTTTGACCGTGACGGAACTCGCACCTGCGGGCTTATGGTCTCCCTTTGGTCGTAACGAGTCCCACAGTCCGGCCACCTACAATTAACATTTAAAAACATGAATACTTCGGACCATGGCCTCTTACACCCTGGCACCCTCCATCATTCTATGGTTGTTTTGGGACTATTTACGATCACATAACCCAGGGAGCGCAGTCTCGCGATCACGGTGTTTTCGGACAAAGGTTGGTTTAATCTGTGTAGGGGTTTAAAGGGTGATGGGGAAGGGTTTACAAAAAAAAAAAAAAAAAAAAAAAAAAATAATAATAATAATAATAACATTAAGAATGAAGAAAAAATGCCCACTACATGAAAAACAAACGAAAACCAAAATACAAATGAACACGGAAGGCAGTGTGCTAAAGCCTACTTAATACACAACACAAAACGGACGTGTCAATTTTGAACTAAGATGTCTTCTTCGGATTTCAATGATGGCAGAAAAAAAAAAACACACACACAAAACGATAGCCTACCCCTCAATACCCCACCCGCCCCAGTCATCTCCGCCACAGCGATCCCGTCCCTCCCTTCCTTCTTATCGTCGGTCTATTCCGTCTCTGGACAGACACACACACACACGCACGCACGCACACACACACACACACACACACACACACACACACACACACACACACACACACACATATATATATATATATATATATATGTATGTGTCTGTCTGTCTGTCTGTCTCTCTCTCTCTCTCTCTCTCTCTCTCTCTCTCTCACACACACACACACACACACACACACACACACACATACACACACTTACTCACGCACACGCACCCTGACTCTGTCTGTCTGTCTGTCTGTCTGTCTCTCTCACACACACACACACACACACACACACACACACACACACACACACACACACACACACACACATATATATATATATATATATGTGTGTGTGTGTGTGTGTGTGTGTGTGTGTGTACACACACACACACACACACACACACACACACACACACACCACACATATATATATATATATATGTATTATATATATATATATATGTGTGTTGTGTGTGTGTGTGTGTGTGTGTGTGTGTGTGTAGCAATTTAGTTGTGGGGGGAAAAACAAGTGCAGGCTAACAACTCCTCTGTTATTACATTAATGACTTTTGTCATTTCATCAATAACTTGGCATGGATCAAAAAAAAAAAAAAAAAAGGAGGGAGGGGGGGAGGGAGGGAGGGGGGGGGGGGGGGGGAAGAGAAAATGAGAACAAAAAATCAGGGAAATGAATTATAAACCATCAAACCCTTCACTAGCAGCATATGGGAACCACTGTAATCCATCCTGAAGACAGAACCATTTATATTGCCTCCTCGATCCGAGATCTTTCGTCCGCTGGATCGGACTCATCAGGGAATCTAACGGTAATCATGGAAGACTCAAAGCGTCATCCCGACCATACCTGCAAAGCGACTTTTTACCATCGTGGATTTTACCATCGGTCAGTATAAAGAGGAATAAGCATGCTTGATACCGAGGGTCAGATCGTGTTTGTGTATGACGTGCCTGCGCACACGTCTTCCCAGTGTTCGTGAGAGAGAGAGAGAGAGAGAGAGAGAGAGAGAGAGAGAGAGAGAGAGAGAGAGAGGAAAGAGAGAGAGAGAATGCGAATGGTTTATTCATTTGGCCATAGCCCTTTATGAAGGGGGTGAGTAAACACAAGACATCAACAATGAACTTGTTCATGAAATAGGACATTTGAAATATACGATTACGAGGTCATAATTTCTCTGAACTTAAAAGCTTTATACAAGAAAAGCGATAAATTCCTAACATCACTGTGTTTAGAGGATGCCATCAACAAGCAGAGTTTAAAGACACAAGGGCATTGATAATATTTACTGGGAATAAACTTTTCTCTAATTTTACTAAGAGCTGGCAGCATAAAACAAAATGTACTTCATCTTCCTTAGAATTTTTGCATGAACAACATATCAGATTTGCTTCATTGTGTTCTCTGTATCTATAATGATGCACCGCTATCTCTGAAATCCCCAGCCTAAATCTCGTTGTTATATATTTCAAATGACTATCCATATTCAACAAAAGGTGTGTTTTTATTTCATGTGTATTACAAAACATCCTAAACATATTAAATCTTTCACTGTTTTGAACATGATCATGCCATTTTTGCCATCTGCAATCAATTAGACGTTGACGAAAAACACATATAAATCCCTTAACATTGCCAACGCCCTGATTCATCCATACTTCTCCAAAACCATATTCGTATAAACATGTGCGTACATCCGATACCCAATTTTGCTTTCCTTTCTTATCTAATTCAAACAACATATTATATGCTTTACGAGGTAAGCGACACTCGTCCATTTGAAGCAAATTAAACCAATAACGAATACACTGAACAGCAGAATTTAAATATAAGGGATATCTATTGGTTTCACCATAAACTAAATCATTGGGTGTACACATGCTTACACCCCAAAATTTCTTTAAAGCAAATAAGTGCACAGATTCAGAAAATAAAGCAGCTCTGTTGAGTCCCCACAGTTCCGAGCCATACTGTACAATAGGTTGCACATGACAATCAAATATTTTAACAAATAATGTCAACGAATTGTTATTGATTGACGATAACTTTTTCATGATGCCAAGCAGACCCCTCTTTGCTCTGCTAGCAAGATCCTTGCAAGCAGCAGTAAAGCTTAAACGAGTGGAAAACAAAATCCCTAAGTATTTATACACGTTTACTACCGGCATTAAAACACCATTATAAGTCCATTTTTCTCTCGCACCCAAAAAACCACCTTTCCGAAACACTATGATGTTACTTTTTTCCATATTAACGTTCAACTGAAGTGCCAGTGCTGAATTTCTTAAGTTATTAAGCTGGGTCTGAAGGCCAATGATGGTTTCAGACAATAGAACAATATCATCTGCCAGTAAAAGAATAAACAACTCAAATGCATGAGAGAGAGAGAGAGAGAGAGAGAGAGAGAGAGAGAGAGAGAGAGAGAGAGAGAGAGATCCTTTGCTCTTAGACCACAGATTTTGCCGATCAAAAAGAGGAAATGTTTTCAAGCGTTTTGTTCATTCACAGTCACAAGAAAAACTCACATTAAAATATAAAGGAGAACAAAAGAAAACAGTAGCTCATGTTGGTTATATCTTTATCTTCGGCAAAACGCTATCAAAAAAGATACTCTTCCATCTGTATTTCAAAACATTCGGAGAACAAAAGAAAACAGTAGCTTATGTTGGTTATATCTTTATCTTCGGCAAAATGCTATTTTAAAAGATACTCTCCCATCTGTATTTCAAAACTTTGGGATATTATCCATCTCGCTTGAAAATTTCCACAT